>JAVRXN010000010.1:47912863-48512863 GCA_033556935.1 Timema podura | reverse complement strand
CCTTCTCTCTCTTAGATATTAGAGACTCTAATATTCGACTTTTCACTCTAACCCAGGGGAGACCTAGTTGGATGCATTCAGTGATTAGATGCGCCAAAAACCCTGACGTCTTGCCAACGCATAGCGTGAGTAACTCCAAATCTCCTATAAGTCTCAATTTCCAAATCCTGTCCACCTCTAACAGAAAGTTAAATAAATCAGAGGACGATAACCCATCGCAAATCGGCCATAGTTTTACACGCTCGCTAGCTACAATACTTTGAGTTTTGGCAAGTGAATTAGATAACACTAAACTAGCGGCGGGAACACTAGGGGGGATCGGGAGCCCACTACCTCCCTCTATCCTTACAGCTTCTATTTTTTCCTGTTCCTTATCTTCAAGGGAAGGATGGCTAACGTCATCACGAGGTTCTAAATTAAAAGGATCGCTGGACTTACTAATAATGTTCTCGGACAGCAATGACCGCAACACGGCCATAGGAGCGTCGGGGGGGAATTGAATATCTCTTCTCTTGAGCTCCTGGCGAAGATCGGAGCTACTGAGCCGGTATACATCAGTTCTTGTGCTGATTACGCCTCCAGAGGTGGTGGTGTCCATGGCGGGAGTGATTCATGAAACAATTTCAAAGACAATTAACAAATAAAACTCACAAGGTGCCTTCACTCTGAAAAAAAGCAGAGTGGCGCAGCTTTTCTTGTAGCGTCCTCAGGTGAGGAGGCCACAAAATAATACAAGGAAAATACAAAAGGTTAAATAACAATAACAAGAGTGAGTGCACATGAGTTCAAGACTAGAAATGTTCCATAGAGAAACATTACGCGTCTAATCCCGCCACTCCCACCTGTTACTGAGAGTATCAAAATATATGGGAGTCGTCTATCACTAGAGAGCCTTAAAATGCGTCACCCTTCCTAACCACTGAAAAATATTAGATACATTACATTAAACAACCAAAAAAACCTAGGACATGTGATGGTATATAGTAGTTAAAAATAAAAGAATTAGTCATGTTGAACCAATATTTATTTTGGATAGGACAATCCGAAGTTTAACAATTCAAATAAGTACTAATTATTGTTGTTATAACAATTATATGTACATTATGTACAAGTGCTTTGGACTTTAACATTGAAAATTAGCCCGTTATAACGGGTCTGGGCAGAAATGATATTCTGCCAACAATAAAGTTACAATTAGAGTAATATTTTCTTTACAAGTAAACAAAGAATGTACGGTTATATATATATATAATATAATAATAGTAAATATGGACAATACAATCGGTCTAATAATTATTTACCCTATCAATCCTGATTTGGTTCAATCAGCGCTGGCGTGTTGTATTGCGACAACATTGACTCTCAAGTCTAAAAGGTAAATATTTCTCAAGAAGAAAACATTAATAGGTTGCAAAATAACCCCAAGAAAACTAAGTATTATGTCAACAAGACTATTTAATATAAACATGACAGTAAACGTCAATAGTTCCCCTAACATAACAATTTGTATTAGTTATAAATCGTGACTACGCCCAATTCGCCCTGGCGCGTTGTAAAAAGACAACATAGGCTTATAAGTCCAATACCACAATATGAAGCAAAAATTAATTTAGAGTTCCACCGTAATTAATACAAATAAATCATTACACCTCAACCGGTGACAAGACGCCATTACAAGTTAATTGCCAGACTTCTATTTAAATTTTATTTTTTTAAGATAACTGAAAATATTAAGCCAAAAAGGAATTTTGAAATAATAAAGAAAATATATAAAAAAGATGTTAAATTAGCCGAGATTGAATTTGGGTTCTTACATTTTCAAAAGCAGAAAGCCGAAGCTTGTACTAGTCCTAAACCAGCTCTGTCCCAATTGTGTCGAACATTGGGACAGACACAAATATATATACAGATACAACAAAAGAGGAGGGGCATGAAGGGTAAGCAAGAGGGGAAAGATTCTAGAATATCAAGGAACAATGTTATGCGCATTTCTTCGTGCCTCGGGAGACCGGTGGTTCTTTTCTGGCGCAATCTAGAAGAGAATAACTATAACTGCGCATGTCCAGCCCACATGTGGTGTTCGCTAAATCGCCGTTCAATTCGCTCCGTCAGTATACTTTTTCTCTCGGGTGAAGGAAGGTGTGCATAGCAGAAGTTAGGTCGCTCTTCCACGTCGCCTCCAATCACGGACAAATGGGGTAAGGTTCAACCATCGATATAGCAGTTGTGTATTTTATTGACCATCCGATGCTACAATTATAGCTGCAATTCTTATTTTTACTAACCAGGAAAATACGTGCAAATTGATGGTAATCCAAGATTGATGCTACACTTGTTTGGCTAATGCACAGTTGAATTAACTTCATATCAAATTTAACAAAATACCTTAGTTATTTGTATTACGTTTTAAAGACCTATTGTTTAAAAGAAACAATACGTTCAGTAATCACTTGGAAAGGGAACATTTTGCAAAATAAGAGAATTAAGGCCGGCCCAAATGCTGCTTTCAATTTTTTCTTCAAAAGATTAGTATTCATTCACACAATCATTATGGGTGAGTTAGATCCTTTGTCCAAGTGAGAAGAGATCTCGCCTCCAAGAAGATCTAGCTTCAAATTCAGACCATGTCTAAAATAGTTTATCATTTGTGTGTGTCTCTATTACGGTATTACAGTAAAGCGTCGATAATTCGAACGTCAAAAATCCGGATCGTCAAAAATCCAGATCCCTAATAAAAAGATTATATATAAAAATAACCACAGAAGTATCAATATTAAAGACATGACCTCCATAAAATGCTCTTCGACCCTTGTTAAAAAAATAAAATAAATCGGAGAAATATTTTGTCATTAGATTTTTTTCCTTGTTATATTTCTTTGCACTGAGTTTTCGTAAGCATCCCGTTTATGCTTTATTTTTTTATTTTTGGTGTAGTACTAAAATTTTTACGTTTACTATGCTATTTTAAATTGTTTTACGAGTCATCTACTGACTTAATCATATACTTTGAAAGTGTACTTTAATTTGTTAACTACCCACCAATTAAAAAAAATAGATAATTGGTTAAATTTTATTTGCAATATAGTTTGGGCTTGTCTGATAACTATAAACCATTCATGGTCAGTCTAGAACTCTCCCCTTTTCCTAATGCCAAGTAAAGATAAACCTCAGATTTGGATCTTCAACTAAACCTTTTCTAACCTAACATATGCTTGTGGCCTTTACATTGACCTTCATAGCCTTGGTATCTATCAATGTTTCACTCATCCTTTCTCCAACTTGATAGCAATAATAATAACAATAATAATACATCTAGTGTGTCCCGACCATATCATTTAAACTTCACTTAACCTTGGAAAATACACTGAATATATAACATCCAACTTTGACATAGAGATTGCCGCGCCACCTCAAATTGGCCGGCGTGAAATCAGTGTGAGACATAACTAATTGGTTTCGTGTTCCTCGCACATGGTTGCGTTTTATTAAAGATCTCAGGAAATTTCTCCAAGGGATTTGAACTGCCGTTGAACTCTACGCTCAGAAAACCATTATGATTAGATCAGGTATTTCTCCTATTCCACACAGAGATATATTAACTATCGGAGGATTTGAATGAAGATTCATTTATTATTCAGATGAAAATAGATATGTGATCCAATATAAATTATCGTTTTTCTTTAACAATACCTACAATAGTTGGTTCTAAATGCCAACATGGACATGATGGACTTTATCTTTGAAGGTGAGAAGAACTCTCTCCAACTCCATTGTGCAACTCGGGAAGAACAGGGTTATTCCACTAGCCATGTTTTCAACGGGTGTCGCTGATATTTTCGCCACTCTAACACATATTATGACTACCCCGAAGAATTGAATATTTAGAGACCCTAATTTGTGGTAAAGAAAAGTATTGGGTTTTGTTGAATAAATTGTGATTTCTAAATAAAATATTTATATTTGATTAAAAATGGATAGTTACAAATCACCTCTTATTTAAGTGGTATAGTGCAGCAAAGAGAATATTTTTGGTTAAAATTGAACCAAAGTTAGGTTGAAGTTATTATATTGTATAGTTGGCTTTGACTTTTTTGTATTCCTCTTCTGCATATGTATGCCTTTGGCCGGTATAACATTCGCTTCAATCAAACCTTTACCTATGTACTTTAGTTGAGGGAAAGAAACTTACAAGGCTGAGGGAACTTTGTTAATGGAATTTTTATAGTGTTAAACCGCACATATATCAAATAACTTGACCAAAATACTAATTTAAAAAGTCAAGTAAATTTCGCGAAAATATTTTATTTAGTTTTATTTCGCGCATGTTTTTTTTTAAACGTATAGTTTAATATTGATGTTTCTAAATATAAGGCGTGTCATTTTTTTAAAACATATATTTCATACGTATCGGATGATAAGTGAACAAAATCGTTCGTCTGGTGGCGGGAAGGTCAGGATTCGAATTCAAGCCGGATGTAAAAAGGTGGATTTTCCCTCATGGTTTCCTGTTTCCCCAAATTCCCTCCGCGCAAATGCGTGTATATATACTTTAAATTCTATTTTACTCACCTCAAGCTCATTAGTGTAAATATTTGGATAGCCCGGACGGATATATTAAAAAAAAAAGTGTACAAATTCAGTCAAATGGGGCTGTATGGCAAAATCCTTAACAATCTTTAATATCCTCAAAATACAGTGCAAACGAAATTTACCGCCTGTTCCTGTGGCATAGGCCTCACGGCTAAGGAGTCCTACACATTGGGCAAACCATTTTAGCGGTAATCGCATTATTTTCCTAAGCCTAGGCCTAACCCAAGTTGGTTACTAAATCATATTTTGTATCTCTGGTCTAGTCTATAAATGCAATTAAAACAGGCCGGTTAAAATAAAGATGGCTAGTTCCTAAAAATCATTTAATATTGAACATTTTTAGATCTAGTTTTGTGTAGTTGATTTTTGTGTTTGGAAATGTCGCATTGACTTGACTAAAAAAAATTGAAATTTTATATGTAATTTTTATACTTTATTATGTAAAGAAAGAATTTTAATCGTGAATTTTTATCTTACCTCGTAGACCTTGGCGTTTTAAAGGCCAACGAACTAAAAAAAAATTGAGGTTTAGTGTCATGTTTGTCTGTGCCTGTAGGTCTATGTTAGTACCTTTGGTTGCGGCTTAAGGTAGTTTACTTAACTTTGAAAACCTGAAACTGTTCGAAAATGGCTTTAATGATTTTGTTAAAAACTGCTACATGGAGAACGTTTTACATGTTAAATAACACTGTAGGTGTTTTTCATTTTTTTTTTTTTAGAAAACTAGCTAAGTGTATTTTATTATTACTTAATTTTGGAAAATTTGCTCTAAATTTTTAATAGGTTATGCGAAAGTATGTATGGTTGTATCATGCCATTTATTATACTCTATGTTCATGTAGTGATACTTTAGAACTGCGCCGTTTTCTTTCATCACAATTATTATCCCTGAACCCACATTTCTAAGTAAGTGAATATTTTCTATTAATCTTTCCTCCACCTTCAATCTCATGTTTTAGTCTACTTGTTACACTTAAGAAGGGTGTGTGATCTTATTGGGTGATGAGTGAAGTATCTCAATTACAATATATTATTATTATTATCATCATCATCATCATCATCACCGCGTCTTACTACCCATTTGGGTTTGTACGCACTTACACTAATGTGTAATGGAAGGGTGATTGTGAGATGAAATGGAGGACCTACAGTTTAACGTGGAATCTGAACCACGGTGGAGGCCTGGAATTCCTCACATTCACAAGTTGTGATGAATACACGTCTTGCCAGAGGTGAATGAAGAGTTTCTCAATAGACCTTTCTCTGATATGATAGTAAAATTATAAAATAACAATAATAATTGGAGCAATAGAAAATGTTTTACAATGACTTTCTGGATTTTTTTTTTTCATGTTACTCTACTGTCCAACCATTTCTAAACGTCGTACTCTCTGCTCAGTTGATCAAGAATGCTAGTAAGTTGACCGACCTTCCACCTCCTCTCCTCTTAGAGGAATGACCCTGGTTCTTGACCTAATTCGTCACATTTTCCGCAAGTGGCCTCACAGATAGTGGCTAGGCCTGTTTCTGCTCAGTCTTTCACGGTCATAGCTCGACTGCCCAATGTTTAGATGAAAGTTGACAACACGCATTTGTCATTACATGGTCGCTTAGATCACTTTCAATTTCTTTGGACGTCTGCTATACATTAGCTATTAGCGAGGGAATTTTAATTAAAGTCGTCACAGCCATTTCAAAAATATTTCCTTTTTTTTAAGTAGATAAAATAGGGCTCTTATACATTCACCCGATTCTTTAATGCACAGAGAAATAATATACATATTCATGAACAAAATTGGCACAGCGGTTAAAGTTAGGAGTGAGGGAACGCGAGTTAAAAAGGTCAGTATTTTTAAAATTTAGATGACAAAAATTCTTTTTTTTTTTGCCAAATTAAATATTCAAAGTATTGCTTCTGTATATATGTTTAGTTTAATATGCTTTGTATAATAATCTCAAAATTTATTATCTGTCATAAGCTTAGTGGCATTTGAAAATAAACTTTTTAAATTAGCATAAAAAGTCCTTATCAATTTCCGCTGTGTTCATGACAGATATTCAAGAGCTTAAGTCAACTATATGTATAAAATTAAATTAAAGATATTTACTGAAGTTTTTTTTACTAACATTGACCAACAAATCTTTTCATTGTAAAAATACTGACCTTAAATTGTGTTCCATTCCACCCCCCAACCCCTCTTAAACTCAAGAGAAGTGCACGGACATACATTAAAACAGACAAAGCACAGGCGAATAACATTTTTTCAAACCGGAAGTACAGATTTGTTCACTTAAAATTTTTTAATCATTTATATCGGGCTCTAAATAAAACTATATAATTTAATAAATAATATCATGGGGTTTTATAGCGCAGCCAAATTTGTTTACATAAACATGTTCTTTATAATATAAATATAAGATCTTACTCTCACATATTCAAACTAAGCTAAGCTTTTACTTTATTATATTTTATAATCTTGATACACACAAATATCAACTTTGGAGCTATACACATTTTTATATACAAGAGGGTAATACAATTAAAGTGTTTATTCTAAACTTATTCAGCATTAATCTTGGGAACGTATGGAACGAGAGATCGGCTATATTCGGTAAACATAGACAACGCTTTATTTTGGTCAATTTTCTCACGAATGCCATCATTTATACTATTGAATAATTCTTTCGTTCGACTAAGGACTTGTTGCTTCGCGTGAAGAGCTCTCAAAGTGTCACGGGTTAGAAGTCGTGCCATCAAAAAGCCCTTAATCGCACGAGTCTCTCACTGAATGTCACAATATGTCGTGTTCACCCGCGTGAATTGTCAAGGCCAATAATAATACAATCGAAAAAGAGTGAAGTTAATAAAGGAATTGCTCTATAATACTATTTGCTTACACTATGTACTTATTAGCACCGCGTCTTACTACCCATTCGGGTTTTACATACTTACGCTAATGTGAAATGGTAGGGTGATTGTGAGATGAAATGGAGGACCTACAGTTTAACGTGGGATCCGAACCACGGTGGAGGCCTGGCATTCCACACATTCACAAGTGGTGATTAATACGCGTCTTGTCAGAGGTGAAGGAACGGTTTGTTGATCAGATAAATCTGTGCCGGGACTGAGGATTGAGCCCCGGAACTTCAGTACAGAAGTCTGACACCTTACCCCTAAACCACCAGGTCACCTCTTACACTATGGTTTATGTGATTATATTTAGTTCATTCATTTTCTATATTTCAAACTAGAATTTTAAACGATTTGATCCAAACTTTGAAAATAAATCGTCCATTTGGACTTAATTGGATCTTAAAAATATATTTAAATGTCGTATTCACTAAACTGAATATATTTGAACCCGCATCGGTGTGCATGAGGGCTAAGACGTCAATAACGTCTGGTATCTTTTGCCAGTAACATGGCGATTGGGGTTCGAATGCTGGCCTGTTGTACTGGATTTTTTCTATATTATTTTCCACCCTCCTTATACCCAAACACGGATACATTTCCTTTAAATTAGACTTTTCTCATTCTTCCGCCATTAGTAGAATTCGCGGATACCACAGACCTATAGTTGGACTATTAATTATTTATCCAAACTATTTGTATTCCAAAAATATATTTTTATACAATTTGCTGCAAGGTCAGTAAACGCGATCATCTTTCAATAGTCCACTTTTTTATTTTGTCTTTCGTAAGAAGAGCTCTTTATTTTTGTTTGTTTTCTTTAGTTTTGTTTTATTCTCATTGATGCACTTATCTTAACCGCAAAAGTAAAAATCTTGCCTTGATTACACCATGACCCTATCCTATGAGCTAAACCACGGTGAAACCAATCAAGATAAACATGTTACCTTTCATTATAAATCGAGGGTTCATTGAGGTTTGCTTTATACTTGTTATTGAACATTTAACCATAACAATTCTATATTTTCCACTCGAAAATATATTAGCATAAATTCTGAATGGAAAATTTCTTCTGGTTACATGGAGTAAGAGGTGCATTGCCTAAATGTGCAAAATACGTTGTGATGTAACTTCGAGGACGGTATGACCTAGGGGAAGTCCCATGATGTGGCTTGCTGATCTAAGACTACACCATCATGGTCATAGGGCAACCCACTGCAATATCTCAATACGACCAACTAAATCTACGCTTAGAGGATGTTCATCAAGATAATCTCGCTCAACAAATACGTAATCCATTCTGTAACCTATGCCAATAATTATTACTTTTAGCCAATACTTTCGGTAAATATCGCACGCAAACTAGTGCTAAACATACACAAGAAACAAACCATTTATGGGTGTTAAAGTAGCTTCAAACGTTAGTGCACCCTGAAAAGGACATTCTCCGAATTATTGATAATCATACACCCTATATTTAGGTGATTGGCCTAATTTGGTCGCCATTCCCTTAGAACACATTATTTAAACTATTTAAATAGTGTCTTACAAAATTAATATTCACTGCATTAGTGCACACTATATTTGAAAACATTCTTGGTTAATGGTGGACAGGACTAGCTTTGCGCTGGGCTCATATAATACATATTAATTAATTAATTATTATTTGTAAAATGCTATCAATGTTGACCACAAAAAAAATTGTTTTTAATTTCTAAGAGTTCTACCAAAATTCTATTGCTTGTACACATTTATAGCATTTTACTCTATTAATTAAGTATTTGTTTATAACCCGGACGGGTAGTAAGATGCGGTTCTAATAATAATAATTATAATAAAAGTTAAGTATTATTTCTAAAATTATTGATATTATCTATGAAACGGTACAGTTTTAGATAGCATGACTTTACATAAAAATAAAGGAATTTTTTAATAACGTTTACAACTGTTAAAAAAAATATTATCAGGCTCAGTGTGGGTAAATGTGTGTGTCACTTATATTGTTGGTACTATATCCTCTTAATATTTTAACTCTAGTGATTTGTTGGAACTCGGTCTTCTCTTCCATACTTCTCTACTATATCATTCTCTTAATTTCCCTTTAGCTTCTTGCATAAACATGTTATAAAATGCTTTATTTGTTCCAATCTCGGTGGTCCAGTCCCTTCTTTCCTTCCATTTTTAATCCCAAGATGCTGACCAAAACCTCTTATTTATAAAGATACAATCAATGCTCCTCTTCTAAATTTAATTAAGTTCTATATTTTTCACTCGGTTGAAAACCTCATCTCTGTCCAAGATATCTTTCTTACTCTTCTCCAGCACTATGATGTGTGTATGTGGATATTTTATAGGTTTCAAATATTTATATTTATATTTTGATAGCTGCACATTTATGTTACTTATATGATACCAATTCATATACTATAACTATTGACTGTTCCTTACATGTTTACATTTTTGGCACTAAAATGGTGGGCTAAATTGAGATCAAATCTCAAATTTATAGCTGTTTTAGCACATTCTTATTTGTGTTTCATGTCCCTAATCCTTCCCAACATGAATACATATAGTTAGAGCATTAATTTGTGAAATATTTATTTTAGAGGGCACTAACCAAGCACGAATTATTGGCATAAGTACACTAATTTTTTTTCATTGGACAAGCTTGATAAACCTATTTAAAATAAACCGTTTGTTTTGGGATTTTTTTACTACTATTGAACACCATCCTATAATCCTGATTTCAAAGAAATTAATATTTATTCTATAGACAATATTGGTCTAAGTATAGGTTTAAACCAAGGTCAGCTGATCTCATATATTTCTGTCGTAACTGTAATGAGAAAGATTGAATATTTGAATTACATAAGAAATGTAACAAAGCAATTTGTCCCAAGCTATTTAGTTTCTTGGTATTAATAGTAGTTTTTAATATACACTTTTCACACTCATATGTGCCTTTTCATATTTCAGAGTTAAGTATTTTTCCTAAGGATAGAAAAAAAAATCTATGTTGTGACCCCATCAACAGGTTTTAATGAAAATACGGCAAATAAAATTGTCCATGGTGTGCCATTTAAATACAACTGAGTGGATTTTATACTATTACACCGCTTTCCCGCCAAGGACATAATTATTATATAAAATATATATTTATTTTGTAATAAACTTTTGTTAGACTAAGAATGTTTAGAAGCTTTAATTCAAATCAAACTTGCATAGCCAAACTTAAAATAACGTTATTTATCTGTATGTACTGTATAATTTAATTGGTTGTACTTTAATCTTAATAGAACAACCTAACCATTTATAAGTATTTCCTCAGTTATAATTTTGTACCAATGCTGGCCAGTGTAAGTTAGCACAAAACCATTCAAATAATAACTTACACAAACAAATATACACTTTAGATTATTTACAGATCAATATCATTAACAAATATACCATCTAGATTATCAACACATCAGTGTCATAAACCAATATACAATTTTCATTATCTACAGATCATTGTCATATAAACAAATATACAATTTAAATTATCTACAGATCAGTATCATTAACAAATATACAATTTATATTATCAACAGATCAGTGTCATAAATCAATATACAATTTACATTATCTACAGATCATTATCATAAACAAATATACAATTTAGATTATCTACAGATCATTGTCATAAACAAATATACAATTTAGATTATCTACAGATCAGTATCATTAACAAATATACAATTTAGATTATCAACAGTGCAATCTCATAAACAAATATACAATTTAGATTATCAATACATCAATGTCATAAACAAATATACAATTTAGATTATCTACAGATCAATCTCATAAACAAATATTTAATTTAGATTATCTACAAATCAGTGTCATAGCTATTATTCTAACCAATATATACAAATATAATTTGAAATTTACCGTCGTTTATTTTCTGTAATTGCCTACTAACCATATTCTATGTAATATTTTCTCTTTATGCATGTCTTTGCCTTTATGTTACCATTTTGTGATTGACTAAATGTTTGGTTTCGGTTAACATTCTTTTATACTAAATTGCACACATTTAACTCTTAGTGCTTAGCTTCTTTATCATGTTAATTTACTTATTAAAATTTAAAGCTTAAACATTTCTAGCACATATACCATAGTGAATTCCATTTGAGGGAAGGAAGTAGTAATTTTAATTTGACTTTGGTATGACCCTCGGGTACTAATGAGGCTCGTACTTGAATGCATGTAAATAATATTTGGGTGAATGAAGGTAATTTGGTGGCAGCAAAAATCGGTAGGAAGACATTTTGATAAGCTGAACTAGAAGAGGAAAAGAAGAAAATTGTTCAAGAGTCAGTCTGTGCTTCAACCCAAGAATGATATAGGGGTTTAAAGTAACATGATTGGTTGCTTTATACTCATTTTTTAGACTTATCTATTTTTTGTAACTATATTTCAAACTTTTAATTGTCCAACAGTTGTTCAGGTGGGTTTTAAACAGTCCTTTGAACAAATTAACTTTGATTCAATTAATTAAAAGAATCACATTTTGTTTATTCATAGCCAAGCATATCTTTGTACAGTTATTTAAATTATGTATTTGCTTTAATAGTTAATTCAATATTAGTAGATGCAGTTTTGAATGCTCAGATCTGTAAGCCTTATGATGTTTCAGTAAGTAAGTAAAAATTTATCAGTCTAATTTCAGCTGAAGTTTATACATATTTTACAATTTAGGCTACATATTTGAGTCTTATGATAATAAATTTAAAATATTTCTAATAAAAATCTTTTATCGCAATAATTTGTTATGCATTGTGAAGGAAAACTATTTCTACACTATTTGTAGTCACATGTATTATTTATTTTAGCACTTAAACTTCCAATATAACATTTATTCATTGAAACATTTAAAAGTAATTATAGGCCTAATCTTATAGGCCAGGTCTACTATTTATAATATAAGGTGCTTGCATAACATAGTGTGTTAACTTATTCAATATTGTTGCATTGAATTAAAGTTTTAGTAACAACTTGGCTTGGTACTTCTAACCACCTGAATTTGAGTCGGAGCACTGCATCAACAAGGCGGCGTCACAAAATCTGGAGCTCCTGTGCATAAGCCTTGGGTCTCATTTAGGTCAGTAGACCAGCCATTGTAGCTTTAGAAAAACTAACAATTGTGTTCAAATTAACAAGTAGTGATAGTGTATATATTGCTTTTTACTAATGAGATTTATTTCCTTCATTCATTTTTTTAGGACTAGTGTTTTTTAATAACAATCTGTTAAGTGAGGGAAGAATTGGATTGCAAAACCCATGTATTTAATCTGGGGTATATATCTTAAGCGCCCATTTCACATTAATTAGGATAATAGATAAATAACAATGCTCAAACCAGAAATAGTATCTAAGTGCATTCTTCACTTGACAACAGCAAAAGTGAAATAATTGAAAACAATTTCTTTTTTCCTAGTTCTTTCAATTTTTTTTTTCCATTGATGACAAAATGGTCTAATAGATCTTAATTTTGCTGTCTTATAATAAAAATGAACTAAAACCACTGTATGGTGCTGCAACTTTATTACTTACATGAGTTAAGGGTTATTTGTGAGGTGAGATGGGCTCTTAACAGGGTGCATGGATTTTACTATCAGGCTGAGTCACTATATATTCCTACTACAGGAAATAGGGACAATGCCAAGTGTATATCACTGTGGTAGATCAACACTGTACACATCCAAAGTAATTATAGGTATTTCAACAAATTATAAAAATATAGTTTTCTGAAAACAACCTCGAACTATTTTTAATTCCTAAACAAAGCTAATAAATATAAATTTAGAAACTCCATAGAATATATTTTCAAAATATTTTATATTTCAATTCAACCTTTTGATTTTCTCAGAAACAATGATTTTATTTGTTACAGTTTTGAACTAGAACAGCATTATTTAGCATGCTCTTCACTGACACAATATATATCCTTATAAGCTTCTGTAACTTAAACAACATTATGAATCACATCATTACTTTTTTACAATATTTTTACTACTCACTTTAGTGGCCGAATGGTCTAAGCTGTCACCCTCGTGACATACATGCCTGCTAATGACACCGAATCATGGCTTGAATCTCAGTCATGTCTACTTAGGGTGGTTTTTCCTAAATATTTCCCATCCTCCTGCCACACCAATAGAGTTGTCATAAATCTGAAACGGTAGTAAAACTCGGTGACATAAAAAATATATATATATTTGTATTATTTCTTTAGTTTTGATTTGTTTTGATGGCCTCTTTAATCAAGACCATAACTTTTTTAGATTTCTTATTATTTTACTTTGTATTGAAGGATATGCTTGTTAATTGAGATTCTGCTACCATTCACTATATTTGGTCTACCTATTTTACAAATACAACCTCCATTAAATAGTAAAAGCAGCCCATGTACACCAGTTTTCCAGTCATTATTAACTAATTTTTTCAGGATTTACCATACCGCTTAAATCCTGAAAAATAAAATTAAAATATGATATGACAGATCATCACCAATTCACCATATTGTTTCAATTCCAAAAGCCTTTCATTCAGGAGCACAACAAGGACAGATAAATTATGTATAATGTTGGGATTCTGTGATTCTATAACTGCTGATGGCTAATCAATAAACTGTCACAAACTCATTTTCCAGCATAGTATATATTCTTGTTCAAAATAAAAACTTTAAGCTTGATATCTTGAAATAAAATATTAAGATAGAAACTTTGAATGTTTTGGTCTTATATAGTTAAAAAATAGATTACATGAATGTTTTTGTCTTATATATAAAAATAGATTACATTTCAAATAAGTAATACAGTTTAAATAAATTTATTAATGTTGTATTTTAATAAAGGATTTCACAAATAATGGTTGACATTAGACACAAAACACACTGTTTTATCATAATTGACTTCCATTACAAACCAGCCGCATACACAACAAGTACACAACTGACTAATCAAGATAGGCCAAACAGCATTTACCCACAAAGGTTTTAGTTATGATGAGTGCCACAAGGTGCACACTTACTCTACATAACACCTCTCATAAGCTTTAAAATCACTACAGAATTATATTTGTTAATATCCCACTAAGTACTTCATTTATCAATAAGTATTTTTGGTAGTTTCACTTGTCGTCCTGATCTCGTTACAATCATGTGAGTTTGGTTGTCCTTTAGTTCCTATGTTTTCATGGTTGAAACAATTGGTGGGGATCATCTTGCTGGGTGGTACAGTTGGTACTAGTGTTGTTTTCGAAGACCCTGGTATGGAGATTGACTTTCTAATTGAAGTTAATGGTTCTTCTGGGTCTCCATCTGGTAAATGTTGTGTCGTGGCTTTTGATTCTGTTATATTCTGCTGTAGCCTATATTCTTCTGTGGCCTCTGGTTTGTAGGTGGTGCCTTACCTGGAGGTGAATTGTGTTCCTTCTATATTCTGATTTTTCCTTATCCTTCACATTGTTTATCTAGGTTCCTGTGATACCTTAGATATCCATCCTTTTTCCCAAAAGTCTTTCCACCTGATGTAAACTCACTGAACTATCTGAAACTGTTTAACTACTTAGTTACTGAGGCATTGTGGTAATATTTATTCTTCATCTTCATTGCTTCCATTTTGATTTGAAGATCTTGTTCTGGAGTCAAAGGTATTAGTAGTTCAAGACTTATTAGGTACTCTTGTTCTTTACAGCCGACCCATGAGTAATTGACTTGGAGAGTACTCTAACCCAGTAAGGGGGGTAAATCTATACTCCAGTACGGCTTGTTGTATAGCTCTTCCTGAACGAAATTATTTTTTGATTGGCCTCTTTGCTATAGCCACTCCTCTATGACAACTCATTTGATTTAGGATAATGGGAACTAGATGTCATTATTTGGGACTCGTACGCTATAGCAAAGCCCTTTATATCTGCACTGTTAAATGGATCACTGTCGATCTGATGACATATGGAATTCTATTGCTAAAGATAATCTTCAATTTTCCACTTGTCTCTTTTGCAGGTTTTCCTCCCACATAGATTAGGTCTAGTCACTTGGCAAAATAATCTTCTATGACCAGGAATACGTAATGGTGGTATACCCTATGTCCATCCTGTTGAGTTGGAATGGATAGTTGAAAACTGGCGTTGGAATTAAAGGTTCCTTTAAATTTTTCTTTTGGAAGGTTTGACAAGCTGTACACAGATATATTTAGCATTGTCACTCAACATCCGGGGCCAATACATGATGGTTCAGTTTTGGCCGTTGTCTTTAGAAATTCCAAGATGATCTTGGGAATGAATATTAGCCATCATTTCTCTCTGTAAGCCAGTTAGAATCACAAGTCGATTATTAAAAAATATCAAGCCTTCCTTTTGAAGAGATTATTTCTGAGCTTATAAACAATTTTCAAGTTGAGAATTTGTTACGATTGACTCCTGTCCATCCATTGTAAATATATTCTCCCAGCGTCTTGCAGGTCACATTCATATTTCTTAACCTAGGAGTGGTGGCGTGGGTGAAAAAATACCCCACACTTATTAGATTGGTTGTAGTTTGTACGCTCTTGACTTTACCTACTGTCAGATCTGATACCTTCCTCCACATTCTTCTATTTTAAGCCATGGTCATTGTCGTTCAGTTACACTCCAACTGTTGTCCTTTGCGTATCAGTTTTTCCACGAGGGATGTGCTTGTGGTAGACATTTTCCTGAGCCACCTATAATGGTTGTATGAATTGTTACTATTAATTCTATGTTTCGTTGAATCAGGATGTAATTATGTGTGTATAATACAAAAAAAAAAAAAGCTTTGTATGTGAAAGTTCTCGAGCTAACGCTAAATATATTATCTATAAGTTGTTCACTATTATAATTGTGTTATATTACTAACTTGTTCAAAATGTATGAACAAATGAACAATAACAGAACACATAAGAAATATTGTATTGGATTTGGACAGGTAGGAAGAGGAAATAAGGGCATTGGAAAGTGATGAGGATCTTGAACCTGATATTGTAGATGATAGAAACAATGATACAGATACTGAAAAAAGTGCACTTGATTCTGAAGGAGTATTAGAAACAATTTCAGATTATGAAATACCACTCGCTCAATGTTTTAATGTTTCTACTGGAATGATGGCATCACACTTTGGAAAAAAAAAATAAAAAAATGAGCCTTTTCAAAATGTCAGAGCACAAACTCGTAATTTGGTAACAAATTTCCTAGGCGTAAAAGGTGAGACTAGACAAGCTGATTCACAAATAAGTGCATGGATGTCTTTTTTAGTAAATATATGGTAGCCATTATTGTAACAATTACCAATATGTACAGATACTCAAGTAGGGACAATTACACAAGAGAACAAAGTGCTAACTAACCAATTTAAGGTGAACTTAGAAGTCCTGGGACTTTTGTTCATGATAGCCATTATTGTAACATATACCAATATATAAATTTACGCAAGTAGGAACAATTACACAAGAGAACAATGTGCTAACGCAACCATTGAAGGTGAACTAAAAGCCCTGAGACTTTAGTTCATTACTGGGGTTTTAAAATCCTCCCACCTTCTCACAGACGACTTATGGGCTAAAGATGTAACAGGCATCGAGATATTTCATTCAATGCCTCAAATTCCTGTTACAGTCAAGCAGATTTGGTGATAAAAATGACCGTGTTCAGAGAAAGAAAACATAGACTTGCACCCATTTGTGAATTGTTTGAAAAGTTTGTTGATAACTGTAAAACTAACTATGCTGTAAGTGAATATGTTAAAATTGATGAAAAACTCGAAGCCTTTTGTGGAATATGTATATTTCGTCAGATCATCAAGAGAAATTCTGCAAAGTGTGGACTGAAAATATTTGCACCAGTAGATTCTAAAATGTACTATGTTTATCAAATGGAAATGTATGCAGGGCAACAAGCCGAGATTCCTTACCGAGTGAATAACTCTCCCAATGAAGTTGTAAAGAGGTTTATTCAGCCTATATCTGGCAATGGACAGAACGTCTATGTGGATAATGTGTTTGGTAGCGTGACACTTGCTGAAGAACTTCTGAAATAACATAAATTGACCTTAGTTGGGACTTTTAGAAAAAATAAAAGACCTTCAGAATTTATTTCGACATAAAACAAAGAAGACACTTCTAGTACGAGGGGGTATCAAACAGTTTCAGGACTGGTTCTGTAAAATTAAAACAGAGTGGAGCATGGGGATGCGTGCGCTGGTGTGGTGGGTTGTTACCTTAATTTATCAGTACGACAAATGGCATCATTCTGTGTTGACCAGTGGCTGTGCTATTCACGTTTATTTGATGGCGTGCACGGGTGCATTTGCGATTTTACTATGGACCACAAACTTGAGCGAATAGCGAACATCAAATTCTGCGTTTTACTCGGAAAATCTGAACTGAGACCTTCCAAATGATGCAGCAGGCATACAGCAATGAAGCTACGAGCCGTTCGGTGTGTTTTGAGTGGCTCTCACGCTTCAGAAGCTGTAGAACGTCACTAAAAGACGAAGAAAGGTCAGGGTGATCTTTCACGAGAACAAACCCGGAGATTGTGGGCAGAGTAAGGAAACTTGTGCGTGAGGATCGCCGGAAACTTATTGTGAAAATCTCCTCAGTTACTGTAAATTATGTGTTTTGATTATTTATTATTTATATTCATAATCTCACTATATGTTAGAAATTCATTATGTTATTCACATCATGTCCTTGTTTGTTATCATTTATGAAACTCTTTGTAAAAGATTAAAGTGTTGAGTTTTCATTTTCCTACATTTACATATTTTTAAAATCAACACCAAATTAATATAATACTTAAAGTATATACGTGACAATATTAATTTTGTTTTAAATTGGACTTTCTTTTAATTTTTTTTTTGCCTCCTTCCGATCTAACTACATTTTCCCATTAACACTCCCCCCTTATCACAATCTTTGATAACCTCTTTGCAGTTTTGGGGCATTACAAATTAAGTCTGAAACTTAAATAATTTTTCTTTCTGGGGTATTTTGCTATCCACATTGGGTTTATCACTCGACTTTAAACGTGTGAGGCTTTCTATGTCCTATTGACTATTTCTTCTTAACAGTAATGTCCTTGATATCATGCGTCCACGATATTTGAAGTTGGAAACTGATTCTAATGAGGTTCTCACCAAAAGGATGTTTGAACTTAATCCTTTTCTGTTGACAGTTATTTCCACTGTCTTGGTTTTACTTGTATAGAATAACCTCAGACCCCCCTGACAAGTCCCTTCCAGGTTCAATATTTGCCCACATTCCCCCTCCCACCCCAATAAAAATGCTGAAATTCTGACTATGCTATTATATATACAGTCAAACCTGGCTGAAGGGACCACTTAAAAAATTCGAACTATCAAAAAATTCTAATTAGCTAAGTTTTTATTTGGACTAGAAAAATAACATCAAACATCAATTCAGTGAAGTAAAATACAGTAATGTGTGTGTATCATTTTATTCTTAGCTTTTACATACCATTATTTACAGTACAGAATACTGTATTTACAGTATTTTTTAAAATCTTAAAATTTGTTTTTTGAAGTTAATACTCTGATTGTACAAACCTCTTGTAGTTTATTCAGCGAATGGAGAATAGAGGGGCTTACATTATGTTAAATTGTCTCAACTCTTCTTTGTGGCTTATAGCCTGTTGGGATCGACTTCTCTCGATGTTCCATCTGTTCCCCTTCTTCATCTAAACACAGAAAAAATAGTTTTGTACAGGTTACCAAAAAATAATGGGGACTACAAAATAATCTTGTAATGATCAAACTAATTTTGTAGTCAACATTAAATTTGTTGTAACCTGTACAAACCTGTTTTTTATGTGAAGGTGCACTGTCATTTCTATTGTTCATAACATCTGCCAAAATTTCTGCACCAGTCAATTCACCGCAATATCTAAGTTGCTTCAAGTTCACAAAATCCTCATAAGGAACACCTGCGTCATATCCAACATTTTTCCAGTTGTCCACAGCGAAGTACAATTCCTCAACAGCTTCATTTTGCTCTTCAACATCATTGTGGCAGAAACCTCCTCTTCTAAAGAAGTTGGCGAGAGTTTTTTGTGTCCCTTGGTCCCACGCACTCTTACACATTCAGGCAGATTGGAAAATATCAATTTTAACTTTGCCATTCTTATCATTGTAAACACCTGGGAGAATGTTCTGGATCACAAGGCATCATTAGAATTGCTTGAAAGATGTAATTATTCCTTGATCAATAGGTTGGACTACTACTGTCTTATTTGGGGGGAAAGCACAACCTTTACACTTTCCAATAAAGGAATGGTGTTGTGTGAGGTGCACTTGTCAACAAACAATACGATTGACAGGTTATATTTGAAAATTTTAGTGCTCCTGCACGCAGAGAACCTTCTATCCATGCAGCAACATTTAAATATTAAAGATGTTGCCTATGCAAGATTTCAAGATTTTTTTCATCATCTTCGAGGTAATTTTTCTTCGAATTAAACAACATAAATTCGAATCACATGTTTTTTAACATTGGGTTTTAGTAATTATATTTCATCACATCTCATAACTATTTTAGCTTATTTAATAAAACTATTCACTAATGTATCATAATTATAAAGGTCTAATATAATGTTCATCAATTTTGACATTATGTTAATTCAAATGACTCAGCCAAACACTAGAATATATTAGGAAGAAAATGCATGAAGATTTAGCAGAAAGACAGTACAAAATTTGCACATATTTAAAAATCTAGTTTATAAGCATCTCTATTTCTATAGCTTTTCACAGGAAATGTGAATGTTTATTTAACTTTGAAAGTTCTTCTAAATTGAATCTGTGTCAAGGTATGTCTGAAACTAGGGAAATAATTATAAATACTGGTTTCTTCCACAAGATTATCAACAGAATTAACCCAAAATTTATTAAATTTAACTAAATGATTGCAAATAACGCAGACACCAGTACTGGTGGCTGAGCAGTCAAGGGCGTCACACTTTTATTGCATTTGGTGTCATTGGCAGGAAGGTCAGGATTCAAATTTTTGCTTAGTTTACCTGTTTTCTACATGTGAATATATCACTGTATTTTTAACATCATTTCCTATACTTTTCTGTTACACTTCCTCGAAACTACTTTTTTATCTCTGACTTCATATAAATTAACTCCTTTGTCAAAATGTATCAATAAATAAATCCTTAAGTCCATGAATTATTAAAAATTTGGCTTCTTGTAAAAAGTTCCATAAATTAGATGAGCTCTCTGTCATTTATTCTGGTGGCAACACATACTCGAGCAATCTGTCATAATTCTCAGTATAAATTTTATTTAATTAAATACTAACATACATTGAATATATCTCACACAATTCTTTAGCCAAGGCACAATATTTTATTCTATATCTTTAAAACAAGGTATTAGAAGTTATTTAGTTTGTCAGTAATAAACAACTTTTATGTAAAACAAAGATTAAAATAAAATTAATAACCCCCAAATCTTCATGGCATAAAATTTAATACATAAAACACTGTATTGTATTGAAATAAGGCTAGATTTGGGTTAGGATTATTAAATATTACATAGGGTTTTATTCACTTTTAATATTAATTAGAAAAAAGCCTGTACTATGTACAAAATGCTACATATTCATATTTATTTTATAGGAGTTTATTTAGTCATTTAATTAAATATCAACAAAATATGTGTAGGGCTATCTATTTCAATTTTTTTTTAAAGAAATACTTCATTTTAATTAAAATTACACCCTCTTCAAGGGCCGAATGGCCTAAGGTGTCACTCTTGTGTAAGCCTGGCCTGCTGATAATGGGGATATAGGATAGTCCCTATCGGGTCTGCCCAGGTTGGTTTTTCATAAATGGTTTCCCACTCTCCTCCCACACAAATACTTCCTTCCTAATCCCTTTCCCCATTAGAGTAATTATCAAATATGCTTAGGCGTTATATAAATAGAACAACTGTAAAACGCATTGACAAAAATTAATTAACTACATTTTTTAAAATAAGCATTAGTTTTATCCATTATGGTTGAGTCATTTGTTTTAAATTAAACTACATTTTAACATTTATAATTAATCAACATGTAACCGGAATTAAAAATTTTATTTCCAGCAATCAGTTTTTGAATGTTCAAACTTTGTCTCTTCACATAATGATTATATTATAAAAATAGCTTTCTTTGAAATATACTAGTACGCTTTATACAATATATAAATTACACCTTGTTGAAATATTAAAACCAAAATATATTTTCTCTATGAAATTTACAAATGAGTTTTCAATTATAAATATTTCATACAGTATCAAAATATGTTATGCAAAGGCAAAATTTAAAACTTAATATTTTAATAATTCAAATTTTATAATAGTTTATTCTATCAATAATATTATATTTTTGTCCGATGAAACGAATAAAAATAAATGGTACACCACAATTGCACAAAATGTCTTATATCACAGCAACAAATTATTATTGGAACAAAATTATAAAAGAGGTTTTTAGTAAACTACCCTTTATTAAGTTTCCCTCAGAAAAACAAATCCATTATATTAATCACAATAAACTCTCTTGTACATATTAAAAACAAAATTGTTCAAATATCTAAATCTAGCTAATTTCTAAATCATTCAAATATTTTGAACGCATTTCATATTTTCTAAAATTGGTTGTTGGTATAATACCCTCATTATTCTTAATTTGTAAGAATAAAAGCATATTTTTATATATCATAAAAAAATTTCTAGATACTATATTTAAACTAAATCTTCAAAATTTTCTAAAATTCATCATTTGCCAATTACCTTTAGACGGATTAATTTTTGACAAATTAACGTGTTATTATAAATAATATAGAATATAACCCAAAATACCAATTTTAAACAAAACCAAATCTTTTTCAGAAAATTTTAATGTTTCTCAAAAACCCATACAAAATTTTGTATCTTGTAAACAACTTATCATATGCCCATTTTGAACAAAATTTTTAATTCCATTTTTAAAATAACTCAAATATTTATAAAGATTACCATCACTAAACACATTTTCCCCCGAAAAACTAGTATACAGATTTATTGTTATGTAAAATCCACTCTTTTGATTTTGGGTGCACATATCATTACAACACTTTCTTTTTAGATGAGAAAGTAAAATTGAATAAGTACAATTTTAGTTGCTTTGCTTGTTTTTTTTATTTTGATAAAAATTATGACAAGGGAAGCCTCATTTTGTTTGGGCTTCCAAAACATTGTTTAAAAACATTATTAAACCTTCCCATATCATAATTTTTAAATCTCATTAAAATAGGGCTTTTTTCATGTTTTTTTTTTTTAGAATTTTCAAACACTGATTTTTTTTTTTGTGGGTTTTATTTTGTTTGGGGTAAAATATCAAATCTCTTTAATCAAATATATCAGTAATTACATGAATAAATTCTGCCCTTTCAATTGTGGACATCAAAATCATACACTACACTTTGATTTGAGTAGACCTTTAATGGGATTTTAAAAAAAATCCTTAATCTTCATAAATAAATAAAGTTATTACTTTAAAGAAACACATTAATGACTAAAGCTGCTAAGGCTTTTGTCATTTGAGCATTCATGTGTTATTCAATGTTGTTTGTCTTTGGCAAAACCAGTTAAACATTGATCTCTTCTAACAATTACTTGTAAGATTATGTTAACTGAAAATCAAGGATATTCACCATCGGTGCTAGAAGATTACACCAGGTATCTAGCTATGTTTGTTTCTTGTTTCTAACAATTTTGGGTTCTCACCACTGTTTAGATCCTTTCATACTAAATTACAAAATCTATTTTCATATTTCAAAAATGTCTTTTTAAACACAGTTACCATGTGAATAAAATAAATCTTTAATTTGTTACTTAATGTGTGTTGTGCTCACTTATGCAATGTAGCAACACACAGCCCCTCTCTAAGTTTACTGCTATACAACTTGATAAACTCTATGTTAAAGAATCACCTTGTTCAATATACTCGATCCACAGCCTCTGTACATGACCGTCATCACAACTTGTATCATAAACACATTGCATTTGTAACATGCAATAGACATGGTATCATTGTTAACTAGTTAGGTGATAGAACCCTGTGTACTCTTGGCCTTGTACTTGTACATTCCATTGTTAAACACCTAATTGCCATGTTGAATATTAGGCCATAATAAAAGCCTGGAAACTCAATATGATCAAAAATCTTCCCATTTAATTAAAATAGAAAAATATTTCTATTAAAATATTGAAGCTGGCATCCCTAAAATTAAATAAAAAATGTTACACTATAATAACATTTTAGGAACAATTAACTAAACGTCCTTATGAAGGCTCTGTGTATTCATGTAAGCTACTTTTCATCTACCCTCTAAGGTATCAAGATTATTTTGCACTATTCCATTATGGTAAAGCTTATAAGTAAAGCCAGTTTTTTTTATATAGTATTAACCTACAAAATATACACATAGATATGTAGAAAAATCTGTTCAAATGTATTAAAATATGTAATAATGTGAAAATATGTAACATTGAACCACTCTTCCTTCTCCACATTAATAATATATATATATATGCACACACACACCCACACATTTAAACAAAATTTAAGTTTATTGCTGCAAATTTCTGAAGGAAGTAATAGAAAAACACTTTTCTAATATACACATGTACATTTACTTTTTAACAAGTGTGTTGCTTTATTAGTTTGTTTAACACCACTTAAAATTTCCAATTAATTACACTACTATACCAACTTTCAAAGAAATCCCTATTGTTGACGACTATTTAAAAACAAGTGAATGTGAAACCACTCCAGATTTTTTTTCGGTTCAAGGTTAAATGTTGATTTCAACTTACTAACTGGGATTAATACTACACTTACTGTATGTGTAAATGTTGAAACATGTTGGTCTTGTTTGCTTTTCAAAATACCGTTCTCTGCGCCATATTATTGAGACAGACGTAAAATTGCGTTTCCTTGAATGATTTTGTGCTATGTTATCTTCATTTCTTCTCTGCCTTGGCGTTTTGTTTCTGTTTCTTCTCTTGGCCAAAGAACAACAGGAAAATGATCTAATCAAATCCAAGAAGTATTGTTTTTACAACTCATCGACTTGTGTTTACAAACTGACCCACGGTTAGAGACATGCTGCTTAGGCCACTATCTGGCAATGGCAAATTCTTTCCCCACCATGCCTCCACGCAAATGTGTGTTCACTTCCTCTACTTTCAACCATCCCAATTTCTAACCCATTAGCATAATTAGTACTTAAGCGGGTACTCAAATGGGTAGTAAGACTACATAATATTTTCACACCATGAGAAACACCAGACACAAAAGCTACGTAATGGCAACTCTAGTCCTCTTTGATGAGCCAGCATACCTGACTTGGACTTGACTCGCTGCCATCCCTTCACCTTCTTTTACTAAACTATGAAAGAATATGATACCTGAAAATTAATGGCACATCATTTAAAAGAATTTTCTTAAAGAAAAAGAGAAAAATACTACGATGAAAAAAGTTATACACACATATATATAATTGTATGTAGAATTCTCTAGAATATATAAAAAATATGTAAAGTTAATACTGAAAATATAGTTCCAAAAAACTTAATCTGTTGTCATTTCTATTTTCACAATTCTAACTGGCAGGTTTAAAATAATTACTTAAAATCCAGGCTATACTTATAAGATATGAAATTAGTATAATCTGTCATGGTAAGACTGCTCTACCTTTCAGAGTAAATAGATTTTATATTTAATTAATACATTCAATTTTAGCAAGTTTTGGGTTTGTATTCTCTTTATCTTTTACTTTATTTGTTTAATCACTTATGTTTATAAAATGAAAAATAATCAGACAATACTTTTCACATATTAATGCCATAGTATAGTTTTTGATGGCTATTGTTTAATATTAGAAACATTATATAAATGAAGCTAGCTAAACAATCCAACACTAGTTTAAGTCAGAGAACTATAACTTAATAATACATTAATTGTAAAATTATAGTTCGACAATGCTCTGTTTTTTATAGAATTCTAACCAAACCTTTAACTCTAATGACCTATTAGATATCTAAAAATTGCTTATAAAAAGACTTAAAAATATAATGAATGCACATGACTATATCCAACACACACTTTACATTTTGGATACTAAAAAATTATGCACAATGAAAATCCGTTTTCAACTAATGTAACCCTTTACAGCTTAATCTTAGTGTATCACCAGGAATATGTATTTTCCAACCATATGAGTTAAGAGGATGTAAAGTTTCCTATCTAAATTATCTTCTCTTTCCATCAACAGTATGTTGAAAAAGGTATGATCAAATATTTATCCATCTATAGAATGTTTATAATGATTAAAAAAATATACCAATTGAACATAAATGTCTGAAAATGACTAAAAAATTATGTATACCAAGAAAATATAAGCTAAAAATCCAAAATGACATTTCTTTAATCAAATTTTGGAGAGAATACAGGTACACATGAACATTGTCTGTGATTTACCATAAAATAGATGACGTGCCATCAGAATCTTGGCCCTGCTTATAGTTAAATTGATAGACATACATGAATGCCATAACATAAAACTCTTTTTAGCTATAACAATAGGCATACATGAATGCCATAACATAAAACTCTTTTTAGTTATAACATTAGGCATGCATGAATGCCATAACATATAACTCTTTTTAGTTATAACAATGTGTAAATTTCTATGATTAAAAACAAGAAATTTGACAACATTTTCTGGAAGTACTGGTTGTTTTTAGCAAATATGTTCTACACTATTAAACAAGTTCTACAATTTTATTTTCTTAATTCTTTTAAGATTTGATAATTTTTTCCATTATAACATAACTAAATTCTTCCTAGGGATAATATAGACACATACATATTTTTATAAATATATCTCAGTTGATTAACCATAGCAATGACTCACATTGGTTGAATGTCAAAATTTCTAGTCTTGTTTGTTGATCACAGGCAGGTTAATGTCCAAATCCCGTCTGGGATTTTTTTTCCCCAAATGTATTCCCAATCTCCTTTCATGCAAGTGCAAGTTCATTTATTCTAAATAATACATTCCTCATTTCGAACCCATTAGTTTAATTCAATTTTGATGAACCAGACAAGTAAAAAGACAATCCATGATTTTTAAAAAAAGCTATGTTACTTCCTCTCTTTTATTAACTTAAATATTAATTCCATTTTAACGGAGATTGGTATCTTACAACGTTATGTAGTAAATTGACCTACTTAAAAAAAGGAATAGACTAAGCATAACATTTTTAAAAATATTGCAGCTTTTGTTTAATATAAACAACTTAACCTAATGTATTAGTGGGGGGAACCTACAGCAATACTATTTTTGTAATTTGGCCATTTATTGTTTGGCACAAATATAAAGTACTACAAAACGTGCATTGATATTTCACTGTATAGTGTGAGTTCTTAAGATATATATCAAAAAGATATATAATACAGCATATTTTTCTTTTAAATAAAACATCTATTCATTGATTATTTTGTAATAAAACTAATTATCTATACAAATATTAAAGTGGGGATTGCAATTTACAGCAAAGAACACAACATATATTATTTTTTCATTACAAAATTATATTGGATTTATCTCTGTTGAAATTGACATTGACTTGACCTTTATGTCTAAAAATAACAAAAATGTAAATAAAGTAGTTGATTCAAGAATTGTTTCAATAATGAAGTCTCATTACATTGGATTTTAATTTCTGGCATCATTGACCTTGATTATAGGGTAACACTGTACATATTATTATTATAACTTTTTTTCTCAAAAAAGCAGGAGACAGGGAATATATCACAAAGTAAACTTTTTTTTTAGTATTCATAAAAAAATATAGTAGGAGAAAAAATATTACAAGGGGGGAGGAAAAACATAGTTTAAAAACAAAACTGTTTATCAAAACTATCTTTTCAGTTCTAATTCCACGTAACACTGAGTTACATCAACTCAACTAATTCTTAATTTAATTTAATGGAACAAATATTGTTAAGGAAAACTTTGTTTGAACAGAAACATAAATAAATATTATAATATAAATATATTAATATAAAAACCTATAATAATAATAACCTATAATAAAACCTATATTAATATATTAATATAAAAACCTTAGATACAGATTAGAAAATAAATTTAGGAAATTAGTTGCTAATAACTTCAAGCTAATACTTTAGTACAAAAGTTGTAATAATACATAATAATAAAAGCAAAAATACTCTAGAAACACATAATAGGTAAAAGTATAGGTGCATAATGTATTCCTTTGGATTTTTTTGTGACGGAGAGGTGTGACCATGTGAGATCCCTTGCTTATATGCTATACAGTAGTGTGGTACCAGGTGTTTTCCTTAAAAAGACCTCTTAAATGGTTAGGGATATAGTGTCTATTTTATTTTGGTGAAACATACTACGTCTCAATCTAACGCTTCTTTGTCCCTATATGCCACTTCTTCTTAGTGATTATGATTATGTTTCAACAAATACAGTTTTTTATGCTGCATGTCATACTGTAACATTGCGTCTCTATTTCATTTTGTTTGAGTTTTGAAAGCTATGTCAGCCTTATTGTGATTAAGTAAGTGTTGAGACTAGTAGACACACTGAATACGGGGTAAGTTGGCTACATGTGCCACACTGCCCTGTCTATTTTTCACAATTTTCTGCCATTTTAGTTTATGTCATGCATTAAATGATTTATTATTTGTTAAAGTCATCACTCGCATTCAAATTACAAATGAAAGCCTGAAAGAGCTAAAACGCATACAGATTTGTTTAACATCTAGCCTAATATTGATACATGGCATTTAAAAGTAGTACTCTAAAAATATTTTCTTTATTTTTGTTAACTTTCTACTTAATCAAATGATTTTGCTCGGCAACGTTTGTCATATTAGTCTTTTCAGGAGAATCTAATTATATCACATATTAGATAGATACTTTTTTCTTAGCACTGCCTCATACTACCTATTCAGGTTATTACTACTATTATTACATGTACTAATTATGCTAAAATAATGGAGATGAGAAAGGTGTAATTTTGAGGAAGTGTATCGACATATATCTTTATTAAGAGTGGAAAACCATTAAGGAAAAATCACCCTCATTACACCTGACCGGGATCCAAATCCCAATCTCCCTGTCATCAGGAGTTTAGCGTATTGCCAGATGACGCCTTAGACTATGCGACCACTGAAGCAGATGAACTTTAATTGTCATTTAATGTTAATATAACTTGCAAATACAACTTAAAAAAAAAAAAAATTCGAAGGTGACATTCCTTACGCCAACAATGTCCATTTCAAAATATTATTTTCTCTAATTTCAAGAAGAAATACTTTTGGAAATACTTGGTTCAAAATGATTACTAACTATGGGAGCACTACCGGCTCTCCTGTAGGGCAAGAGGACATCACCTAAAAAAACATTACTGCCCTGCAAAAACATTACCCATGTATGGTCAGTGGTTATCCTACATATAATGGCCCTAATCACAATACTTAAAGTAGAATTACTTTTGGGTGTGTCACATTTGAAAAGTTACACTCAAAAGTTTTCTGTAGTCAGGATTCAATACCTACATTGTACAATCAGTATACTACTTTAGTTATGTGTGACAATTGGGAAAATATTTATTTTATCAGTTTGAATGCTGAACTAATACTAGTAGTATCCTTATTAGCATTAAATACAGCTTTATTATGGTAATTGATATTAAAAATAAAGTTATTTCTTTAAATAGACAGTTCTAACTGTACATGTTAATCTTATTATTATTAAAATATTAGGGCTTTGTTCTTTCCAAAGGGGAACATGTTTGTATAGAGATTTTTGAGTGAGCAAACTTTGTGTTTTGTTTCAATGGGATTTCACCCGACCCTAGGCCTCAAGTTGACTTATTTATTCAATATGTCAGGCAGTTATATCAAACATTGTGTTAAGTGCAATCAAGTATTTTATGACCCGCCTCGGTGGCGTAGTTGGCTAACGCGCCAGTCGTGTTGAGTCAGACCACCGAGGACGGGGAGATCGAGGTTCGAATCTCGGTCGGGTGAACTGGGGGGGGGTTTTCCTAAATGGTTTTCCACTCTCCCTCCACGCAAATGCGGGTTCACTTCCTCTAAATTCAACCTTCTCATTTCCTAATCCATTAGTGTAATTAGTACTTAAGCGTATAACCCGAACGGGTAGTAAGACGCGGTGCTAAAAAAAATTAAATTAAAAGTATTTTATGAACATCATAAATGTATCTAGTGTTCCAGGCCTTAATGAACTAAATAAAAATCAACATGACAATATAATTTTTAAATAGACAATCCCCTTTTAAAAAAAAGGCAAATGCTTCATTTGGCAATAAAACCCCTACCAAAATATATTGTTCCCCTTTTCAGGTAGGTCTAATTCTATTGCCAAAAGTAAACCTTCAAATGTTCCATTTATACTAAACAACAAAACAAAACCATAAAACTTTTCTTGCGGATTTTAGCAATGGCAAAATCGAAATGTAATTAAATTAAAAATGTTCTAACAACTAAAACAAAATTGTTTTATACGGATCTCATAATTTTTATTGATGATAATTTTGAAAACAATCTATTGGCTTCATGAACTTTTACTGATAATGGGTAATATATTTCTACCATTTTGTACACATTAGGAAATATATCTGACAAGTGTCCCCCTCTGCACATGCGCATGCACACACACACACACACACACACACACACACACACACCACACACACACACACACACACACACACACACACACACACACACACACACACACCACACACACGTGTTCCACTACTGATTTGTACACATACTACTCTTTAACTTGTCTAACCTCTATCCGTGACTTAGCCCATATCACAAATGGAATAGTAGCCTTTTGAACCAGACCTTCATTAAATGGTACGGAACTTTGTATGGACTTTCCTGCTCTATTGTTTAAAAATTGAGGTATTAAACTTGTAATATATGTGGAATGAAATAATTTACACTAGCAAACCCAAATATAAATTTCGCTATACTTTTGTAAAACTTTTTTACTCCTGGTTTTAAATTCTATAAGTTTTTTTTTAAGAATTAATGTCCTCATTTGTATATTTGGGCTAGTAAAAAAAGATAGATATTGGGTCCACAAGGGTAATTCATTGAGAATCGATTTTGAGAAAATTGTTTTTTTCTTTTCTTTGCTCTTCATTAAACTATCCTTAATTTTAGGGTTAGATATCCAATTCCAAAAACCCCTTGGGGCAACCCTATGAAAACCGTTTTAGTTTTAGTTTAGTTTTAGTCCGATTGGTTAAAATAATATATGCCCTACTCCGAGGTACAGACAGACAGACAGACAGACAGACAGACAGAAATTCAAAAACCACTCTTTTGGATTTGAGGATCCTTAATCGCCAAAATTCATCAATATCTCAAGTTTGGTTTTTTTGACGATCACAATACTTTATCTAACTGTAAGATAGCTAGAAAGTAAAAAATGTTTGATAAGAGTGTAAAGTAATTCCATGGCTGTAACCTGATATATTTTTTTAGGGGGAATGAATGGGTTCTCACTGTGGTGGCGTTTGGTGAAATCTTCCAACAATAGATGGTTAGGATTTTTAAAAACCAAAGACCCATATTAAAGTAGGTCTAGTTAAAAGTGTTTTAAAATTGACTCTCACATCATTTCTTCAAATACATTTTTGTGAGTTTTCTCTTAGCTAACTTGCTCATATCTACTTTTTTTTTGGATCATTAATACGATTTTTTAATAAACATACTAATTAAATAAATGGTACGGCGCACCGCACAGACTTTCTCTCTCTTTCTATAAACTCGTAAGATTTCTGAACGGAATAATGTACATTGTATCATCACCACTCCACATAAGAACACGCATAAAATAATATACAATGATATAGAATCAATGAGAAAAGAGGCGCATCTTTGTCCACCTAAGAACATTTCAAACAGTTTAATGTCTTCCACAAGGGTCAACACTTCGTATTAAAATTTCGATTCTGGTTAAAGTTTTAACATTTTATAAGGTGTGCAGATCTTCAAGTCATCGCATTGATATTTAATTATTCATTTATAAATTTGGACCAATAAAAAATGTAAATATTGACTATTGAGTCTAAAATGGAGATAGATCATTGCTATGCAAACATTTCTCCTAAGAGATTTAAGGAAAAATAACATACTTTTTTAGATACTTATATTTAATTACTCTATGGCATTGGAGAATTATTGCGTTAGGACTTAAGTAGTATATGTTTACAACTAAAGCTCACAAAATTGTATTAATATATTTGCAAATATCTCAGAAACTGCTGCTTTTATAAAAATTTATGTCAAATAAAAGTTTTTTATTTCTAATAGTCCTACAATTTTGCAATGATAAGTTGTTTAGTTTCTCCAATAGTTGTGGAGATACGGAAATTAACGCTTCTGTAAAGTATCCTAAAAATCATTTTCATAGGAAAATGAAAATAGCCAGTTTATTTATAATCTTAATCAACGCCTAGATACAATTTTAATCAAAATCGTTTGAGCAGATTTTGAGAAAACCAAATTTTTCTCTTTTCGCCCTTCAGTAAACTACCCTTAATTTTAAGTTTTTATAGACACACAGACAGACGGCATTGCAAAGACTATTTTTTTAGGGTTCGGGGGGTCATGAGACGTCGACATCCATCAACATTTCAGGTTAGTTTTTTTTTTACGGTCGTAATATTTAAACTTTAATGTCCAAAAAGTTAAAAAAATTCATATAATTGCGTATAGATTGAAAGTTATTGATTTTATAAAAATATATTTCGGATAAAATATCTGTATTATAGATATATATACATATTTGTAATGCTAAGTAATTTCGTATCTCAAATAGTTTCGGAGCTATTTAAAAAAATGATAATTGACGCATCAGACCGGAGCCCTTAAAGCCATTTTGCCGAAATATTGAGGGTAGCCATTTTGTTTGGAATATTTATTAATGTTTATAAATGAAATTTAATCAAATCGTTAAGAGCCGATTTTGAGAAAATCGACTTTTTCTCTTTTTGCCATTCAGTAAACTACCCTTAATTTTAAGTTTTAATAGACACACAGACAGACGGCATTGCAAAAACTATTTTTAAGTGTTCGGGGGGTCATGAGACGTTCGAAATCCATCAACATTTCAGTTAGTTTTTTTTACGATCGCAATACTTAAGCTTTAATGCCCAAAAAGTTAAAAATATATATATAATTGCGTATATATTGAAAGTTATTGATTTTATAAAAATATGTTTCGAATAAAATATTTGTATTATAAATATATATACATATTTGTTAAAGCTAAGTAATTTCATATCTCAAATAGTTTCGGAGCTATTATAAAAAATGTTAATTTACGCATCAGACCGGAGCCCTTAAAGCCATTTTGCCGAAATATTGAGAGTAGCCATTTTGTTTGGAATATTTAATAATGTTCATAAATGAAATTTAATCAAAATCGTTAGAGCCGATTTTGAGAAAATCGACTTTTTCTCTTTTTACCCTTCAGTAAACTACCCTTAATTTTAGGGGTAGATATCCAATTCCAAAAACCCCTCGGGGCAACCCTATGAAAACCCTAGATATCAAGTTTCAGCTCAATCGGTAAAATAGTTTAGGCTCTAGTTGGAGGTACAGACAGACAGACAACAGACGGAAATTCAAAAACCACTTTTTTGGATTCAGGAAGTCATGAAACGTCAAAATTCATCAAAATCTCGAGTTCGATTTTTTTGACGATCACCATACTTTCTCTACCTGTAAGATAGAGAGAAAGTAAAAATAGTGAGTGTGTGTAAAGCAACCAGAACTAATATATACAGTGAATACTTTATAAATGATTGTAAAATTATGGTTTTAGGGGCAGACAGTTTATGTGACAAAAATGTGTTTAATGAACACATACCTGAAAGTCGTTAAGGATTTTTAGATAAATACAATAAAAATAGTTTTGTTACAAAGCAATAAGTATTTATAAAAAAAACTTTTTTAACAAATAATGATAGATCATAGATTTTGTTTAGTAAACTATTAAAAACTGATTATTATTATTATTATTATTATTATTATTATTATTATTATTATTATTATTATATTATATTATTATTATTATATTATTAATAACAATATTAATAATATTAATATGATAATATAATAATATTATTATTATATTATATTAATATTATTAATATAATATTAATGGTAATATTAATAATAATATCATTATTATATTATATTAATATTATTAATATTGTAATAATAATAACAATAACAATAATGTTGAATAATAAGTAATTCCTCCACCTCCATTGCTTTTCAACAAATGGCAGTACAAGAGTAGGACATGTTGGTTAACATTCTGTGATCTAGCTGCAAGTAACCCAATCAAATTCATGTTATTGAATTGTACAGTTATTTTTGTATTTAAGTTGAAATATAAGTTTCTCATTGCTAATCATCGATGTGATTCAATCAATTTGGTGTATTGACTTTTTTCATGCAGGAGTCTCATCAATTAATAATTAATATTCAATGAATACATTTGGTGTATGGTAAATAATGTGTTAATATAGATATATATATCATTGGGTCAAGTGTAAAGAAGATAAAAAGTTAAAGATGATTTGTTTAACAAACATAAATGTTCAATTTCCAAGCAACAATTTTCTTGGATACATATAATTGATGTTATTTACATACATTTCTCTTAACCTGGGACAGCCATAACTTTAGTGGAATACATAGACACACCCATAAAAATAATGACTAAGAAGGGTTCAGAAGCACAAAAACAATGTTTGGTTGAAATGATACAGCAAGATCTAACACTTTGTGAGCCACTGCTGAAGCAATTGAACCAGCTCAATCTCACCATCCTGCAAGATTCACCATACAATTTGGACCTTGCACCATGGGACTTAATTTTTTTCCCCAAACTTAAAGGCAACCTTAGTAGATATCACTATGGTGGCTATGAGGAAGTGGAAACCACTTTGAAGACCTTTTTTGCTAAAACAAAGAATGGATTTTTACTGTGACAACTTCACAAAAGGTGTTAATTGTTGGAGCATATTCGATAATCTATGTGATTATCATGCTAAAACGTAATCCCAAGGATTTAACAAACATATTATAAGAAATCTTTTGATGTTTATTTTATAAAAATATTATTGTTCAAACTGAAGTAATGGAGTTGGAGGCATTACTTTTTATTCAACCTTCTTAATATTTCTTAAGTCAACAACCCAAAGGTTGGTTTGATATGATTTCCATCCATCTGGTGCTGGGCACACACTCAGTCCTTCGGCTGGTTATTGCTGCCTCCACCATCTGGTAGAAATCCCATGTACTAAGGGAGTTTAGAAAGTGTGGTGGTTCCCCACTGCCTTTCACACTGAATTCTCTGATTGAGTGCAAAAGAGCTTATCAATTTTGCCAGGAAAGGCATTTCACATACTTTACCAGGGTTCTTTTAAATGCCACATTCAACATAGGACCAACTTCCCCTCCAAAGGAAGCTTTGCTATGAATTTTTATCGCTCAAAAAAATTTCTCGACCTCATATAGGTTTGAACCCACCAATACCGGGGTCCTGAGATGAGTACTTTAGCCAAGACCAGCAAGGTCAACCCTCTTAATTTATGCTGTTAATATGGTTAATATGAGCTCAACAGAATCATTATTCAAACAAAAGAGTAATAAAATATAAGGTTTATTATCGCTTAGTAATGAATTGTTGCTTCTCCTATCACGTAGAAAAAGAAACTATTGCTAGTTCCTTATTAAATAAGTTATACCTGATGAAGGATAGGGAAGGAAAATGCATCACCTAAATATATAAGTTTAACAAATAAGTTTATTAAAAAGTAAACAAAAAGATGTAGAATTACATATGAGTTACAAGATTTTAAATCAATTAATTAAATTAACGATAAAGGTATTCCGTTATCGAGGTAGAAAACATTAGGATGGATGGATAGGTATTAATACCTTGTAGACAACAAACCCACAGAAGTTAGATAGGACATTTCATATAGTTTAATAACTCTAGAAATAGGGATACTCACTCTTACTCGAACGAAGAAGTTCATGCCACAACTTGGCAACAGTAAAATGGGGAATCAAGTTTTAGGCAATATACAAAATACAATCTAGCCAGGCTAATACCATACTAATACCTGAAAGGTCTAATCATGAAAAATAGTGAAACAATTGAAAATAGAAACATAGCATCAAATCCTATATTTTTAGTGTTACTAAGAAGAATATAATTTAAGCTAGCTAGTTATATTAACCCTCATGGAGAGTTACTAAAAACCAAAGAATAATATCCTATAAGAGAAACTTCCATTTTACAAATAATAGATGGCTAACAATCAGGCATCTACACAGTATTTTACTAAGGCCGGTCATTTCCTAATGAGTACTACCAGAGCAATCACTAGTAAATGTATACATTTACCCATTACTAGGGCATACAATAGCTAGTACAAATTATCTTTGAACACTTAGATAAATATGGCGCCTGAAGGGGCTGAAAGAAAGCACTATCCTTGCGGGCCACTACTTCAATCTAGTTGTGCTCCCACAAGTTGCGCACCGTAAATATCTACACAAACAAGGGTGCAATCGTGACTGCAACCAGTCACTGACCTAACTAGTTCTACGAAGAAAGTGTTAGATGATCTGATTGTAGTCATAAAGAGATTATAAACGAGATCATATTGTTGAGGGTATCATAAAAATATACCAAAGTCTTAAGGACTTAGAAAAGGAAATCAATCTCTGGACTCAATATACTCAATCACCTGGTCCTATACATATGTAGAGCATAGAGCCCTCGTATTTAAAATATGCCTTATGGGCATAGGAAAATAATCGTCAGACTATCTGACCCAAGAAACTATGTCTGATGGACATAGAAAATCACGTCAGACATTCCGACTAAAGGAACCATGTCTGATGGACATTCTGACTAAAGAAACCATGTCTGATGGACATAGAAAATGATATTAGACCTTCTGACATTAAAACTTCTGTCTGATGGACACAGGAAATAACTTGGACACTCTATAACACAATACACAATGTTTGGTGGACATAGAAAGTAAAGCAAGACATTCTTATACATGAAATTATGTCTGAGGGACATAGATAGCAACGTAAAACATTCTGACATGATACTCATAGTCTCAGAAGAGGCTTCCTCTTCGATGCGGCGGTGCGACCGACGCCTGACACATTGTGGCCACCAGTAGTCTTCGGTGCTGAAATTTAATGGAGTAGTTCTTCCTCCGGTGATTAAATACAATGAAATACAAAAATGTGAGTCACAGGGACTCCGTTATATAGCAACAGAACTGCCTTTGAAAATGAACTACATCAGGAGATCTAAGGGGAGAAGGGGAGGAAGAGTTGTGAAATAACTCCACTTTCTCACGAGCGCTCTCAGAAGGTGTGGTGAGCAGAGACAATTATATTTATTTTCTTCAAAGTGTGCCCTTCGAACAAGACGTGAAAATGCTCATGATGCTGAAGAGGTCAGCTGAGGCAATGTTTCTCGACGCTTGGGCGTTTCGTGGAAACATCTATTCAGAGTGAGTCACCACCACCTGCTACATCTTATTGGAATATATTAGTACTTGTTATCTTATTTTTATTGTATTTATGGAATTTTAATAGTAGATGTCATATTATATAAATGACATGCTACAGTAAAATTTCCTAATAAATTATAAAATTTAACACATAAAAATTATAATTTTCATTATTTTAGTTTTATCGTTGCATAGTTTTCAAGGTGTACCAACACAAGAACTATTACTGTGTAGCAAATCGTTCATAAGCTTACTAAGATTATATTTTAGGAACTTTGAACTAAAACTGGGGTTGTTTTGAGGAATCATATACACATATATATCATATACAGTAGTGCCTCAATTTATGCCATTTCAATTTACGGTGTTTCGTTTTTCAAGATTCCGCTTATACGGAGGTTTCCAATTTATAAACATGCTTCACTATATTTGGCGCCTGTCTCGCTCTTACGGCGATTTTCAATATGTATATCTGCACACTATTTTGTAAGAGAGAGAAACTTTTGAGTATCTCTCTCTCTTACATACTTTTAATAATTGTTCGCCAATTTTGAATGAATATGAGATATATCAATGTATTTTTAGTTAAGTGAAATAAATTTGTTTGAATATCATTAGTAAATTCCAAACACGGGAATTGTGTCTTTAAATAAGTTGATTTAATATAATGTAGTAAAACTTCCTTCAGGATAGTATTGGGAACACTCGCTGGCAGCAGCTGAGTTGTATAAGGTCTTTGGCCGCAATTTTATGTCGATAATTCAGTCTGTTTACAGTATTTGTCACTCACCTTTTTAAATTTGCTGGCTTCTTTTATACACAGTATCCGTTCTGAATCATATTTTTTACTAGTTACTATTTAATTCTAAATGTAGTAGTGATAAAAAGAGGACTCGTAAATCTCTTTACTTTAATTACCAAGCTAGAAATCGCTAAACTAAGTGAACAAGATATGCCTTAGGCTGAGATAGGCCATAAGCTAAGTTTGGCTCACACAACTGTTAGTACAATCATGAATGCTAAGAATAAAGCGTTGAAAGAAATTAAAAGTGCCACACTAGGCCTACTAAATCACACTTATGATAGTATAAAAATGTTATTAGGATTTTACATGCATTTCAAGTTTAAAAAAAATTATGTCCCGCTTTACAGTGGGGCTTTGGAAACTAACTCGCTATATGAGCGTGGCCCTACTGTATAGTATATCTCAAACAACAATTTACTAGTATTTCTAGTGATATAGTAGATTAAATTCTTATTAATATTTGTAATTGTAATTAAACTTTAATTTAAGTCATTGTTAAAATAAAATGGCATAATTGACACTAAATGTAAGGGCCGGTTTTATAGTCAAATTTAGTATGCCTCAAGTGCGGTGCTATACTAAATACAAGACGTCACCTACCTGAAATTGAATGGAATGGGCCAGTTTCATATGCGAAACTGACCCATTACATTTTGGTCTAGGTAGGTGTCGTTCTGTATTTAGTATCGACTCGCACTTTAGGCGTACTAAGTCTGACTATGAAACTGGCCCTAAATGTTCTTTAATTCAAAATGTATTGTTGAACTTTAAAACTATGTTTGAATAGTATAGGCTATTTAAAAAAAAATTGCAAGGTGTTCATATTTGTTTGAGTTAACCATCCCATGTATCCACAGCTTGTTTAGACTAAATTTGTATTGAAACCACTCTATTTTGTGACCACAAATTTTAGAATATGTTGTATTAATTGCAGTTTTCACCCCTATAATCAAGGTGGCTCTTCATATGGCTATGAAGGTACTAGAATAAAAGTTAATGGATAGTATTCATTTATATCCAAGGATTGGATTCGTAAAATAGGGTGACATAGTGCATGGTAAAGATGTTCATAAATGTACACACCTTTAGTCAAGTCATAATAAAATGAAACCTAATAATGTAAATTACAACTAGGCTAAACAAAAAAGCTGAAATTTGTACACACCTTTAGTCAAGTTATAATAAAATGAAACCTAATAATGTAAATTACAACTAGGCTAAACAAAAAATCTGAAATTTAATTCATCGCAGTGTGCAAGACAACTGATCAAGAAATACTAATATTTTTGAATGGACACTATCACATTTACAATAGCAGCTTTCTTATTTCCACACAGCCAGGTTAAATAAAAGACGGAGGTGCAAGAGTTGTCTTCTGTCCTTTCCTCAGTCTTAGCTCCCCTTAACTTCATATTACAGAAACCATACAATACATGAAAATAAAGTGCATTCAATTGTTTGTTGTAATTAATGTGATAGTGTACACTTTACATTACATGTTGTAACTTTTGTTTTCTAAATGTATTGTAAACATTTCATATTTTAAAGGAGATGTTTCAGCATTTCTATACTCAGATTCATAAGGACTAATTTTTTATCAAATTTGTATCTAAGAAGCTAGCTACAACTGCCTACATTTCTGCACATCCCATGGACACAAACCTACAAGAGTTTTAATTTTTTTTAAATTGCATGTAGTATTAAATTATATAGAGTTTTCCTTTAAAAGTCTAGAGCTCTGTAGGTAATAAGCCACACTATTCATATCATAGTCACCATGAACCGATTAAAATGGGATGGTTCTTTCTCTGTCTAGAATCCTTGAATTTTCTTATTCTGGAAAATAGTTTGGATTTTTATTAATCTTGTAATATGTATGTTAAACTCTCATTAGTATAATTAGATCATTTTCTTGTAATTGGTCAGATTTTGGGTTTGGTTTTTCAAACAAAACATAAGCATAATAATTTACTAAAAGTTATTAATATTGAAATGAAATAAATGGTTTATTTGTGAAAAAGTTGAATTTCTTGTAATTAACCTTTCGTTGATGTTTTCCTTTCCATTTCTTCCTTAATATAATAAACCATTGCTGTCATTAGTGAGATTATATTTTCAGCATTGCATTAACTAAACTATGCTAGTAGTATCATATTTTGATGTTGGGAAGAACTAGCCAAGGTGAATCCAAATCATAAGAAAAACAATCCCATTTGAGGTTTATTTCTTAGAATTTGATTAACATCTGGACTTAAAGTTTTGGTGCAAGGGTCTCAAGCCAACCTCCTAATTGTTTCATTATTCTAATAATCACCTTAAAATGTATACCTAACACTCCTACTTAATATTCCTTCTTTAAAGAATGATGACTGGCAACATAAAACCTCACTCATTGGAACTCAAAAGAAGGGAACAAAATAACCAAAATGATATGCTACTTTAAGCTATTTCTTGCAAAAAGAAAGTGAGGACGGCCAGCTTGTGTAGCTCACTTTCATGCCAATAGAGAAAGTAACATGATACCTCCATTGTTACTTCCCATATGCCACACATATTACACACACATGATACCTACACTGTTATTTGCCATATGAAGCTGACTAAACAAGACACACATATTAAATATGTTTTATTCATAATACTCTTATAATCATGGGGGGTTGTAGAAAATAAATTATTTTACAAGTTTTAACTAGTTTCATTAAGACAAATGGTCAGTAATTGCAAATTATAAAGCTTTTTTTTTTCTGTTTAGAAGTGAGGTTCACATAATAATATATACAAATATTTTTCACCAATTCGGTTGGCTTGGTTTGGATAAGATTTTTATTATTTTTTTTTTTTTCAAAAATTTGACCTAAATGTTAGTATCATAATTTTTGAACTGATTTTCAGGGTAAATGAATTGTTTTATCACTTACTAATGAGGTAGGCAATAAAAGGGCAATCAAAAACCAAGACGCCTAAACAAGGATGTACTAAAAAAAAATTAAAAATACATACAACCCAACAGAGATTCTAAGTCACATTATTAATTTCTCAGTCATACTCAAATTTACTTGGCAATAAAATATGGTAGTGTTGAGCTAATTCCACAAGCACAATAGTTTAGTCACTCCCAACAGTACTCATTGTATTAATGAAATAAATAAGTTAATTAGCTTTGCTAGGTAATAGTAAGGACATTGTTGTAAGAAATACTGAATTTTTATAAAAATCTAGTAAGGAAATATGTTTTGAAGTGAGTGCTAAAAATACTGAGTATATCATCAAACACAGAACACAGTTTTGATGACATTGGTTTAGAGATTACCGTGAACAACATATCAGTTGACATGACTAATGAGTTTAAATATTAAGTAACCATTTTAACTAGCATTAATGATATTAGAGTGGAAATTAGGAAATGCAAGCTATTACTCGGTCAGTAAGTTGTTAACTTCTCGCCTGCTGTCAAGGAAAGTTAAACTAAGAATATACAAAACAATAGTTTTACCTGTTGTTCTCTATGGGTGTGAAACATAGTATCTTATCTTACATGACAAAAAGAAAGATAGTGCGTCTGAAAAGATGGGGCTTAGGAAGATATTTAGTCCAAAAAGGGATTAAGATACTGGGGAGATAGGAGGATACATAATAATGAGTTACATACCCTGTACTCATCACAAGACATTGACAGGCTAGTAAAAACTCACATATTATGGCGGGCAGGACATGCAATGAGAATGGAACCATCTAGAACCACATTCAGGGTATTGACTGGTAAGCCCAATGCGAAGAAATATAGTAAAGACCTAGATGCAGATGGAAGGCTAACATTACAATGGACCTGAAAGAGAGAGGTGAAATGGTGTGAACTGGACAGAACTAGCTTAACTTAGGGATTAGGTGGTGTAGTTTTATAAGTACAGTAATGATTTTTCGAGTTCCCAATGTCATAGAGTAAATAAGTAATTCATTTTTTCTTTTAATTTTACTTGTTTTTAACATGGTTTTTTTTTTTAATTCTCTTTAGGTGTGGATAATATTTCATTCTCTTAGCATTTTCAACAATACACTTGAATATTTTATCTTAGATTGGTTATTATATTTAAAGAATGGTTTAAATATATGATTAGTTAAAAGGTCATTAGCTGACGTTTTGCATTTATTTTATGCCAAAGCTAATTTTTTTGTTATTTAGTTTATATATAAATATATTTATTTATTTAGCACCGTATATTACTACCCATTCGGGTTATACGCCAGTTTTTATATTGACCAACAAACATATACTGTAACCTGTTTATATTAAGCACTTTAATATATTGGACATTACATGATATTAAGTAAATCTGCGCTATACTTTCTTTATTGTTTTTTCCTCGTAAATAATTATAAGCCTTTTCATTATCTTATATCTATGGCCTTTCTGAGATAATCTGATATATTTAATCAATTTACAACTTATTTAAAATCAATCCTTTATTCATACCAGCCATATCATTTTATGAACATGTTATTACATTTATCTTTATCCAATAACATTTATTTTATTGAAAACTTTTCTGATAATTTATTCTTTGTTGAGGAGTATATGTTTATACTTCATAGACCTACTAAAAATTTGTCTATTTGTACTATTTTAATTTTAAAACAATATTTTAGTCTTTACTTTTTATATTTATTGATTCTATTTTAAATTTGATCCATATTTGCATTTGTTATCATATTAACGGTAACTTCAATAGGTAATTTTTAATAAATACATTTTAACTCCGTTATTTGAAGACATTTAATTCATAAAGTTTATACTACTAAGATATAACAATATCAGGCAAACAATTAAACTATGCTTCTTGTCATCATTTTGGATCTGTGGATCTTTGTGGTATAGTATTTCAGGTTTGGGTCATTTTATACCTATTGGTGGTATAGTGTGACAGTTTTACCACATGATCAAGCCAATCTTTACAAATAACTTGCTATTTGACTTCTTTGGGTCACACTAGCTCTAAATATGTATTCATTTAAACTATTATTAAACTATTGCCTACGTATGAACTGTATAATCTATTTATAAAAGTACTAAATTTTTTTTTACTCTTATGCTCATTATTAATTTATCGGTTTGCTTATTTAGGCTACTGATTTGTACTTAATATGTAATATGCCCATTGTATGTACTGAATATCAAAATAGATATTCAGAATGTTAAATGCGAATAATAAAGGTGGTTTTTTGACTAACAAAAACTAACATATTTGAGACAACAAGTTATTATTCATATATAACTACTCTTGTGAATAACCTTGAAGGACTGACTAACTAGTAACTTGAAACTGCGCATATACAATTAAAAAAATGGTGTCCTTAGCGCATGCACACTTAAACAGGATATTCAGAAATACATCATGCCATATTTAAGTTATGCTTACATAAAACACTGTAAACCTAAATATCTCTAACAGTATGTTGATGATTGATGATACTATTTGCTGTATTTTAACTATAATATTTAATACAGCATCCATTATATTTTATATATGTATATATATACAAATTGACCTGTTTGGGTTTTTATAGTGACATTTGTATTTATTCCCATTTAAAGGCTGGCACCATATTTGAAATAATTCTATTAGAATATATCTGGGTACCTAATTCACACTTTCAATCTTTTGATAGTTAAACATTTTATTTATCTGAATCCAAAATACTGAACATTTAATCACTGCACTCTTATGGTTATAGTTAGCACTAACATTAATGTATTGGTGAAATAGCTATATATGATTCTTGACCTAAATAAGAATCTTGTTAGTTTAATTTCAAGAGCAGTATTTCTATAATCGATAGAACACAGTTTAAATCATTATTTGGTATCTATTTTCCAATGCATACAAGCTATCTGACTGAACAAATATACATTTTTTAAAAACTTTTTAAATTGTATATTTTATTGACCATTTAATAGGACTACGTTTTAAATATTGATTTCCCTAACACAAAATCACTGTCATGAGAGATTGAAATATAAATGATCCTATGCTAAATAGAATTATACAAGGATTGTTGATAATAAGTTAGATAAAGCTAGATTGCTGCTTAACAATTTAGTTTGTTTTGTATCAAAAAACCAAATGGTACCCTTCTCTAAAATATACGAACAAAAAAAAAAAGAATTATATCAAATATATCTATGATTACCATTAAAGTTGGCATTTAATTTGAGGAGTTCTAGAAATCATTCATTGGTTGAATACATTTTTTTAAATTTTTAAATTCTAGTGCAGAGGATACATATATCTTTATTTGCTTCTAAACATAATCATACACTTGTATATTGCATATATTAAACAACACACCCTCACCACCTGTTTTACCAAGAATGTTTGATTACTAACACTTCTGTTAGCATTTTGTATAAATAAAATTGGTGTTTTTTAATTTAATTACATAGAGCTATCTTATTAACAATCAAGTATATAATAGGAATATTAAAGTATTAAATAGTTTAATCTTTTGTGGTTTTAGGTCATTACATGAGCTATGATGGCACCAGTGGACCGAAAAACACACAAGGTGACACCTGATTTGGACTGGATGTATCAGCACATGTGTATTGGGGCGTTAACACTTAATACACTACAAACTCAAGTAGATGAGAGAAAAGAATTGGTTTAATGTCTTCAAGAAACATAGTTTCACACTGCTACTATATCCAACAATCATCGCCAGGGGAGTTAAAATAAACTCTGTGATCTTGGTCTATTTGAATGATAACATTCAGAGCATTAATACATATTCAAGTGAGAGGTGGCTGACAATTTAGTAATATAATTTTTTCAGAACAGTTTTATTTCCTGAATAGGAATTAAATGGGACATTTTAATATTATGTTGTAGCAATGGAAGTGTGTTAAAAATTAAGTGAAAATACATTTTGCAATAAAACATTGATTCTTTTGATATACAAATTTAATGAAAAGCATAACCATATTTTATTTTGTTTATAAAGCTGTACAATATTTTGTATATACACATTATTTAATACATTATTACAATTTACTGTATAAAAATGTTATTTTAATAACCGTGTTAAATATGGCACTGCATATTTTATATTTAGTTTTCCCACCAGATTATTTAAAAAACATACACAACACACACATACCACAAATTCAGTAACAAGAGTTATATCGTTAGTTTAGAGGAATATGTAAATAAAATAACATTCTCTATTAAATCAAACATGGAGATGTTACAAATTAAATTGGTGTCAATATAACAAAATTTATATTGAAAATAAATTTAATAACAATTAAAAGTAACATTTTATTTGAATAGCTTACGAAAATCATCACATTATTTTTACTGTATGTCAAAAGACAAGAGACTAAAAATAATTGGTCATTATGTTAACAAACATGATCTGATAACCTTTAGTCTTTATGACTACAATTAATTGCATATGGCCTCTTTACAATAAAAATTCCCAATAATTTAACTTTCACCCCATTAAAATATTATCATGATGATCGAAGCAAACATTTCAGGATTATACATTAAAAGATAAATATTTGAGTCGCTCTCACATAAATTATTTTTTCACTATACAATTTAGACTCGCTAAGAAAATAAAATTGTTTCAAATTAAAATTACCTTTGATATGCTCTAGAGATGGAGTTATTTCATTTACATGTTTTTCAATAAAAATTAAACTATCTAAAAAATATTTTAATTAGTTATTTTTTATTATTATACTACTAGTATGTGAGTTGATAGCCTATTTATTTATTTAGTAGTTATAATTGCTTCCCTTTATGAGTCTGGGGTGATGAGATGTTTTAGAAGGGTTTCAGGTTATACACAACAATGCCTCTCTTAGTAACGACATAGAATTTAAGTCTTCTTTATCACATCAAATGATATGATTTGAGAATTTATAGTGTATTTATTAATGTGGATGTCAAAAATTTTAAATAATTGGCAAACAAATTTTTGTTTTGGTACTATTCGTTTTCAGCATGGTGCCTATTGATTTCTCTAATTAGGTTTTCTGTTTGTTTCATCATTCTTTCATATTTATATTTATTGAACACTATATCAATATTTATCACTCTTTTGATCTCTATTATTTGAAGCTAAACCATGTCAAATTTTTTGATAAAACCAGTCAAACTTGGTTTGATATTCACAACTAAAAACAAATTTCATCATAAAAATGGTTTTACAATATTTAAAAAAAATGACAAACGCCTCATATAAAATACACTTAAAGGTTTTGTTTACTTTTTCAAATGTGTAAAATATTTACCTCTAAATTATTTCTCTCTTTCAAATATGCTTAATAATAATAATAATAATATTTAGCACCGCGTCTTACTACCCGTTCGGGTTATACGCTTAAGTACTAATTACATTAATGGATTAGGAAATGGGAGGGTAGAATTTTAGAGGAAGTGAACCCGCATTTGCGTGGAGGAAGAGTGGAAAACCATTTAGGAAAAACCACCCCCAGTTCACCCGACCGAGATTCGAACCTCGATCTCCCCGTCCGCGGCGGTCGAGCTCAACATGACTAGCGCGTTTGCCAACTACGCCACTGAGGCGGGTAATATGCTTAATAATTTTTGAGATATTTTATTTAGGAAGTATACCAAATAAAAGTATAAACGAATAATAATATTTTGTTACATTCCGTCCTACAAACAGTAGATAAAACAAATCACAAAGGTAAAAAGAAATACCCGGATTTTTAAAGATCAAAAACAAACAGATATAGATATAACAAACAACATTTGATATATCTAATCTTTCAACTTAAGACAGTCATTTTTTTTCTATCAATCGTCAAATGAAATATTTTCACTTATCCTTTAATATATTTATTTATTTATTATTTTTACCCCAGCAGTAAAACTTATCAACTGGCTAGATACATTTATTTAACTAGGCTATGTTGATGTGATGAAAATTATAATAAAACTTTGTCACCCAACACTATTTCTGTAGTGATCAATCGAGAATATATGTAAGCATCAATGGTCAAGGTTGTAGAAATATTTCTGCTACTTAAATCTAATACTGAAACTAAGAACTTTTTAAAAATCCAAACCTATGTTTATTATAAATGCTATTTATGTAAACCATTACATAATAAACACACATTTAATTTTAAAACTTATAACTTTGAACATTACTAAGGGTGTTCAGAAATTAAGGGCTGGTTGATCATGGCAGCCCTGTTATGGTCGCAATCATGTTAACACACTCACAGGGCGATAGAGGAACTCGTTAGGAAGTGACACCTTAGTTATCGAGCTCTTTGATTATTTATGTTCATGCAAGAGTACACCAGAATAATATACATGATCCCGCCTTGTGTGAAGTCCATGCCGTGATAAAATATCTTCACTCCAAAAACCCAAATGCAGCGGAAATTCATTGCAGCTTTGTCAAGTTTATATCCTTAACTATAATGAGTGAAGGTGATGTTAGGAAATAGTTTATTGTATTTAAAGATGACCAAACAGATGTTCATCACGAAGGACGGAGCAGCCTTCCTTCTTTTTTGTTTCCATACTTGGTTGAATGTATGAACAAAAAGTTCCATGAAAACAAATCCTTCACGCGTTCTTAACTTTCATCAGATTCTACCCAGAATTTACATGTTGCTCTATATAAGACTGTTACCGGGAAAATTCAGTATCTTAAACTTTGTGCCCAATGGGTGCCAAAAATGTTGACGGACACCAGAAACAACGATATGAGCCCTGATGTTCCTTGACCGCTGTGCGATTGATGCTGACAAGTTCCTTGGCAACATTTTGACTGGAGACCAAACCTTGATTTCATACGTTAATGTCGAAACAACGTGGCAGTCCATTTAACGTCTGCACACAGAGTTAACAAAGCCCAAGAAATTTGACCAAACCTTTTTTAAACAGTAAGGTGATGGCATCTGTATTCTGGATATGCTGCTTCTTGAATTTATGGAACCTGAAAGGACAATAAACGCTAAAGTGCACTGCCATGCACTGAAAAAAATTAGTCGGGCCATTCATAACAAAAGGTGTGGTCTAATGTTGTTCTCCTGCAAAACAACGCCTGATCACACACCACAGCTTGTACCGTCAGTCTCTTTAAGGAGTCTAGTTGGGAAATCCTCAATCATATTCCCTACAACCTGAACCTTGCGCCAAGGGACTGACTACCACTTTTCTTGCACTTGAATAAATTCCTTGTCTCACGAGACAAGCTAATATAGGTGATCTGGAAAAGACTAAACTTCTAGGCAGCAAACTTCTATAACATGGGTATACTAAAGCTAGTGTGTCATGTTACGACTGATGTTTGAATTATTTCATGGACTATGTGGAAAAATAACTTAGCTTCATATATATTAATTTTGGCAGTTATCAAAATTTGAAATTTTTCATTTCCGTTTTAATAGCTAATTGGCCCTTTCTTTTTGAACAGCCCCCGTATTATCTTAATCTATTTATTTCCTCAACTTAAACATGTGTGAAAATAATTACTTTGAACTAGAAACAATTGATGTTGTACCGGCATATAACCTGAGCAGGTAGTAAGACGCTATGCTAAGTATTATTATTATTTGTTGAACTTTAAATGGGCTTTCTCACATGTTTCATGAAGATACATTGAAATCAACATTCAGGTGGCTAATTACTATTCAAAAATGTCAATTACGAGTTAATTATAATGTAATCTATATAATGACACTATACAGCTATGCAGGGTGATTAAAAGCCTCTATATTTAGGAAATAATGTGTATTTGGTTTTGTTTCTTGCTCTCAAATGACACCGGATGTGGCTGAAAAGGTTCACTGGAAATGGGTAGACCGAATTGACTTGCTTTGTCGAGGATGGTGGACACTTTGAGCACTTTTTGTAAGACTGCAATCAATTAATCATTTTTACCTATGTATGGATACCTGGCCTGAATCCTTCATCATGGGTATCGCAAGGTGCCATCAAGGGGCATTAAAAAAAACTCATTTTAAACATGATTTCACTAGAGAGAAGACACAAATATCCTTGAGTCAATCGTATGGCTTCCACAAAGCTGGGATCAGGTGGTGATCCAACCCCCTCTTCATATAATCCTACCTCACAAAGAGCCTATGTAGAATGCACATTATGATTACAATTGTCCCTTTATGACAAACCTGTTCAAAGTGAGTGGTTTAACAGCTGCACATTTGGAAGTGCTTTTATCACTGAGCATTGACATCAGCGAACCCCAGTGTTAGAAATTGAGTGATTTCCTAACAACTATAAATTTAAGTACCTCCATCATGCATTTACATAGCGGCAACATTTTTTTTTAGATAATTTGATCTTGTATGTAAGTGACTCAAAGAAATTAAATTAGTAAATTATTCAAATTTTGAATTACCGTTCAAAGATTTTAAACTTGCTCACTTTGTTAATTTGCTATCTATATGTTGGCATACTAAAAACTTGATTTAATATAATTTAACATTATTGATACCATGTTTTAATACACATTTAAAAATTGTTATAGTTCAACTGCGGGCTGACACCACAGAGCTTTTTTTAAAAATCAACATACAATTAAAATCAATTGTATATAAAATAATCATATACAAGGTGTCTACCATCCGGGAAAGTCAGGGAAAACGGAAATTAGCCAGGAATTTGAAGTGATCAGGAAAAACCGGTAATAAGTTGGTAATATGGTAAATTACAATAAAAATCCGGGAAAATATTGTTTTACTCAAAATATGAAATATAATAATCATTAAATCAGTAAATTTATAATGTGATTCAAACAATCATTTTTTTTTTGTTTTTAGCTGTGTAATATATTTTTAATTCATAGTAAACAATGTTAGTACAAATTTAAAAAAACATGTTTATTTAAATTTTTAAACTTATTATTATTCATAGCAAAATATTGATAGAAAAACGAGGGGGGAGGGGAGGCGAGTTAGAAGGATGTGACATACTTTTTAGTCGGGAATTTTGGAAATGATCAGGGGAAATCAGGGAAAAGGTAGGGGATCTCATTGGTCAAGTTGAGTAGACACCATAATACACTAACAAAATATAATGGAATCAAATTTTGTTTTAATTTATGTTGGTTATACATGTCTGGCTGTATACACAAACAATATATGTCAAAAAGACATAGAATACATATGATACACAAACAACATAAAAACAAAATGAGTTTTGATTTTAATAATTTGTTTTTTGACATTGTTAGTGGTGCTTGAATGAAATTTCCATTTAATATAATCATCTAGCCTATTGGATTACTTGATCACTTGAATTGTTAGTTGGCCTATTTTGGATAGCTTTTAGATGGCTTAGAACATAAATATGAAATTAATATTTCGTCTTGGTATTTTAAGACACACTTCTTAATATTTTATAAATATAGCTTTTAGATAGTTCTAGGTCAGACTCTGTTCACACATTCATTTTCAATATTTCTCCCATTCATTTTCAATTCTTCTCGTATTAATTTTCAATGTTTGTCACATTCGTTTTTAATATTTCTCGCATTCATTTATAATATTTAACAATACATTAACAGCTATTACATTTATTTTTATCGTTTGGTAGTGATTAATTAAAGCTCTAGCAAATATATTCATGTATTATATTATTTATATGATAACTAATATATTAGGATGATCCTAAGCACCTGCACTGATTGTCACATAGTCAAATACATCATTTACACAATGCCATTTTTGACGTGGGTCTACCTGCAAAGTAAAAACTTAGGTATGAATTTCAACCAGATGCACTAGATGTGGTTTTTCACATGTGATTTATTGCTGTTATTGTCCCATCACTTCCCCACACCAATATAGGAAGCATTTCTTCTTTGATATATTGCACAACCCTATCCATTCAAACTAAGCATCTAATAGTTATAATGTTAAATATTATAGCTATAAAAAATGCTCCTAATGGTTTTTAGATATGTGAAATACTTTTGATGGAACTACTTTCAATACACCAAATCTGATAATGGTTAATTAGACTTTTTTTTGAATAACCTACATTTAAGGATTTCATCTGATATTATGTAATAATCAGTTTTAGTAAAACTAGTTTGGATTTGCTTCCCTTTGATTTATATTCTTTGCTTATTGTTACATAGGTGGGCTTGTGCTAAAAGTGATCTGTTCTTCATTCTCTGAGCTTCAACAGACTAGTTATTCAATAGGCTGTGGAGGACAACCACTATATATTATCATAATTGAAACAGTTATTGCTATATTAAGATTTTGAAATCTATCAATAGTAAATTGTGTTTCAAAACAAAGGAATAATGGCGCCAAACGGCCATATTAAATTAAATATTGAGAGGAGGATAGAGGGGCGAGGCCAACACACTTACTGGAAATTGTAGGCCTTAAAGTTCACAATTGAAACACAACAAAACAAATAATTATGTAATTTTCGAGGTACATCAGTTAGTTCCCTTCTTCAACAGAAGAGAGTAAAACACAGAATGGACCATGGCAGCATGGCTATAGGTTGATCATGGACACTTAAATTCTGTTGTTGCTTGTTTCTTGATTCAAAAAAGGTTAGGCTTGGATTCTGCAATTGCTTTTTAAACTTGTATCTTTGTTCTTGGTAGTCGGCTAGAATGTTGTAGTTATATTATATTTAATTATATAATAATTAAATTAGTAAATTATATTATTTGTTATTATTGTTTATAAACCTTTCTTCACTTAATTACTCTATGGCATTAGGAACACGAAAGTTCAATGCTACACTTTAAAAAAGTATGCAACCTATCTATATCTTGAGCTAGTTCTCGCCAGTCCACCTAACTACACCCTATCTCTTTCAGGTCATTTTTCACTTGCCAGATTTTAATATAAGCTTTTTCAAAATATATCTCTAATATATTGTAAATCATGGAAATCTATTGAAATAAAATTTAATTTTTACTATATTATACATATAATTATACTATTATTCCCTAAGTCAAACATAATTCAAAATTAAAACTAAATATATTTTGGTTAATTTCATTTACAAATTTTGGATCAAATATATGTATAATTTTTTTTACAACCATTATTATTAACACTGAAATAACCTTTCAGTGGCTGAAGTTAAATAATAGTATTCAACATTTAATAAGCTGAAATATATTAATAATTTTTAAATCTAACTTTTTTCAACTGCCATCATTTTGGAACTTAGTTTATGCTCTACATAAAATGTGATCAAAAAGTATTTGTCACACAATTTACATATTTAAAGATAAAGTATCACACTATAAAATTGAAAGATGAAAATTATAATTTAATTTATGAAAAGTTTGTCCAAGATAGAAAACAATTGTATGGAATTAATATTGAATTTTAACCAAAGTTGTTACACAACATTTTCTTAAAGGGTGACATTTTTATACAGACACATTTCTATCTTGTGAATAAATGACCTCTTCTTGCAATGCCAAAAGTTCAAGCCTTTCACTTTACTATTAAAGTATAACTAAGTATAAAATCACGCCTACTACCCACTTCGGTGGCTGAATAACTTAACGCGCTTTTTTCATAGTAGATTAGACTGCCAATTACAGGTAGATGGAGGTTCGAATGTCGATCACGTGTACTGACGTTTTTCCAACAGTGGTTTTCTACTCTCCTGCCACACAAATTTGGTCACACTTCCTCCAAATATGACTTTCCTAATCCGTAAAAAAAATATTAGCATAATTAGTGCTTGAGTGTAAAACCCGAAAAGGTAGTAAGACGCAGTGCCAAAATAAATTAGAAAAAAAAGACACCAAGTAAAGTGTATCTTTATAAAAAAGTATAATTCAAGTACATTATATGAAACTTGTATTTGAAAATTTTGGACAAAGTTTTTGATACCTACCTTGGTGGCCACGTGGTCTAAGCTGTCACTCTTGTGTTAGACTAGATTGCCAATGACAGGGAGATCGAGGTTCAAATCTCGGTCAGGTTTACTTAGGGTGGTCTTCCCTAATATTTTTTCCATTCGCCTTCAATGTAAATGTGGGTACTCTTCCTTTAAATTCATCATTCTTCATCCCTAGCTCAAAAATGTTATTAGTACACATGCATATAACCTGAACAGGTAGTAAGACACCATACTAAAAAATATTTGTTGATGATTCTTAGTTAAAACTGATATTCAAACTAAATTGCCCTTTAGTGTCTATCATAACATCAAATAATACAAATTTATATAACTGGTCATTAGCAAAGCTCAGATGGGGAACTGACTAACCAGATACACTAGACTTAATCTGCTCTTGATTGCTTTTGGAAAGGAAGTTTGCATTCAAATCCTTGGAAAAGAAGTCTGCGTTCAAATCCTCATTGGGTGCACTTGGGTGTTTTTATAATTATTTGAAAATGTATTTAAAGCTCACTATTTCCCATTCTTTGAACAACTTGCTTATCACATTGCTTTTTCAATCACATTTATTTTATGGTGTAATTTAAGTTTGTCACTTTGAAATGGTTTTGGTTTTTTTTTTTTTTTGACTCCTATAGAATTGACTGTTTGCTATGATTACATTTTTTGTTTAAAATAAATCAATATTAATAAAAATCATCGGGATCCATAATTTATGGCTTTTTACTTATCTATTGAAATTTGTTTTGCCTAAGTACATATATAACAATCTGTTCTTTAAGCTGTTCACGGTTTAATTTAACCACATAAAATGAGGGCTTTAATTTAATATCACCTTTTTATTTAAACTTGTGACATTTAGTGATATTGATATATCAATGATTGATAAATTCGTTCATTTCACAAAGCATTGGGAAATAAATGTTTGGCTTTATGCTATTAGTTAAATCTTAGGACATCATTTTCATAATGGTTATTAACTTTTTTTAAAAAATAATATCTATATGGTAATCTTTGCAACAATATATTTGATATTAATTTTATTTTAATAATTATTCAGTTGTTAGCTTGTATCAAGACCTCTAACATAACTAATTAAATAGAGGCCTCCCTGCTTGTCCATTCTTTATCGAGGAGCTTTTATAATTGTCTTCATTTAAGTTTTAATGTGGTTTTGACATTTTCTTGTCAGGGATATTGTATTTATATTTTCACTGATATAGGCTACACTTTTAAACAATTAAAATACAAATAAACTACACTTTTTAAACAAATATTCTAGCATTGATATTTGCTAATTTAGTTTGAAGATTTTTAAATGTTAAACTCTAACTAATCTAAAACTGACATGGCGGAAAAACATTGGTTTGCAATTCAAGAGTGATAGTTTTTCAATCCATATTGTAAATAACGTGTAATAATTCTTGTGGCCAATGACAAATTATTTTATTAACATAGGTACATGACAACATATGGCTTTGTAACTATAGTCCAATTTTCAAAGGAAGGGCCTTTCTTGACAGCTAGAAAAGTTGCTAGCTCTACTCTCATGTATTCATGCGTCAGGCTTTTTTTTCTGTGGCTGTCATTTTTGATAGATCTTATTAATACCTATAAAATAAAACTAATAAAATATTAAAATGTTTTAAATTTTAGATGCCTAAATATGTCTGTATTTTCTAAAAACAATAGGCCCTTCCTATTAAATTTTGAATTATATATTGACAAATAAAATATCCTATCCACTAAGAGTGTTTATTTACATTCTTTTATTTATATATACCAAGTTAATTATCACAAGCTCTTATACTATTTCATATACTCACACAGAAAGTAGAATTAAATCAACATTACTCTCTAATTATTGTAATAGTTGAAAATTTGTCACCCCATATCATGTTTTAAAAAAGCCTATATTTAAGTAGTCTTCATCAAGCCATTTTAAATGTTTAACAGTACATTAAAAATAATTGTGTAAAAAATAAAATTTGCTTATACAATTTATTTAATAGGCCTACACTTTTTATTGTCACATAAATTAAAATTATAAAAATCAATACTAATTCCTATCCACAAATCAACTTACAAGAATTTCTTTGTATGCTCACAATATTGAGTTTCACCCTTTTGTAATATTAAATATAAATATACATACATACCTAATCAAATCGTTCTCTTACGGGTTGACAAGAAACTTTGCTTACAGCTTAAGAACAAATCCGTATCTAATCCATCCTCACTAACCATATCCACACTTTTGTATTCTTGCACACTCCCTTTGCTTCATCAACATCCATATACCGAGTCATACATGCTCTTTTATTCTTAAAATGTTTATGTTTCTCATTTTTACGCATCCATCTACAACATTTTACCACAACCTACATGGCCTACCCCATTCTATCGATCCACACTCTTCCTCTCAACATACCATAACCAACTTAAAACACTTCTTTCACATTTACCTTTTGGTGTCCCTTCGAACCACACTTCTTCAGCACCCATTTAATACGACTCTGTCCATATGAGTTTTCCCACAAACATTTCTTAAAAAATCTCATTCCAACTACATTCACCTTGCTCTTGTGTTTCTCCTGACAAACCCACGCTTCGCATCCATTTAAAATTGTTGGCATTATCACACTTTAAATACTGCTATTTTTGCCTTGTTCAATACTAATTCATTATTTGCAATAGTTCACATAAATCCAACTACTCTCTAAGATGCATTCACCTGTGTGTCGATTTCGCAATCCATCCTTCCAGTTCTACAAAATGTTCCACCCAGATACTAAAAATCATTCACTTATTCTAACAGTTTTCCAGTTTTACAAACTGATAATCTGATCCGTCCTTATCAAAAACTATCACCCTAGTTTTGGAAACATTTCTAAGATAGTCCATTCTGCTTTTCGCCACAAGCAAACAATTTAATGGATTCTGAAAGTCACTTCCATTCTTAATCATTAATACGGTATCATTTGCATATAGCAGCATCACACTCACATTCACATTGTTCATTTGCACACCCACCTTATCCTTGCAAGCATCTCTCATACACTTATCAATGAATACATTAAATAACCATGGAGACATAACACAACCTTGTCTAACACCCTGTTCAATGTCAAACCATTTCCTCAAATCTCCAGCTACTTTATTTCAGGCTTTACTTCCATCATACACTGCCATATTCACATTTTATAACCATATATCTTCACCATACTTTCTCAGAATATTCAATAACATTCACCCGATAATATGCTTTCTGCAGCTCATATATTCAATAACATATCCCAATTCACCCGATCATATGCTTTCTCCAGTTCATATATTCAGAACAAAATAATTTGACAGCCTGGCTCTAAGATAAATCAAAATTTTTTAGTAAAGTATTGAAATGGCCATATTACTCGATTATATTAGACTGCACCCTTGACATAAGACACAGCAAACAAATTACTTTATTAATTCGATTTGTGCGCAGTGATTTGGAAAAAGATCAATGCATACAAGGGCTTCTTTGGGATTCATCCCAATAAATAGCTCATCAGAAGCCCAACATACACCTAACCAGAAGATATGAAGATACCAAATTGCTTAATATGCGTTGACAAGGATATGACAATGGTGCGAACATGTCGGCGTCCAGACCAGGATCCTTAACATGAATCCCCGGACATTTTTTGTACCATATAGTTCCCTCTCTCTTACTTTAATAGTAAATGATGCTGCTCTATCTTGCAATAAAGCTGTGACCTTTTTCAGCACCGTGCAAGACGTGTATAATTATTTTGATTCCTCTACTCATCAATGGTCTGTGTTACAGAAACAATTGTCATCTTTAATGGTAAAACCCCTTATTGAAACTCTATGAAAAAGTTGTAATTATGATGTAACTCCTTTTCACTACCATGCTGATGAAATTCATGATAATTTGTATGATCTATCACCCTAGCTGAGAACTGATGCTGATGCTGATAACTGTATTATGTTTGGCCAGAAAGATAAAGAGTTTTAAGTTTTTGTGTTGTTTAATTGTTTGGCACTCCATTCTCATTAGGATCAACATAGTCATCAAAATACTTCAAAGAGAAAATATGAATGTTTCATAAGCAGTTGAGCTAAGTAAAAATAAAATGTTTCTTGAAAGAGATGCATTCAGACAAGGATTTTCAAGAGATAAGGGTTGAGACAAAGGGAATTACTTGCCCTCTTGGAATTGAGCCAGAGCTGAATCACAAGTTCGCCCCAGGGAAAAAAGAAGTAAATTTCACTATGAGTCACAAGAACTAAGTGTGGATCCTAAATAGGTATCCAAAGGCAATTTTTTTTCTTTGTTTTACTCAATAAATGAACGATTTGTTCAACTTAACATACATAATGACATATTTAGTTTCATGTATGTGATTAAAATTCAGGAAAGGAACAAACTCTTACATTTTAAATTATTTGAGGTATTGTATGTGCATTTTCTGAATCAGCTGATTTTATCAGCACACGAGAATGTCTATGAACAAGAGTGAAAGAGCCTATCAATTTTGCTTGGAAAGGTATTTTCACATAGTTTCCATGGTTCTTTTACATGCCACAATCAACATGGGACTGACGAATTTACTTCCCTTCCGAAGGAAGTTGTGCTATGGATTTTTATCGCTCAAGGAAAATCCGTTGACCCCAACTGGATTTGAACTCATGAACATTGGAACCTGAGGCACTCATTTAACCCCAAGACCACCGAGGTCAACGAACTGTTACAAAAGTGTACAAACATGCAGTTAGCACATACTGACCAAGACCACTTTTGGTGTTGATGGTATGCAACTACATTAAGAACCTTAGTGTGGCCTCTGGCAAGACGTTTATTAATCACAACTTGTGAATCTGTGGAATGCCAGGCCTCCACCGTGGTTCGGATCCCACGTTAAACTGTAGGTCCTCCCATTTCATCTCACAATCACCCTACCATTACACATTGCGTAAGTGCGTATAACGTGAATGGGTAGTAAGATGCGGTGCTAATGATCATAATAATAACTTTAATGTGGGTGGGTGGGGCTTACACTCTAGATCTGGCCATTCTACCTTATCTACCTTTACTCTACTGGGGTATGGAGGAATTCATTTCTGAGGTGGGGACACCATTAAGGCAAATTCTACTACACCCAGATGGTAGGATGATACGTGATGATGATAGTGCAAAGCAGAGGGGACCTGCAGTTTAACGTAGGTTCCAAACCACGGTGGGGGCTTGACATTCCACACATTCACAAAGCGTGAAAGCACACACTTTGCCAGAGGTGAAGGAAGTTTTTGGTAATCAGATAAATCTCAAACTTTTAATGTCATTTATATATTATCTGATAAAGATGTGAATTGCCCACTAAACATTTTAAATTCATCACTACCAACCATCTCGGTGAAAAATTTCTAAATATAACAGTGATGCTCCGAATCATATTCAGCATTGAACCCGTTACTTCAGGAGAAAATATCTTTTCAAAATTAAAACTCATTAAGAACTACCTACTTGTGATCCACCTTGTCACAGGAGCATCTAGTAGGGCAAGCATTGATGGGTGAATATGATGTTTTCAAGAAAGTGACATTTTCGGTCATCAAAAACTTTGCAGAAAAGAAAGCTCACAGAGTTTTAATGTATAGTAATATTCATATACTACTTTATAAATGCATGGATGTAATAGGTAATAAAACTTAATTCTATAATAGGCAAGTATATAAAATAGTTTAGACATTCTTAAAAAGATGTAAAATATTCCCAGTTTATGTAAGGTTAATAAGTTGCTAGGTTTGGGTATATTTTCATATCTTAATTTCTTATCATGCCTTGGCTATGTTAGTTTTGGATTGGTGAGGTTTGGGGACTATTTTTCTAAGGTTTGGAGATTAATTTTCTATCACGAACAACCAAGTTATGTTAGATTTGGAGTTACGATGTTTGCAGGTTATTTTCATATTTTCCTATTATCCCTCTGGTCATATACCAGGCGCCAAAAAGCGATTCCACCCGGGCGCAAAAAATTATCTTGGGCCTCTTTTTACCTATAGAATTCTTGACACCAACTCATACCTTCTCACAAATAGCTTAGCTCTTGGGTTTAGGATTAAGCCTACTCCTTGACTTCCCCTTCCCCATTCATTCACACCTGGTCACAGTGCCAAGCTACCATCAGTCATCAAAACATCTTTACCTTTTCGTTTAGTTTCACATAAACACAAAATATCAATTCTTCTTACAATCATTTCCTCGAGCTGTACATTCTCTCTACCCCATCCACACTCTCTCACATTCCACAATTTTAATATTATAAAATTATAATCTATATAATATATAATAAATATATATATAATTATACCTGTATTATAATGAGTATAATACTACAATAATACATTTATTTTAAAATCATTTAATACAACCTTATCATAATCTTCCCTAGAATCAAATACAATTTTAATCAAGTATAATTTTTTTTTTTTCACAAAACTTGCAGAGTAATATGTTTAGAATTAATCAAATCTTTTTCACATCAGGGAATATCATAATTATTGTAAAAAAAAACACATAAAAATAAAAAAAATAAAAAATTGAATCTTATATGTATCATATTAATAACACTTCTAAATTTTTGAAATGAATGATTTTGATGAAGTTTTCGTTAACTTAAGGATATTTCAAAAATATAATAAATACCTACTTAAATAATGGTTGGGCTGTGGAATTTCATCTTTAACTCTTCCAGTTCAACCAGTCTTGTTTGATTAAATCTGCTCCCTTTTCACCAATCATAATTACTGGGGCATTTGTGTTACCGCTAACAATAGTTGGCATTATTGATGCATCAATCACACGCAATCCTTTTACACCATACACTCTAAGGTTGGGATCGACAACTGCATCAGGATCCCATGAAGGTCCCATCTTACAAGTACCCACAGGGTGATAAATTGTCATTGATATTGTCCTTATGGCACATTCCCAGTAACCATCTGACCCAAATTTGTATTTGTAACAGCCAGGTAAAGGAGTACGATGTATTCTGGATCTATATGGATAAAATGCTCTGGATTCACTCACACGCAATGCTATCTTTACACCTTCAATCAATGTTGCAACATCTAATGGATCATCAAAATAATTGGCATGGATTAAAGGATAATGAAAGGGATTAGAAGTCCTCAGTCGCACCCATCCTCTGGAGCGGGGTCTTAAAAGTAGTGGTAGAATTGTCCAGGCATCATGGTTTGTTATTGGACGATATACTGTATTATAAACACTGTCTGTTAATCCTAAAACTTTTCTTACCTGTACACCTGCATCAGAATTGACAGAAGCTGGTGCAAAATGAAACTGTATATCTGGATATAAACCAGATATATTAGCATACGGAGTGTTAACAAATGCTAGTCCCTCTACACCACCCAATGTAGTCATCGGTCCTCGCTGATGCATTATATATTCCAGTGACACTGGAATAGTCTGAAAACGCTCTTGTACTATAGAAACGGGTTTGTCAACTAGAAATGTTAAACCACCCATACCTACATGATCTTGAAGGTTTTCACCTACTTTCAAATTCCTTAAAGTTGGTATACCAACTCTATCCAAATGTTCTTTTGGTCCTATACCGGACAACAATAGAATTTGTGCAGAATTGATTGCCCCTGCCGAAAGGATAACTTCTCGCCTTGCCAAAACAATTTGACGCACACCATTTCTTATGAATAGCACACCGTAAGCACGCATTGTTACAGGACTTATGAGGATTTTCATCACATGAGATTTAAGTGCTATATGAATATTTTTTCTCAAACGCACCGGTCTAAGAAATGCTTTAGCTGTGCTACATCGAGAGCCCCTTCGTATTGTACCTTGAGCTATCATAAAACCTGTTTGTTTCTCTCCATTAATGTCTCTATTCTCATAGCCAATTTCCATGCCAGCTTCAAGAAATGCAACTACCAAAGGAGTTCTCCAAGGTGACTCTTGCACTGTTAAATACCCACCAGCACTGTGATAATTTGTCCTCGCAAGATAGGGATTACGATTATCTTCAGACTTTTTGAAATATTTAAGAATATCATTATATCCCCATCCATAATTTCCTAATGATTCCCAATGGTCATAATCATATCTGTTCCCCCTAACATATAACATGTAATTGAGGACACTGGAGCCTCCCAAAACCTTTCCTCGAGGCCAATTACAGCGACCACCCTTCATCCCAAGACAGGCTTTACCTGTTGGCTCTGTTTTATACTGCCAGTCCATATTTGTCAGCTGAAGGTATGCTGCAAGTGATGGTACATCTGTGATCTCATTTTCATCCTCACCTGCCTCCATTAAGAGAACTGTCCATTTGGTTATTTCTGAGAGGCGGTTAGCTACTACTGCCCCTGCTGAACCACCACCCACAACCACAAAGTCATATTCTTTGTAGAGAGGATATTGATCAATTGGGTGTGACTCTGGGTCTACAGCATCATAGCGATAATAAGCCATACCAGCAATGAGTAAAGGTACCAACCAAAGGCTGGTACCTACAACTCCAAGGGCAGCCTTGAGCGCTGCAGCAGTCACAATCAAGCCAAACAGCATGCTGCTATGCAGTCCTGCAATCAAGAACCTTAAAATTAACCCAATTTATTTTCATATATACTTCATTTAACATGGGTTTTAAATTGTTATGCATCAGGCAAAAAGCCAACCTCTTAACATTGACTCAACAGATTAGTATTTAATTCTCTTAAAATTCACTGGTCGTGTTTTTTTCTATTCTAAGGGTTTCTCATCCACACTCTAGACCAATGAGGTTACATTTCCTTATAATTTGCATTTCACATTATGTTACTCTAGGTGAAATCATGCATGATAACTTAAAGTAGAACACAACATTCTTTTGGACAAATGTTATAAATTATCTATAATATTCATATAAAAAAAGAGTCAAATTAGTTGTAAGACTATTAAAGCTAAAAGAGGTCGTCATTTAATTTGTTCTTGAAAACTATACATCTGCCATAGCTATAAGGCTTTGAAAGGTTCACAATAATATGGTTGTTTTAAATGATTTAAAAGTTCAAAAATTGTTTTTGCTTGAATAATAGGCAAACCAAATTTAAAATATATATTTTAAAAGTATTAAAAAATGTATTTTTAAATTTGTATCAACAACTTAAAAAAAGACCTTTGCGTCTAACTACCCACACATTTGGGCTATACATAATTTAATTATGCTAATGAGGTAGCTATAAGGAAAGTTAACGAAGATAAGATATACCCTCATTTTTGTTAGAGGGGAGTGGCAAACTATTTAGGAAATATGATCTTCAATACACCTAGCTGGGATTCACACTTCAACCTCCTGTCACAGTCAAACCAGACTATATCAGCCTGATTTAGTCCACGTGCCCAACAATGTGGGTGCTTATTTAGTGGATTACTTAATTTTTATATTTTGATAAAATTTTTGGCATCCTCAGCCTGTTAAAGAAATAAAAACAAAACTTCAGTGCAGAACTTTTAAATATTTTAACACTAATGATTAAAAGTTATCTAAATTAATTGAAACATTGTTTTAAATGTAAGAAACTTGTGTATAAAAAACAATTAATTTTAACGATGTTCCCTGTACAGGTTTTAATTAAATAGATGTATTTAAAAAATGTTGAAACAATGTTGTCAATACTATCAAGAGGCAAAGTAAGATGGTAGATAAAAAGAAAGTAAAGAAAGAGTATGAGTGAAATTGTATTTTTAACAAGATAAGATTTTTTTTTATATCTTTTAATTAGGAATTGTTTGGTTTGACACTTTAATAGTTTGGTTCTACTGGTTCTTTACTTCATAACTGGTCTAAGTTCCTAGAAAGTGTGTCCTCTATTTTTATTCATGTAAGTTAAAGCAATAATTCTTAATAGATAGTATATTTTTAGCAAAATCAAATATATTTTACATACGTTTGCAAAATACACTTTACTATTCATTTTATGTCTACATGCCCAATTAATAACACCTTTTATAACAACCCATAACACATAGTGATGGAAGCATTATTTATTTTAAAATAGGTGGCTTACATATGACTATTTATTAGTTAGGGTTAGCTCACTTTCATATATTGGATCAAACCAAATGTTTTTAAATGAGTTTGTGTTATTAAGTTTAGTTTGGAACCTAGAATCAAGAACCAATATAAATCAGACTGATAAAATGATAGAATCAACCTATTACTAGTTTTAATCACTTAAAAAGGTATTATCGAAGTCAGAATTAATTTTTTCTGGACATCCATGATATAATTATTTGTGCTCATATAAATTGAACATATTTTCCCAAATATTTTAAATTCAAGAATCTAAGTTCAATGTTTTTATTTTCTTATGTTTTGATAGGTTACAGAAGATGGATAGTTTTATTGAAATATTAAAAATAGGATAATGGGAACCCAACAAGATTTTGGTAAAAAATATCAATCTCGCAGGCATGTATACTCGACACAAGTACACATCTGATGTTTACATAGTTAATTGTCACTATAATACTTAATATATTGTAAAATTGGGTTGAAGTCAAAATTTGGTACAACACTTTTTTTAGAGTTGGGGGAATTCACTCATATTTTTGAGTGGAGGGAGCATGGAAGCTAGTTAACAACATCCACTCTCATTACACCCAACCGGGATTTGGGCCCTTATCTCCCCAGATTTGGCAATCCAGCCTATTGTGAGATTGATGTCTTACCTAGAGAATATGACCACCGTAAACAGTTAACAAACATATTTCTGACTGTCAATTGAAACTAAAGGATTCCAACTGTCTGGATGTCACATTGAGACCAATCATCCATCAGTAATGATTATAAACTTACTATAATTATTTTTTTAACAAGGGCATATGTTAGTCAATTGGGGAAATTAATTTATCTAAACAGAATTAATTATAAAATATTAATTTCAATTAACAAATTAATTTCTCACTCTTGAAAACTTTTTAAATTTTTAAACAGATGAAAAAGGAATATCACACACTCCCTTACAATCTCTTTTTTCACTCTTCATGTTTGTTTTATTCTTTCCCTACTGTTATGTACTGTCTATAGCCTCGTGCTGATGCTCCAATCTTTGCTTGAAACATTATCTTACTTAAAATAGTGTTTTATGAAGATTTTCAAGGTACATTTGAATTTTTTATATCATATCCAATTTAATAAATTAAGGACCCATGTTTAAACTCATTTTAAAACTTTTGATAGCTTTAGAAACACTCATTTTGGTTTTAATTTTATTTTCTGATTGAAAGTGCGAATAAATTACAAACATTAATCTTGAGCTAAGTAATTAAATAAAAAATCAACCTTTGAAAACCGCATACACACATTTTTAATGTGTGCTTTGATTTAAAAAAAGTTAAACTTTTTAGGTAGTTAACATTTTCTATTCATTTGTGTTTGTAACACAAATAAAATATAACAATATTCGAACACATATACATTGAAATATTCATTCAAACATCTTAAACATTTTTTGTTTTCATTTTTTTTATCAGCTTTATCAAACTTAAGAAAAGTTTAAATGTATACTTGTTATTTGTTTGGTCTCTTTTTAACTTAGTTTACTTGAACTCTTATTAAAAATAAATAATAATTATTTTAAAGCTATATTTAGAATATTTGGTTTTCCCTATTTGCTCACAAATTTATAATGTTGAAAAGCATGTTCTCAAAATGTGTAAAATATTATAAGTCTTAATAGCATATATTATTAAAAAAAAGCAAGACTATATATAGCCAATACTAGGCATTAACATTCTTATACTGTGATGATAGTTATAACTTAATACTCTCAGTTTTATGGCAAGTAATATGCAATATTGATTATTTACTCAAAAGTTTTATTCAATTTTCATGAATTTTCTACCTAGCTGTTGTTCCAAATTTCTTGTTAATACAACACGTTGAAGTATGAAAGTTGTTTCATGTTATAAACAATTTTCTGGTTTTTGGTGGTAAATCCCAGATAATGTTAAGCAAAGAGGCGAGATTCTGATCTTGACCATCTTCTTCTTTTGACTTCTTCATTGTTCTCACAGTTTTGTTTTACTGCTATCTGAAAATATGTGGAACCTGTAAAATGAGAAAAATTAATTTAAAAAAACACTTTTTTGTGACTATTATAAAATGTTATTTGTTTTATACACACACACACACACACAAACACACACACATATAATTTTTGCTAAGTGGTACATCAACATCTCATAAACTCTATGTTGTAAGCCTGCAATTGATCTAAGAAAGTAGCAAGCTTACCTTGCACATTTTCATAATGGGGTGGGCCATAATTTAATCCATCGAGATAAGACTGCTACCTTTGAGGGTTAACAAAGTGTATGTTATTTGTAATTCTTTACTACCACACCCCGTTCAACTTATCCCTTCTTTTATTAAGCCCTGCTATTACTGCTTTCATCAATTTTAATAGTAATCTAAAAAAAAGTAAAAGTTAACTTATGTCAGAAAATTGAAATACTTTTTTTTTCAGTTCTTTGATAAATTGTTAGCACCATTAAAGAGAGTTGAATTAATAATGGAAATTTTGTAGTGTATAGTTTTGTTTGAACAATTTTTATGACATCAAGTTAATCTTTAATATCTCAATACCCCCTCAAAATTTGAAAATAACATAAAACTGACATTGATATAGCTATTATTTATGTCAGTATTAGATTTAAACCTGTGTTACCTTACTTAATTTCTATATTAATAGTTTTGATTAGTTTTAATTGTATTGTTTACCATAGAAACTGGGCACCTGGTATTTATTTCATAGCTTTTAACAAGTAATTATATTAGTTGGTGTCACCATATATTTTATCCAAATGTTCAATGAATAAATTTAACTGGGATTTTGATGATTCATTAAAGCATATTTGATAGTAAAAAAATGTTGATTATTTTTAGTTAGTGTCACCATACATTTTATCCAAACAGTCAATGAATAAATCTAACTAGGACTCAGAGGATTTATTTAAACATATTTGATAATAAAAATATTATTTAAAGTTTTTTTCCACAAACACTCCTTCACAGTTATTGGAAATAAATGTTGTATACCCTTTAATATCCCCTAGCAAAAAATTATAAATAAATTGTTTAACTAGAAATTCTGCTTCATATATCGTGTATCTTTTTATATTGCTTTTGGAAATAAACATTCGATTTGGTCTATTTCCCTTTAAATTTACCATGTTTATCTCTAAATTTATCACCTTATGTTCAACAACACTTGTCGTGTTTATTTATAACCGTGTTTTTAATAATAGTCTCTTTAAAAGCTCCTTTTACTTTGCACACACACACACACACACCAAGGCTTCTGAAGCTGAACATATAACATCTTAAAACACACCTTGCTAGTTATTAAACACATACATTAAATAACTACCCTCTCTTTATTTTGATTATTTGTTAAAACTTAACAACAATATGTATGGAATTTTCACTACCCACTCTTAATAGGTATTACTCACTGATGTTGAAAAATATGAAAGTACATATTTTTTAACTTATTTCTATAATATTTCTTTTAATTGAGCTAATTTTCAGACTCATACGTAGAAATTATATAAAATCCACATGGCAATGATGACTGCAAACACAAGGCAAGTCTCGGTAGAGTTTTATAGATTACAACTGCCTAGGCACAATCATGTGATAAGTTTACTTAGCTATGTCATCAGAAGCTGTTTATTTTAATTATTTTGTCACTCCTAGGTAGACACTAGTTTTACCTTTATTTTTAACTATGTATTCTCAATTCTTATGTACCTTGACCCCTTTAAGATGATAATATTAGTGTTTTGTATAGCGGTTTTTAGTCTGGAAGTTTTTGGGTATGAAAATTAGGGCTAAAGATGGTAACATTATTAGAAAATACAGAAAAATTAAATTTTCTACCACACAGAAAACTTATTTTATCTACTAGTTTAGGAAATTATAAGCCCCCTTTTTCATCCAAATCAAATTCAATTTGTATGTTGGGTGCGCCATCTTGGATTTTCTAAATTTCAGCTTTTTCTTATAGCATACAATATGGACAATATGGAACATACTTCCCAGATACAGATTTTGATCCAAATCAGACTCAACTCATATATTGCGGCTGCCAACTTTGATTTTTCACATAAAGATTGTATGCTTAATAGCATCCATACATAGTCCAAAACAAATTGCAGCTCTCTAGGTTATTAGGGAGTGGGAGAAAGTGCCCTGGAAGGATAGCCAGAAACCACTTGGATTTTATATATGGATGGCATGCTCCATGGCATCCATAAAATTTCACTCCTACTGTACTCAATTTGTTTATTGTGCCAGTCATTTTGGATCTTTTAAGTTTCATATTTTACTCATAAAATGTAATGCTCCATAGAGTCATAAAATGTAATGCTCCATAGAGTCAATACCAAGACCAACGGCCTACTCTAGCCCTATTAGAATTGTTAAATTAAAGATAAATTAAACTATAAGCTCCTTTTATTATTTTCAAAAACAATTTTTTTTCATTTCTATTATATTAGAAATTCTTGTGTATCACAAACTCATACGTGATGGTTCTCCACAGGATCAGTCCCGATAGCTTAATCTAATTCAAGTAAGGGAAAAATTGATAACCTGGACAAAGGAATCGAATCCACCACCTTTGGCTTTGTGCATCAATGCTCTACCCCTTAGCCTTCCTAGTTCGTCTTGTATCCAGGGCCATCCTTCACTATTTGTAATGCACAGTTTGTGATTCACATGAATTAATAATAAAAAGTTCATGTCATTTACATGTCACCACAGAGAGTGTAGGCCTATACAGCTCTTGAGTGGTCAATATGTTCACCAATTACTACTTATATACTCAATACACTAACAAATAGTGAAAGATGGTCCAATATATGAGATAAATCAGGAATGCTCAGTAGTGGAGCATTGACACTCAAAGGCATGTTTCCTGGGTTCGATTTTATGTTCATGTTGTTATTTTTCATTTAATTGAACTATTATATTAGGGTACATACCTTGTTGAAAAAAATGACATTAAAAAGTAATGAAACCCTTAAAACTTTGTTTTTAATAATACCGTAAATAGTGTATATTATATAATACACCAGATATATTGTCAGTCAATTACCAATTCCCTTGCTTTATATTTTCACATTCCTGTCCCATTTTTACTTCACTGATAATTATATCCTTTCATTAGTGATTTATTTATTGCTTAAGTAAGTATGGTAATTCCTGAAACTGTACTGTACAGATAAAAACCCTTTAAAGACTCAACAATCAACTTGTTCCGTTCATCATCACATTTATGGGGATAGTAATATAAAATAAAATAAAAAAGCTAGAGCTATAAACATTTACAACCCAGAAGACTACTTTACAACTGAATCAATTTGAATACTGAGGCAACAAATTATCCTAACAGGTCTGCAAAAGCTTGGCCATTGTACTAAACATCAATTTCTCTCACCTGACAGCATGAGTTTTTATATCCCCCCTCCTCACAAAAAAAAAAATAAATAAATCAAGAACTTGCTCGCCTAAAGTGAAATTTAAAGTTTGAAAACAGGACATAGGCAGAATAAAGAGATCACATAGTAACCCTACATCACATATTTTTACCTATAAACAAGGTCATCATAGTTAAAGCATTAATTATTCAATATACCCACTTTGGTGGCCACATGGCCTAAGGCTTTACTCTTGCAATAGACTAGACTGCCGAAGACAGGGAGATAGAGGTTCGATTCCTGTTGGGTGCTGCAAGAGGGATTTGTCTAAATGGTTTTCCACTTTCCCTCCACATAAATGCGGGTGTCCTTCCTCTAAATTAAACCATCCCTAGCCCTAACGCATTAGCATAGTTAGTACATAGGTGTATAACCCTGACAGATAGTAAGACACGGTGCTAAGAAAAAAAAATCACTATGATTTTTATTTTTGACAGTGTCTAAAGCTAAGTTTATTTGAAATTTTAACCATACATTTAATGTAATTATTCATTATAGGACACATTTTCTTTTACATGATCTAACATTCTTATGTTTTGTAGTTTACAAGAAAATATAATTTTTAATTGCGTCAGCCCACTAATGGTTATGCATCAGTGCGGTGTTTATTAAAACAAATTTCTTAATTAACATATGTGGCAAAGTTACACATCCAAAGTTATAAACAATATCAATTTGCTGGTACGGTGGGTTTTATTGGTTATATTTACTAACATAACACAAGCAGAGGTACATTAGTGTGTGTGCACATGTGTGCATGCATGCACACATTTTTGGTGTCCTTCTAGTACTGTAGGCCTACTGTGTGTTACAACTAATTAACTTAAACTACAAAATACTTCATGGTTGCACTTCTATATTTGTTTAAAAATTACTATAAATAACATAATATCTTTGCTTATTTACTGAAGAAAAGGTCTCAATAAAGTAATTATCCTTTTCCTTGTGTATATTTAGTTTAAATGTAATTGTATAAAAGCCAAAACATTAAAAATCACAAAATTATTTATATATTTAAATGGTTTTAAAATAATTTGCCATCATTTGGCATACATTTTCTTCTTTTTTAACTAAAATAACAATGTATGTGGCAGGTCCAGGATTCAAATTTGATCACTACCAAATGATTATGTCCTCACATTTCAAAAACTCCATGTTCTTAGAAAAACTATTAGCATAATTATGTGTAAACTAATTGAAAAACACCCTAATATAAATCTACTTAAAAAAAATAAGGTTAATGTTAACTGAGGTATTTAGTGTGTGTTCTTCTTAAAGTTGTGAAACTCACTATGTTTTCCATACACACATTCATTTCCTGACTGTAACCTTTTTAAAAAACTTACTAACAACACTTTCATAACTTCAAGTTACATTACAAAAATATATTTGTTTTTTACATATTTAATATGATTTTTTAAAACATATTTTAATCCCTCTTACAAGCTATAACTTCCTATCCAAACTTTTTTTTTATATAAAAATGCATATATCAGACTGCATAACCCAATTTTATAATGATGAATAATTAACTGTCCACTCTCAAAGAGAATCATACCCAGTATCTTAATAATTTCCAGGCACAGTAAATTGGCTAAATGTTACTATTTCTTTTAATATTCCTTTGAAAGGATTTTTTAATGATATCAATTTTTTTTATAATTTACTAATTAACTACTCTGACAACTCATACACCACTGTTCTTAGCGCCACTCTTCCCCATGGATAACATCTGCCTTTGTAATGCAACTTAAACCAGATGTTGCATCATAGTGCGAATTTATGTATTCTACTTTTAAAAAAAAAAGGGAAGAGGCCGGAAGGGGGGAGGGGGGAGTGAGACAATTGAAACGCTTTTACAATATTTAAAAAAATATATACAAATACGTTTAATAATAATAAAAGGATGGCTACAGATCAGGAAAACCAGGATATTTGCTTGAATTTTGATAATCGGGGAAAAACTTGGGGAAGGTGCTTGAATTTTGCTATCTTTCAAGAGTCAAAAGAACCTTTATTCAAATGTGGTAACAGACTAGGTTACATGAATTTACCTAAACGTTATTTGGTTTTAAATTTTCAGAAAAAATACACTACTTGACATTCTTAACATTGAAATGTCTGCCAAAATGTCCGTGTTATTTAATCTAATGCCATTTACCATGGAAACATATTGTCATATTCAGATAATAAAATAAATGCTTTGACAGCTAAAACATTTACTAAAACAATATTAATATATGTATATGTCATGTTGTGTGATTTGCAGCTATCATGTTTGATTGTTTGTATTAGCACATAGATAAGAATAATATTAATGTTCATCGTAATAACTATATGTTGTATTATATAAAAGTGTATTTCTACCAGAATCCTATTATAGTAGTGATGTGATTGGCAGGTGGGGTGAGGGGGAATTACCCATACCCCCCGAAAAGAATTCACCCTGAGACTTATTTCCCTCACTGCTATTATTCTCTAATATGAATCTGCAAGATAGCTTGCCTATAACTCCAATTTTTCAAATATTATTCAGGAGAAAACCTTCAAACAATTAATTTTAATAACATTTCTAGGCAAAGATCACTCTAATTAGCCTCTAAGGGCATTACAATTTCATAAATTGGCTGGGTAGTTACCATTCTAATAAGATTAATGTAAAATATAATTTACAAGAAAATTTCCAAGCGAGGACCACTTAAAAATCTTTTACGGGTATCCAAATTTCAAACAAATTTATGGGGGAAGAACACTCCATATAACTTAAAGGGCCATCCAATTTTAAAACATTAGCAGGAAAGGGTCCCCTTTCACCCCTCTGACTTAGGGACAAGCTTTTTTTTAAAAAAAATATCCAATTTTCCACCCTCCTACTTAAATAATGGTCCCCCACCACGGCATGTGACATATTTTCATACATTACTGTTTAACTTGTCATGGCTGAACACACACCAGAAGTGGAATAATAATTTTCTGATCTAGGCCTTAAATTAAATTGTGATGAGGATTGGAAGTATGTATCCATAGCTATACCCTCTATACACTTTTTGAGGGAGGAGGTGGGTGTCCAATCTTTGGTGGCTCATGGTGATATCTCCCAACCCGAGATGCTAAGGTGTGTTTTTATATATATATATATATCCATTTTGAAGTAATTTAAAGTGTTTTATTCTTGTGGTTAAGTAGCTACCCTGAATAATTATTTTAGATTGAAAAAAACTATTTAACTTATCTCAAATCTGCTGTTGTCTATTGAAGATTATATGTTTTCTGGTTCAATTATAATCATGTATCTAATATCCCGTTAATCGGCCATGAGATGGGCTCATTAGAATCATTTGAAAATGGTGTTTAAGGCCTACATATGTGATAAACACAAACTATTCATTTACTTAAAAAGTTCATTTCTCTTTGTGAAATACTCCCTTAAACCAAATTAATGTGATTTAATAGATGTGCTAATTACAAGCTAGACATGTTTGGATAATTTCTTTTAATTTAAAACTATCTCATTTATAATTCAGCCAAGCCACTCTTACACCAAAGCATTAATTCAATTTTTATAATTTAAGTCACTCTTTCTCCTAATAATATGAGTTGTTAGATCATTGATTGACATTTTTGTAAATATTTTATTTTTATCTAATCCATTAATTGGATAATCATTTTTGCCAGATTCCATCATTGATTATTACTACCTTGCTACCTTATTGGTTGATTATTACCTACTTTCTTATTCTACTTTAAGCTCATCAACTATTTAAATAATTCATATTTCAAACCAAAACAACTATGGACCCAATATAGTGCTTCAGAAAAAAAATTAAATATAAACAAAGGATGAGTTTGTATGGCCCTCTGTATATTTATAATGTAGTCAAAATCCATTGAAATTGATGATATGCTTCTCATAATATGGGCTTACATTAGGTATACATGTGTTTAATTGAGTGTATCTCAGTTTCAACCTTTAAATTTTATAGTAGTGGTACATATCAAATATAACGGCAGTGCCGAATTAAGGGAGGGACTACAGGGGCTGCAGCCCAGGTCCCTGACTCTGACTCCTAAACCAGCCTGAACGGTCTCATGCAACTCCAACACAATTACAGCTAGCATAGAGTCACCGTATTAAAATTGATGGTGACAGCATGCATTTTTTTTATGGTATGGCAGCTAGCCATTTCAGCCAATGGTTTTGTCGGCAGTATCAATTTAGCTGAATATTAATCAGTCTTGTCAACTATTAATTAATAGAATATCCCAGATTATGCTCATGTATGCAGGTACTTCTATTTATAGGAAGTCAAAGGAAGGTTTCTTTGTTTCAAGCCTATCGAAAGCCACACTGCGAAGTCTTTGTTTAATGAAGTTAAATCCTTTTTAGACAGTTATGATATTCCTTTATTTCAATGTCGAGGACAGTCTTCTAATAATGCAGCATGCCTGGCCAGTACGAAGGGTTTCAAGCACCAAGAAGGAAAATAAATATACTCAGTTCATACCCTGGGCAGGCCACTAATTAAACTTAGTTGCAGTAATTGCTGTTGAATCATGACTCATAATCATAAAACAAATCCTGCTTCAGTGATTGTACGTTTTTTCTCAGGATCTTTTCATAAATGGGCTATATTATCAACATATTTGGAACCAGACTGGGATGAAACACTTAACCAAAGAGCTCGAGCCAAACAAGATGTTGTTGCTATTATGATTCAGTGAAAGCATTGTTCATCAACTATGAAAACATTTTGTGTAGAGTGGCTAGCATATTCAAGAAGATTGTGGGGAAAAAAAACTGAATCCCAATAGGGGGCAAAAGTTGCAAAATAAATTTAAGAACTTTGAATAAGTTTTTATGTGTGTTCCTTGCCATTATATTTTGGAAAGATTTGATAAAATCAGTGCAAGCTTACGGAAAACCTAGCCTGACCTGTTAAAATGTTGTAAACGTTTTGATTAACTAGCCACATTCATAGCCAATAAAATAGCCAATTAAATAAAAATTAAGTGAAAGCTTAAAGAAGCTAAAAACTTCCCAAAAGATTTTATGACTCATCTAAAGTAGAAAAAGACAAAACTTATGCAGGAGATAGATTCCCACAATAAGACTCTTAAAGAATGTAAAAAAATTATAATTGATGATTGGTAAGTTGTAGAACGTGCTTAATAATCATCTACAAGCTTTAAAAAAGAATTTCATTCACAATCTCTATTTTTAGTGGATTGTAAAACTTCAAGTATTCTGGATGAAATTTTTATTTATAAATGTTTGGATTCTTACAGTGAGAATCTTGAAAAATCTTTGAAAATAGAAATCGCACAGTTCTATGACTTTATCAAGATGTGTTGATGTAATTGGTTCCCAAGACATGTTGATGTAATTGGTTCCCAAGACATTAAGTATATGTATGATATTAATTTAATGGATTTTTTAACAATTGTATTTTCTTCTTTTAGATTGTGTTTTATAATTTTTTTAAATAACTTTAAAGCAGAGCACTCTTTTTCATAATTTACTTTGATTAAAAATAAAATAGGATCAACAATGCTATATCTCTACTTAATGGTCTTACTATTGTGTTATTATAACATGATATTACATTGTCAATTGATGATATTTTACAATCATTCATTAAATTTACTTTTGAACACGTTTGATTGTAACTGTAAGATTGATTTTAAGTCTGTATTTTGTCAAGATGTCAATTTAAAAAAAAATGTATATTATTTCAATCCATCTCTTTTATTTACACAATAACTGAAGCATTCTATGAAGGCTTGGGCCTCTTACAGAGGAAAAGTAAATAGGGCCCTAAATCCTTCAATATCTCAGAATTTAATCCGACACTAAGTATAAGTATGTCAACTCTCATTAGCTTAGATAAATATTTTTCGTTTAATTTATGCACAAAATATGATAGTGTTTTTTAAAAATATGTTATCCTCCCTATAGTAAGTATTATCTATTTGCAGAAATGATGCGGATATGAAAAAATATTATTAAAATTTATTATTATTTATTATTATTATTATTATTATTATTATTATTATTATTATTATTATTATTATTATTATTAATATTATTATTATTATTATTATTAATATTATTATTATTATTATTATTATTATTATATTATTATTATTATTATTATATTATTATCATTATCATTATCATTATCATTATCGTTATCGTTATCATTATCATTATCATTATCATTATCATTATCATTATTATTATTGGTGCATAGTGAATGTTTTGTAAAACAAAATAATCGTTTTCTCGAACTGAACACTATTTACCCTAAACAGCAGCAAGCTTACCTTGAACATTTCCACGATGGTGTCACTTTTAAAATAGGCCCATGGAGTAATCTGTCAAGAAAGACTGTTAACCTTTCAGGCAATGTCATTTAATCAATGGAAGCAAGGGAAGCAACGCTTCCCTAAAATTAAAAAGGGAATAAAGAAAATAATAGGAAAATGAAGTTAAAACAAATTATCATAAATAGTAACATCCCCAACAAGTATACTGTTAAAAATATGGTTGAGGTGGCAGCTCTTATTTCTCAGAGCAAGCTGTTACTTCCCAGACTGACCTGTCAGCCAGCTGGTCTCACTCCTTATTCGGTCAATCGTTGGTTTCTGGGTCTGTCTGGCCCTCATCAGGGAAAGGGAAGCAGCGTTTCCCCAGGCTAGTATTAGCACAGTTTACTTTCTTGATTGATGTATAATTGTACGAATATAATGTTAAAATCTAATTTTTTTTTTAGGTTTTTTTAGCAATATTTATTGTGTATGGATATAATTAAGGGTACTATTTCACAGAATGTATTTATCACCAATTTACAATAAGTATAGTTTTATTTTATAAGAATATTGACGCTTGTTTGATCCTCCAAGGGAAGTGGTTTGTTTCTTTGCGTACAGTAATACAATGACGAGTGCTACAACAAGTGTGGCAGTGGAAGTGGATAGCTGCTGTGTCAAAACTCATTAATAATATTTTTAAGCATAGTCTTTTGTTCCGGTCCTTTGGCGAAAAAATAAATTAAATTGAAATAGAGCCACTCCATCTTTAGTCAACCTATCAACAAAAAAAAAACTCTGAAATTTCAATACTCAATTTTATGAAAGTGTTTAGTAATTATCGGGGTTTTGGGATGTTGGAAAACTATATAGTTGACCTTACTATTTACTTACTATAATGTAGTGTAGAATAAATACGGATTCAGTGTTATTAATAATATTTGTAAAGTTATTAAAAGCCATGCCAAAGTTCAAACTCATTTGTAGGCCACAACCCAAGAGAAAACTAGGGCAATTGTAAATTCACCATTACTATTATTATCTTTATTTAAATCAGAAACACAACTATTATTTATACATATATATATATATACATATGTAATTTAGCGATTGAGTAATATTTCTAGGATCACAGATTTTCTTTTTATTCCACACATATTTTTTATGTCCCCCCCCCCCCCTTTCCTTTCTTCCCCGTAATACTTTTTTTTTACTATACAAAAAAAATAGAAGGACACGTTTGAGCTTCCAATTAAACTAGGGTCCATCAGACCCCCTTTATTTTAACCTCATCGCTTCCCTTTGTCCAGAATGACCACACACCACTGCTTTCAGGGTAGATAAAGTGTACACCTTGAAGAATTACGCAGATGTTTTTAAATGTAGTCTTATTAGCTATGCTACTTTTTAACACCCAAAGATTATGCGGTAATCATTAATTTTAAACTTATTTATCTAAGCTCACTTCACCAGGGTACATAACTAACCTACTATGGATGTTAGCCAAAGCTGGGGCTTGCCTTGAATAACGCTAGGAAAAGGCAATAGGAAAGAATAGGAATATATGATCTTACCTTAAGAATTTTACATTTCTCTAAAACCCGTCATATTAATACAATTGATGATTAATGAACCGAAAGAAATTCTGCAAACCCTGGTGAGGTAGCCTAGTCAATTCTACTTTTTGTAACAGATGAGTAATCATTCACTGTAAGTTTACTGTAAGTTTGGCTTAGGATACCGAGTGTGTTTTACTATGTTAAGTTGTTTAGTAAGATCAGCACCAATATGACTCTGTATTTAGAAAGAATATGTTAAACTTTATAAATCTATGTTCTCCCACATACATACTCCTTAAATAAAATATGCCTCGCAAAGTTAAATGTTTCAATTTTGATGTTTAAGCATAATTTTTCATTTGAATAAGCATTCAGGCAAACATTATGCAATCAAAATTTTAGAAACTATACTATAATAGGTTACATTTGGTTATTCTGGTACTCTTGAGATAATAGCTTTAAAATCAAAATCATTAACCTGAGTTTATTAAAAGGATGTTCATTTATATTACTTGTTAGGCATTAGATACTAAATTGCTTTAATATTTCATTTAACTCAATATCCATATACAATGCAAAACATTAACCATCACATCCACCTCACAATTATCGCAAACATCAAAATACTATTCTTGATATTCTTTTCTTTCACTTATGTTACACCCCATAACGCTGTTCATGGCATCATCCACCACCAACATTACAATCCACAATGCTGTTCATGGTATTATTCTCCACCTACTTGACACCCCATTGTGTTGTTAATGACATACTCTCCCAAGTACTTAACACCCTGTAACACTGTTCATGACATCCTCTTTCATCTACTTAACACCCCATTACACATTTAATTACATCTTCCTCCACCTACACTATACCACATATCACTGTTCATTACAGCCTCCTCTATCTACTTAACACCCCATAACACTGTTCATTGCATCCTCCTCCATCTACTTAATACCCTATAATGCTGTTCATTACATCCTTATCCACCATTATACCATATAACCTCCGCTATTTCAAACAGTTCCTATTTTATTTTGATCTCCTTTATCAAATTAATTAATTCAAACTACTTCACCAACTCTTCTGATATGTTTATAATAAATAGATCATTAATAATACCACATATTTCAAATAGATTTAAATTTTTTCACTATTTTGAGACATAAAAAAAACTACCAATCAAAATTGCATTTTGCTAGACATAAATTTTTTATCTGATTCGTTAACATTTGATTTCCAAACCACAAATTAAATCAACACATGACTTACATACAACTGTAGCTATAAGGTAGTAATCCTTATACTACATAACCATTGCTTGTTCCTACATATTATTTGAATGGATAGCCTAGCGAAGTGACTTACAAATGGTAATTATGTTCACCATCACCCCCATCTAGGATGATCTGGACTTTTATTCCACTCTTTAACCACTTGGCCACGAAAAATTACTTTCACTCTCAGTAATTTGATAGCACACTCTCACTATATTCTCAATAGTACTACTATTATTTCAATATATTTTAAAAATGAAACATAGTAATTGTAAAGTTTTCATACCCTGAGAGGTAGCAAGCCTATATTGCATGTTTCCATTATGGTGCAGCTTATTTGATAGGACCATAGTGGAGCTGTTAATGCTGTAAACTTTCACCGTAAACTGAATGTACATAAGAGGAGTTTTAGCTAGTAGAGAGGCATGTATGTCCAGAGACTTAATACAATCACTTGTCAAGTTTAGACAAAATTCTTTTGTATAAGGCCTTCATTCTAATTTTTTTATTGGCATATATTTTTAAATATTAATTTGATCTGAAGCTGACTATCCTGGATGGGTTATAAGACATGGCACACAGAATTAAAAGAAACAAATATATATTTAACAACTCAAGGCTACAACATTTAGTAAAAAATGTTACTGTTTTATGTTTATAATGCACATTAATAGCATATTATTTAGGACCTTACACAATAAACTTAATACAAACACAAATGCATATTACAGCATTTCCATTACTATATACTAATTTAACTGTGCCAGAAAATTATCTAAAAATTCATAAACATGTGTTCTCAGAAAAATCTAAATAACTTAATATTTGTTTCATTTCTATGAATGCTATTTTAATTTTAAAAATACATATATTTGGTAAATTGTTTAAGGACACTTTATAAATATTAATATAAGTTCATTTTGATACGCTTTTTCTTAAAACATTTCAAGAATTTATTTATTTCCAAATGTTTCATTTATTTGTTCAAATTTTAAGAAAAAGTTCACTCTTCCACTATTGGTTAAATTAATTATTTTAAAATAAATGTCGTGGCTTAGTTTGTAAATTTGTGGGGAACACCTTGTCAAGTCACAGTGTATTGAAATCTACCCCCTCCCACTTATCCCCCCCCCCCATGACTTCTTGGGCCTAGCCTCTCTATCACCTTACTCCAATGCCTTGACACTGAGAAGTTAACACTCCCAGTCATAGACGCTGAAACTATGGGGGGGGGGGGGAGGGGTTCTTCCCCCATGATATTTTGCAGGGAGGGACCGGGAGGAGGGTGACAAGTGCATTGATTTAATCATGATTTTCATGACCACCAACATTGATAAACCTTAATCTCATCCTTTATTTACATGGCATAATATTTCCTAATATAGACACGAGTCCAAAGCTTCTCTAATATATTGTGTTGGGGTTATGTAGAAGAAAGGAAAATAAGTGTAGCCTGTTTATAAGCAAACCTTTAATTTAAACAAGTTATCTTGTTTTTATTAATGAGATTATGACTATATTGAACCCATGAATTAAAAAATACAATAAAGACCAGGCTGAAATAGTGATTACTATAGTTATTATGTTCATGAAATTTGAATATTATTGGTTATCAAATTTCGCTTTTCTAAGGCTGGGACCAAGAAATTTTCTTTACTTGGATTTTAATTTTCATCAACTTTTTTTCAACTTTCTTATTTGTGAACCGTGCAGGAAAAGGGACCTGAAGTCGGAAACTATAATAATATATTTATATATTAATATATTAATACTATAGTAATATATAATAATAATAATAATTACAGCAGAGTCATTTTCGTCAACTAAGTCAAACATATTGATTTTCAGCTTTTTGTATCGCCTGCGATCTACACTGCTTTAGATATATTATCAAATTGGAAATAGTTCGATATTTTGCCAATATATAACATTTAAAGGATATTTTATAAAGCAGTGCCAGATTAAGAAAAGGGACCTTAAGATACTTATGGGAGTTTAACATTGCCGACCTTAGAGCCCTTTCCTAAAAAGAACAAATCAAGAAGTAATAATTTAATTAAAGAAAAATACACATTACTTTTGATTTTTTGTATGAAATGAATGCAGCCAGTGAGTCTTAAGTGAGTGTACTTAATACTAAAGATATTGCACCTGAAGACTTTCCAAAAGAAATGGTTCCTTCTGGCCTTATTCCTGACAGAAAAGCGTAACTTTACGAATAAAAATTAGGACTTTCTTTCAGGAAGGGACCGAAGACTACTTTGTCTGAGACCTATTGGATATAAGTGTGTAGCACACAATCCACAATCAGCTCAGCAGAAGAAAACACACAAGTTTAAGGAAGAGAGAGAAGAGCAAAATGATGACCCAGAACCAGGTCAAAGTACTTAATCTGCACCTTTTTCACCGAAACGAGTATAAAACGTCTAATTTAGTGATTACTTAATGTATAAAGAATTGTGAAATAAAATTATGTGTGTTGTTTTTACAAATCTGATTGCATTTTCTTATTCACCATGAAATTATGCTAATAAGTAACCCACAAACTGTCTTTAAATTCTACTTTTACATCAGAGAACTATATTCAGATAATTACCAATTTATATTCGCGTTTTTCTCAAAACATGTGTATCTTTAAACTTCATTGGTCTCTATACAGTAAAACCTTGTATTGCGAGCATAATTCGTTTCGTAAACGTGTTCGTAATACAAAGCACTCGTATATCAAAGTGAATTTCCCCCATAAGAAATAATGGAAACCCAGATGATTCGTCCCACAACCCAAAAATATGTAATTTAATAATGATTAATACCTTTTTTATTTTCGTTATTTAAATGTAACTGTACTGTAATCAAATTTATTAATTAACTTTAATGGTGGCTGGTGTGAGGTGGACGAGAGAGATAGGAGGAGGTGAGTTATTGTTTAGGACGACCTTCACTGTCACTAACGGAATCACTGCTATATGTTGGCTAACTCAAAATTTTTTTTGTGCGACTTTAACAAAGAACCTATCCAATGAAACTGCTCGTATTTCAAGATATCGCTCGTTTATCAAGTTACAATTTATTGAAAATTTTTGCTCGTCTTACAAAACACTCGCAGACCAAGTTACTCGCAATCCAAGGTTTTACTGTATTTGAAAGTATTGCTCATACAGGAAAAATGTTTACATAACATTTTCAAAGTTTTGTTCTTTATAATGATTGTACAGAAACTGAAAAATACTAGGTCACATGTAAGCCCTCTACATATATGTCTATAAGTACCTGTGTCTGTGTGCGCGCGCGCGCGTGTGTGTGTGTATCGAATTAGGTAAGTTTTTATTTGGACTAGAAAAATAACTTCAAACATCAATTTAGTGAAGTAAAATACAGTAGTTTATATTATGTATAATGTTATTTTTAGATTTTACATATCAATATGTACAGTACAGAATACTTTATTTACAGTTTTTTTTTAAGTCTAGAAATTGTTGATTGCTTTTTGGAGTTAATACTATGAGTTGTAGTAAACTCTTCTAATTTATTCAGCGCCTGGGGAATAGAGAGGTATAAACACACACACACACACAAATTCTATCAAATAGTGTCTCAGCGGAAGTAGTGCTAAGCTATGTTCATGTTTTTTTATTCATTCTAACTTAGCATGGACATAACATCATTTCCCCCCCTTTCTACCACTCCCCTTGTCCAAAAACGTTCTGCCTCCCCTTCTGCTAGTCTGATTGTTTGTCGTCTCCTAATACTTTCTCTCTTTTGTTTGTCGATACAAACAACGCTTACTCCCTCATACCACTGTTTGCTCTCCACTCACTTTCAAGAAGTTTCTTAAGGCCATTTTCATGACTAATCAAAATATCCTAAGCGGTAGAGGTTTTCATGTCAATTTAAACAAGAAAATAAACTTGCTTAGAGTGAGGTGAAAGGGAACTCAATTAAATGTTCCTACCTATGTATAATCTTTGCATGACATGATCTTATATGTTCCGATCTATGTATAATCATTGCATGACACGATCTTATGTATTTCGACCTATGCATTACCTATGTATTACCTTTGTATGACACGAGCCTATGTGTTCCGACATTTGCATGATACAACCCTATATAGCTTAGTGGTAAAAACTTTGGCTTGTTACATTAGATACTCTTAGTTTTGACATACACATGTAATTTTTCAACATTTATTTTATTTATGTCTATGAATGGTACATAATCCGAACCATACACCTTTTAGTTACAATATAATATGGGTATACCTACGAGTATTATAATAGCTGACTCTTAAAAGCGTAATTTATTTAAGTCCAATTTTCTGAAGACGAATCGTATCTGACAACTAAAAAAAAGCACTATCTAGTTTCACATATTCATACGTACAGTCATGTGATCCGAAGTTGTCACTTTTTATTTACATATTATCTATACCCATAAAATAGCACTAATAATATAGTAAAAGAGGCTCGTTCTATGAAATTTGTACTATAGTGGCCCATTCGCCATAGGAGGCTTTTGAGCTAGTGATAAATGGGGGGTTTCCTATAAATGTTTGAATATTGGTATCTCTCTAGCAGTTATTTTGGGGGATATTTCAGGCTAATTGCTGGGATAGCATGGTTATTTATTAACGTTATTTTACTGAGCACAAAATGACGTGTTCAAAAATGTTCATACATCAAAGGTTCCTGAAGGTAGGTCTTCTAGAACTACTTTGATTATCATTTTAGTGTTAACACTCATTGTATTCAATGCGTTAATTAATATTTATCAAAACATAGTTTACAAATATTCTTAAATGAATAAACAAACCCGGTGGGAGGCACACTGTGTTATCTTGACGGATTACACTATGACCTAATTGTGCAAGCTGCAACATAGTGTAACTCGTAGCGGTAATCTTGATACCTTTCAGGATTAAAGGAGAGTAAATCCCATTAATTAAATTCAAACAAATACTGGCGGGTGGCTATAATCAAATAATTTTAACAATATCACGGTAAATGTTAATGGATTTAAAAAAAAATTCTCTACCATTTCTACCTTCCACCTACCAAGCCAACTGTCACTGGAGCATTAATTGTATTCATTATGTATTTACATATTTTAACGACTGGAAACAATTCCCGCTTAACTCACACACCTCCACCCGGGCCTCTTGTTCCTGGTCCACCTTAGGTGAGTTTGCAATTTTATTTGGTAAAAAATGTTTGACTAATTTAAAGAGTTTCAATTTACAAAATAATATATATTTGCACAGTGTCTTACTGCCCTCTCGACCTATCCGCATATTCACACTAAAAAATGTAGGGTTGAGTAAAGAATTTAGAGAAAATGTTCCCGCCCTCGAGTCGAGGGAGAGTGGAAAATTCTGACTTAAAAAATAAAAACACTCGGTCGGGATTTGAACCCAGACTACTCCGTCACTGGCAAAACATACTTGACGCGCTTGACGTAAGTCTGCTTGCCCACATTTCAACATAATATTATAGTAATTTTGAAAATGAAATATTTGCAGTTCTATTTCAAACTTTGTTCATACCGGTGGGCTCGTAGACAACGGTGTCACTCTCATTTGTTCTGGTCTTCTGGCGTGGGGACAGTTTGGGACTTGAATTCTGGCTTTGTGTACCAAAGGTGCCTTTTCCTAAATGGTTTCGCGCTCTCACTCTTACACAAATGCGAATACACTTCATTTAAATTCTACATTAACCATCCCTATCTCATTACTGTAAATATGTGAATCACGAAAATAAAGTAAAAGATTGGATCGTGCTAGTGAGCCTGACCTCGTATTCATGCTCTGTTGATTTGTTACTCTTAGTGTATATTGCCAAGAAGTAAACTTTTACCATTTTTAACGCTGTCTAAAACGAACAAGTTTCATTTGTGGGGATGTTTCGCGATAAAGAGAGTACTTTGTCATAGTTTACGTCTTGTTTATTAAATAATTTACCACCAGTGGTATTCAATCTGGAGTACGCAAAATAAAAAAATGTTTGTACACACACCGTGTATGTTTATCATTTAAAGCTTATTATTGAATACATTAATTTTGATGTAATTTATCTTATATGTAGCTTATAGATAGATGTGGCTTGCATTATACACTAACAATTTTGGGGTACAAAGTTGAAGACAAATTTGAATTTGGGGGTACGCGAACAAAAGAGTTTGAATACCACTGCTCTAGATGCTAGAGTTAAATGTTTTAAGTTTAAAATTGTTTTAATTAATATTCATTTATTCTTGATGAAAAATTATATGAAATAAATTAATATGTATGATTATTTTTTAATTAATTTTTTGTATTCTAAATGTATGCAATCTATAGACATTAATCTAAGTATGTAGTATCGAAATAAAAGTATAGACAACAATAGGTATTGGTATTAAAAGAACAAGAAGAGAGATAAATTATCATATGTTTAGTGTTTTTTATGAACGAAAATGCTGGTTTTTTTATGTTTACTTATCTAGAACAAAAATAATGACAACTTTGGTGTTATAGTTGAACATTTACCATGCCCAATATATTAAATCACTAAAAAAATATAAAAAATTACAATGTGGTAAATTGGGCTTTGTTTGTTTTTTTAGTTTACAACCAAATGAAGTAGCATTAACTTTAAATAAGGCTATCAACGTTTGTGCTTAAAAGTATGACATAACTTAGACAAATACATAGATTATAACCAAATGATTGTTTCTTTCGATACTAGGGATTAGCTGCTCTTATAAGTAAAAGTATTGGAAGGAAAATATCTATTCCAGTCAACTAGCGATACTTTTTCCAAAGCCTTACTCTAATCCAAGGGGACAGTTTGGAAGAAATACACCCGCCAATGCGTTTTATATAATAATCACACCAAATCTCGCCTAGATAATAACGAAAAATCATACTGTGGAAATACCTTATTCATTGTATCTGGTCAATATCTAATCGTAACCTTCCGCGTCCGAGCTATGCTTGCTAATCACTCTCCCCGCTCTTCTCCCCTTTTTTTAGCCCTATTATTACTTACTACCTGTTCAGATAATACGCACCTCTCCTATGCTTACCCGTAAATATATACACACACTTCTTGGACTAAATACATTTAACGCTGGTACTTGTAACATTCGTTATTTTTCTTGCAACGCGTCTAGCTACCAAAGTTCGGGCATCCTCATATTTAGGCCTACACTAATGAGGTAGGGATGAAGAAGTTAGACTTAAGAGGAAATGTACCCTCACTTACTTCGAGGGGGAGAGGTAAAAATATATGAAAATACTTTTTTTTAAATATAATATGTGATATTTAAATCAATAGCATATTCTATAAACAAAATTAAATATTTTGACTATTTTTTTTTCAATAAGGATGCTATATTTATTTCATGTTTTAAAATGTTAAAGATAATTTTAATTGGAACATTATATTTCTATATTGTAGGCAAGAATGTTTATAGAATGCTCTATCTCTTTATATGTTTTTGTGTGCATAAACAGTAGATAAAAACTTCATGGTTTATAAACACGCCAGTGACAATACTGTACCAGGAATTCAGTGAAAAGTACTGTCATCTACTTGATTTGTATATAACAGTCGGGGAAAGATAGCCAGCCAACAAACAACATTCCGCCTTATCTCAAGTTTCATCAGTAATGTTTGTTGAATTAGGTAGGAGCTAAGTTATTTTCCGATTCATGTAAAGGCTTTCATGTTTGCCTAACATGATTTTACTTTGTACTAGAGCTACTAACAACTGTTCTTAGATAAATAATAACTTGTAAACTTTATTATAAAGACAGTTCCAAGTTCCTGTTCCATGGAAATCTTACATCATGGCCGAATAATCTGGATATTAGCATCATAATTATTTTTTACCTAAAATAAATAAATAGTGAAATCTTGGTATTACTGTAGATGTGTCAAATTATTATAAAAATATGAGTGAGATAGGTCACCTTACTTCCCGTCTGTCATTTATAAGGACCCCTATCCAATATTTTTTGTTTAGGATAAAGTTCCCTTCAACATAGAAATGAATTGACTGATTTGTTTAAATTGTCTAATTAATTGCAAATTTTCAGCTATTTTAGATGTATATTTTATAGCTTTCATAAAATAAAATAAAGGTGTAGTTTTCCTGGCACCCCCAGGGTAAAACACATTTTAAAATAGCTCTTCATGCTTAAAAGGTTGCCGAACCCTGCCTTAAAACATATTTGAAAAACTACATGTCTCAAAAAATATGATTAATCAAGTTGCGCTGTCCCACACTTAAATAATATTTGGATAAAATACTAATATTTATTATACTACTAGATCTTGAACGTGGCTTCACTCGCATTTCAGTCTGGTAGAATATTTTTTTTCTCCAACGAATCACCTAATCCAGGGCTTCTCCAACTTTTTACACTCAGCCTCACTTGAAAACAACAGTAATAATTGTCAAGCCTTACTGCCATGAAAAAAAAAGTCTTCAAAAAACAATTTTGGTTGTAAAACAAACAATGATAAATTATGCACTGATATTAATTACAATGATTTTATGAGTTTTGTTTAAGCTGTGATTTGTGATATGGGTACGGTACACACGTCCTAGCGCCCTTCCCCCAACCCTTGAACTTTCATACTATATAACTTTCGAAAAGCAATGAAAATAAACAATGTTATATTAAAGAACTAACGCGATGTTTACACAGAGCCACAATGAGAGTGCTATATAGGGGAACTGGATTGGAAATATATAAATACATCTCGAGAGGCAATGAAATTAATAAAAAAAAATACAGAAATAAATCATGAAATACTTATATTTACACACATTCATGATAATATAGTCGGAATAGTTACCATTCAGAGTAGATACAAATCAGCTCCCCCATAGGGACATAGTTTGATTTGTCAAAAAGATAATAGTTTCCAGAAATTTTAAAACTCTTTGGCACTTAAAATGATGAAATAAATAAAATAAACCGTCCTTCCTACATACCTGTTCAACATTGACTCGGCCAATGAACATGATCCAAAAGTGCCATTTTTAATTTATGTTTATGTTTACACACTACACTATGACACACTTCGGCTCTATCTCTATGTAATGTTTAGTCCTAAAATATATTACAGTTTGAATTCCATTCACTGTTTAATGTGTTTAAATTTTTAACCAACTAAAGTAAAGGTCGCGGGCCAGATAAAATTAAGCTTGCATCTAGTTGTTTGAAGATCTCTAACACTTAAAACTGGTAAAATCATAATTTACTGCTTTTAAACTAAGTTAAGACTAAAAATTATGACCCGATCAGTATATCGTAAGATATTGGCTAGCGCCAAAATCTGGACACGCATCCAATGCCGAAATATAAAAAGGAACCTAATACCTCCATATTTAGGAATTGGATATGTATTTATTTTTCTAGGCTAGGCTAACTAATTTAAATCGCAAACTTTATTTCATAAATATGTTTTGCCTTGACCCTGAAAAATAAATTAACACATTTTGAAACCTATATCTTGTATGAGTATTTTTGGTATAACAATCTAAATAAACAATGTGTCAAAAAAGGTTGTTTTAAGAGTGAAGATCCATTGAAACAACGTACTAATGACTTTTACGAAGGTCACTTGGAACCGTTTATTTTGTTGATGACCTTTGAGGCTCTTTTTTGTCCATAAACACGCCTCACTAATATCGTCCTTGCAGGGCCGGCGTAAAGGTTTCTTAGGTGAGACCTAAAATTTGCGAACCAGTTGTATCATGTATAATAAAAATAAACCGCACCCCCTGCGTAATTCAAAATAATGATAAGGTGCAAAAAATTTCGAAAAAAAAATAGTGAAAAGGAGACAAATAAATTAAAAATAAGTTGTGACCCTTCCCTCCCCCCCCCCCCCCCACAATCACCACCAATACTTAATTCAATTATGTAAAAATAGTATCCTTTTTTACCTTCATTTTCGTTTAATATTTTCGGAAGTTTTTAATTAAAGAGTGGTTTGCTTACAAAGCGACCACAAATGTCATTAAACCATAAAATTATGTTGTTTATAATTTTAAAAAAAAATCTTAGTATTAGATAAAATATTTAGATCTTATTTCTTTATCAAAAAATAGAAATTAACTTTTTTGATTCAAATATTTTTGTAAACACTAAAATATTTGTTATTTGTCCCCTAGGAACTTTGCTCCCTAGTCGATCGCCCTGCCTTCTTGGCTATGATCCAGAAGGCTTCATTTATATCCTGACCGGTTCACACATCCCTTTTACGCACACGAGATCATTTCTCCACATTCTTTCGAATAAACACTGAATTTGTTCCTTTGACTCGTTCTCTTCATTATTTCTCCCCTAGATCCTAATAACATTGGCGTTCTAAGGCGCCACTCTTGCAATATTTCAGATTATGGGGAGATCGGGGTCACTCTACTTCAGGGGTGCAAATGCAGGTACACTAAATGCGGGTTCCTCTAAATTCAACCCTCCTCACCTGTAACACATAAGCGTAACTAGTACATATGCGTATAGCCCGAACGGGTAGTAAGACGCGGTGCTAAAAAAAAGTAGAGATTGGCCGAATCTTATATTTCTTGAATCTCGAATCCCAATTCTAATCCTCTAATATTTAAATGTGTAGGCCTACAATTTTATTTAAAAGGAAAATTTTTTCAAATTAAATTTTAAAAAAGTTGTTAAAGGTCACTGACAAATGCTTTTCTGTTTGTCATGTCTATTAACTAATAAACGATGAAGAAAATAATTTATCTCGGTAAATTAATTATGTTAATAAATTTTTTCCTCTTTTTTTGTGTGTGTGGTTTTGTTTTTTCCAAAATACATATGCCTATATAATTCCCTTTAACATTTGCTTAAAATTTGTATTTGAATTTTAGACCTTAATAATGAATGTATTTTATATCTTTTTTTTTTTAGTTTTTTACGGATCCCAAATTTCTCGAATACCAATCGAGGGTTCGATATTCCCATCTCTAAATAAAGCATTAGTGTTAGTTATTTTGTGTGTGTGTTCACCTTTACCGTTCGAGCTATCCGTACACTTGCACTTATGGGGTAGGGATGGGGAAGATTGAAGGAAACGTACTCGTATTTGTGTAGAGGGAGATTAAGAAGACGTTTAAGAAAAACCAACCTTAATACACCCGATTGGAATTTGAAATACGGAAAAGTGATGCCATTAATTGACAAAACAAAAAGTGTTATATTTAACAGATTCGGCAAGAGCTTTACTTATCCATACCGTCAAAAAAATACTTTGTTGACTTTTTACTTTGGTTTTTTCAATATTAAATTTAAAAAAAAAGCTTAATCCATTCGACACGCTACCTAAACAAGACACGCTATAAGGAGAAACATTCTACTCAGGCGGCAACTAACACATTCGTAAGAAGAAAATTGCAGGATAGGCTCAGCGTCAACTCCACTGAGGGCTGTTTTGCCGAATAATTATAATTTTTCATTACCCCCCCCCCCCCCCCCAGTCCTCTCTCTGAAAATAGTGAGGTATTCACGTAAAATAAAATTCACCTTCCTTATCCTGTGCTCTTAAAATTAGTGCAAGTTGACAGACTGAACGGGAAGTAAGACTCGTAGTACCCTTTAATCTTTACCTAGAAATAACGTTTCGTGCAGTAATACATATTTTTATGGATGATTTAAAGTTTTTGAATAATATATATTTTACCTGCTTCAGTGGTTAAATGGCCTAATCCAGGTTGACTCTACTGACTTTTTTTCCCCTAAGTTGTTTCCCACTCTCCTTCCACGCAAATGCGGGTAGATTACTTCTAAAATGCTTCCTTCCTTAACGATCCCCCATTAGAATAATAATAATTAACATATATACGTATGAACTGAACAGGTAGTAAGACGCAGTGCTAATTAAATATATATAGATCATCCATTGAAAACAATTTTTTCATAACCATTATATTATTTTAGCTATTTACAAGGATTGACTTTACGCCGGTCTCCTTAACCACTCGGTTATGGATACGGTTAAAATTAACTTAGCATTTGAAAATTATGGAAACATATTTATGGTTCACGTATACCTAGCAAGGGAGTCATTAAAACTTTAATATTTCTTAGAACCACTTAATTTAATTAATGCAATCAGGAATTATCACAGGATCCAAACAATTATTTCATTCTACTTTTTCGGATACTTTCAAAAATCGGGGATAGGGGATATTTGGGCTTGTGACCGCACTTATAGTGAACTCCGAATTCCTCCTACATCGCTTGCTCTTTCATTACACGAAGTCAGAGTCAAGGTATAGACTGTATGGGGCTAGCCGATCTTGCCCATATCCTAAACCACTAATTTAAAATCGTTTTACACGGCCCAGATATTCTAGTTTTGTAGCATTAGTTGGAAGTAATTAGTGTTAATTCGGTGGAGTTGCACGTGGCCGCACTAGATAGCTCAAGGGGAGGGTAGAAAGGAAAATTGGAGGGCGGATCCGAGGCTTGCGGACTTGAAAATAAACAAGTGCATCTGCACGAGCGTCTTACTTTTTGGTTGGTCACCTAATTTTTTACAACTTGTACGCAGTGTTGCCAATACCGCGATACAAATTATCTCCATTACGTTGGAAAAGTGATTAAAGTTTTAAAAAAAGTCTTCAATTCCTAACTTTTTAAAGTTATTTCCGAAATTGACCCATGCCCCCACCCCCAGAATAGCTTCACACCCCCAAGGTTGGGAACCACTGGTCTAAGGCGTCACTTTAACATTAGATGGGAAGATCGGTGTTCGAATCCCGGTCGGGTGAGCTTAAGGTGGTTTTCCCTAAATGGTTTTATACTCTCCCTCCAAGCAAATGTGTGTAATATTCCTCTAGGTTCAACCTTCCTCACTCCTAAAACATTCATGTAATTAGTGCATAATTATATACCCTGAACAGTTAGTAAGACGTGGTACTAAAATAATAATAAATAATAATAATAATAATAATAATAATAATAATAAAAGTATAAAGTTGTATATGTGTGTAATGTATGTATGTAAGTAGTATTATGTATGTATGTATGTATGTATGTAGTGTATGTATGTATGTATGTATGTATGTATGTAGTATGTATGTATGTATGTATGTATGTATGTATGTATGTTATGTATGTATGTATGTATGTATGTATGTATGTATGTATGTATGTATGTATGTATGTATGTATGTATGTATGTATGTAGTATGTATGTATGTATGTATGTATGTATGTATGTATGTGAATGTATGTTATGTATGTATGTATGTATGTAGTATGTATTAGTAATGTATGTATGTATGTATTAGATGTATGTATGTATGTATGTTATGTATGTATGTATGTATGTATGTATGTATGAGTTATGTATGTATGGTATGTATGTATGTATGTATGTATGTATGTATGTATTATGTATGTATGATGTATGTATGTATGTATGTATGTATGTATGTATGTATGTATGTATGATGTATGTATGTATGTATGTATGTATGGTATGTATGTATGTATGTATGTATGATGTATGTATGTATGTATGTATGTATGTATGTATGTATGTATGTATGTATGTATGTATGTATGTATGTATGTATGTATGTATGTATGATATGTATGATGTATGTATGTATGTATGTATGTATGTATGTATGTATGTATGTATGTATGTATGTATGTATGTATGTATGTATGTATGTATGTATGTATGTATGTATGTATGTATGTATTGTATGTATGTATGTATGTATGTAATGTATGATGTAATGTATGTATGTATGTATGTATCATGTATGTATGCATGTATGTATGTATGTATGATGTATGTATGCATGTATGTATGTATGTATGTATGCATGCATGTATGCATGCATGATGTATGCATGCATTATGTATGCATGTATGATGTATGCATGTATGCATAGCATGTATGTATGCATGATGCATGTATGATGCATGTATGCATGCATGTAATGCATGCATGCATGTATGCATGCATGTATGATCATGTATGCATGTATGCAATGCATGTATGCATGTATGCATGTATGCATGTATGCATGTATGCATGTATGCATGTATGCATGTATCATGTATGCTCATGTATGCATGTATGCATGTATGCATGTATGTATGTATGTATGTATGTATGTATGTATGTATGTATGTATGTATGTATGTATGTATGTATGTATGTATGTATGTATGTATGTATGTATGTATGTAATGTCCAGGGAATATTTATTACTTCTCAATGAGCTAGAAAGCTGACGTATTGTAAAATTGTAGAGGAACCATTCCAGAGGTGTGCAAAACTTTCAAATTGGAAAACTTATAAAAAATAAAATGTATAAAAAATACAAACGTGATTTATTTAGTAATTTTATCCCGTCGACATGTTATTTACACTTTAAAATTAAGGATAAAATATTATAGAAATTCCAATGTAAAACTCAAATATAAATTGTAGATTATAATACAATGACATGTGTTCATGGCTTTGTTGTTTCCTATTTATATAAGTAAATACCAATTAAACATGTAACGTTCAACATGCTTATTTAATTTAAGCTTACATTTTCATACAGGTATTCAGGCTAATCAAAGGCTACTTTAATTAAAAGGCATCTTGAAAAAGAAAGAATGTGAGAGAACAGAAAGAAGTTGTTTTATTGAAAATCCTCTCAGGCAGAACTTAAAAAAACCTAGCACAACTGATCTTTGCCCTAATTTGTGTATTTTGTTCATCAGCCGAGCCAAAGATCTTCACAGAGGACTTTGTCAGGAAACGTGATAATCATACTTCCTGATGTTTTGATTGTTAAAAATGTTGCTTTCCGATATGTACAAAACATACTGATACTACAAGCCAGAAAGTGGGAAGACTTTAGAGGACGTCTCCACATCCCAATATAATTGTGTCTGACATGATGGACAAGGAAGAAAGAGTTGGCAGTAGCATATATCTGACGTTGAACGCAGAATAAAAACTTGCTTAAGGATGACATTGAATTATGCTACCGTCTTCAGAGGCCAAGCTGCTAATATGGGATAAGTTAACCATATTTCCGAAACATGCATCTGATGTAATCATTTATCATTTGGGAGAAAAGCTTTAGTGATGGAACTTCAGATAATGTTTACCAACTACGAATTCTTCTGCGTGATTTTTTTTTTTAATACCGCGTCATATTACCTGTTCAGGTTATAAGCCTTTCCGAATGTTCATAGTGTCAGCAATCGTCCAGACAAGTATAAATACTCTCAGCTGTGGAAGGAATTTAACTCAAGCTAAACAATAATGTACAGGAAATTGATAATAGCCTTCGTTATTGGCTAATGTATTTAGGAGAAAACTGAAAAAAAATACAGCTTGAAAGAAAATATCCTAGAAAGGAAGGTAGGGCTAGAGGAAATATAAACGTATATTTATTTTTTTGCACCACGTCTTACCACCCACTCGGGTTATATGTTTATGTACTAATTACGCTAATGAGTATAGGGATGTGGCTGGTTTTATTTAGAGGGAGTGTATCCGCATTTGTATGGAGGGAGAGTGGATTTTTTTTTAAACCACCATCAGTACAACCGACTGAGATTCGAAACTCGATCCACCCGTCATCGGCAGTCTAGTCTACTGCGAGAGTAGTGCCTTATATCTTAGACTATACGACCACAGAGGTGGGTCGGAGATATTATTGAAACATGGCTCGGTAGCTAACGAAACATTTAGAAATTGGCTGGGCCCAACTTATATTAACTTTAATTTCAAATGGCCATACTGTCTCACCGAAATTACGAAGCTGCACGATTAAATGAGGAGGTATTTACTATCTAGTATTTTAGGAGAAGAAGTATATTATTACATTGGTATTAACTCGGTCGACTGTAAGGATGAGTGGGAAAAAGGCAACCATCCAGTAGAGTTTCTAAAAACTTTGACGCCCTTAGGATTACCGCTACAAAAGTTAAACTTAAAATCGGGCAGTAAAGTAATACTCAAATATTAAACAGGGCCCATGTAATGCAATTGCCTAGCTGTGACAAAACTGGATACAACACTTTTAACAGGTTTATCTCAAGAAATATATGTTTCTTACAGTGAATTTATCTGGCACCTGTAGAACCTAACATCCCCTTTATTTTGATACGGAGACAGTTCCCAGTTTAAAGGAAGTTCTCAATTTAATACTAATCATAAACAAGGACACACCTTGGATATGGTTGGTCTATATATCTGCCCAAGCCCGTTTTCAGCCATGACCAATTGTACGTGGCCTCGTATACACTAGGTAACTAGAACCTTGTTAATCTGAACTAATTAGGACCGAAGCTTGTTCGGATTAGCGAAAATTCAGTTTTAGCGGAAAAATACAGGAATACATATTTTCACGAATTTTAAATTACTGATGAATGTTTTTAGTCAAATTTTAATTTATTTAACTGCTTTATAACTCGTAATATGTACCGTAATTACTTTTAGTTAGAGGAAAACATATTGCATTGACCACAACATGTAATTATGCCTATTAGTCATTTACTATCAGATATAACTATTTCTTAAAATAATCTTTTAACTTTGAGCTTTTTAACCAATTACACTATATTTCATTTGAATTATAAATTTTCCCCATTTTTAGAAACAGGTGGTCGGATTATCCGAGATTTCGGAATACTGGGGCTCGGTCTGGCGGGATTTTACTGTACACTTTTATAATTAATTTAATGAACATATAATAAATTAAGCTCACTCTCACTTTATCCACTATTACGACAGAAATATACGTTTAACAAACAAAGCCTACTATTACATGCGTATTATCAATTGAAGGTTATGTTTTGTAAGGGTGGTTAATATTTCGTAGACACGCCTAAAAACTATTAGCATATATACACTACGAATCCTCGTTTTATAAGTTTAAAAATTAAAATGAGGGTTTAAAGTAATATTTATATTATTGGTTTTTTGATATATTTGTAGGAGTATTATTAACTTATATTAATATACGATTTGTATTTACTAAGAGGTAAAAATACAATGGAAGCTTTACATAGAGCTTAAGTAGATTTAACTAATTTTATGTGCTTATGTGTCTATTTTCCCCTCGTCTTACTACCAGTCCGGGCAACATGAATTGTATTAGATTTTTGGAGTAAGAATGAAGAAGGTAATATTGAAGAAGAGTGGGGAACCGTTTGGACAAAACCATCCTCGCCTAGTACACGAGTCCTGAATTCGAACCCCTATCTTTCCGTCACCGGTAAACTAGGCTAGACGAGATTGACCGATACGGGTTAAAACAAAACTGTGCTTAGAAAGTGCAATTTATAGGCCTTAAATTAAATATATCTCACCTGTCAGTAAAGAAGTCCATCTGTAGTTAAGATCACAAGCCTTTTTATGTACGTCACAATTTCAAAGCCTCACTGTCACACGTTACACATCCTTCTTCCACACTGAAAAATCCTTGGATGACGCCTACAAACTCACCGAACTACTCATTTTGAGTACAAGTACGCCCTCACTTTATTTGTAGTCTGTGCCGTCCATGGGGTACGATCCGAACGGCAAGAAGAAGATCGTAGTGGCTCGCACCAGTTGGTGTTGTGTTGCCTACTAACGGACAGGAACACGAGTACGAGGGAAGATGCCATGCGATGGTGATGGTTGAAATGGCCGGGTGGCTTGTTGAAGGGAAAGTAGGCTAGGTTTCAGACCCGGGCAGTCCTCCATACTCTGCAGATACAACACTTCCACCTTGGCACGTACATGCTTAGAGCGACAGTGGACCCGTAACTTCTCGACCGCCTTCTTTGTTACCACTTTTATCTTGGGCTCATCTCTTTGACTATTTCTGGTTGTGGACACGGTCCTTTTTTTTTCATGCTCTTCAAGCTAAGGGCTGTTTGGAGCCGATATTGTATTTCTTTATCACCGCGTCTTACTACCCGGTCGGGTTATACGCTTGTATACTAATTACGCTAATGGTTTTAGAAATGAGGAAGGCAATATTTAGAGGAAGTGTATCCGCATTTGTGTGGAGGGAGAGTGGAAAACCACTTTGGAAAAGCCTCCCTAAATACACTCAACCTAGATTCGAAAGTCTCAACCTGTAATGTGACATAGTTTAAAAGAATACCTTTTAGATGTCCGAATCACAGCCCAGACCTATTACTCTATTCCTTACAGGCCATTTTGTTTACATTTCACTCTAGGATTATTAACGACTTAACCTTTTGAAAGAGGAGGGTTGCTAAAATACATTCTCACGGCCGATTAACTGAGACATTAGATTAGAGACTACGCCCAATCGGGTATATAAACTTTGTTGGGTAAACTGAGATTAGTTTTCCCTAAATAATTTCCCACTTTCACTCCACGTAAATGTGCGTACATTTTCTTTAAACTCTATCTGCCTCATCCCTTCTCCACGAACACTTTAATAATACGCCCCCGACCCGAACGTAAAGTGAGATGCAGTGAAAAGAAATACGTTCAGACCATAAAACTTGTTTATTCATTTGATGACAGCAGAACTGGAATCGCTTTGACAGTTTTTTCACATTGATTTTTTAAAATTGTTTGTATTTTTTAAATTTAATGTATTTAAAAAAAATCGGTGTAACTGTTTAATTGGTGTCAATGCTACTGTTTTTTAAAGTAGAATGCAGGAAACTGCACCACGATGCACGTATGATTCATGTTGTATTACCTACCTAGGCTATGTGCTATCCATGGAGTGAGACGGGCTCTTGAGCAACCTTTCTCATCCCTAGTAGAGGGAGGATGAAAAAAAAAAACACGGTGAAAATTACGTTCAAGATCATCTCGATGGACTCATCCAGGATTTGAACCCTCACCTCTTCATCAATTGACTAAGGCAATGTGAATCTTATACTCAAATGGTCGCAGCCACCGTTGCAGGTGCCAATTTTTGTTAAAACGAGTTTTAAACCAATACGACGCGTCTCACTGCCGGCTCTTATTATACGCAAATACATGTGTGCGTATAGTCATCAGCACCACCTTTTGCCTAAAAGGAAAGTGAAAAACCATTTAGGGTAACACCCCTCAGCACATACGACTGGGAGTCGAATTCCCAACCTCCTCATCACCAGAAAACCAAATTAAGATAGCTTGTAATTTATACCACGTGCACACCAGCGCGATTAAAACAAATTTCCACTAGAGTAATTTATCTGTGCTCTCATTCAAAAATATAATTAGCCTATTTAATATTTTATTACTCGGATGGCTAGCAGTGGCTTAAAATAGATAACTCAAAGGAACCGGAGGAAGAAAGTTAATTTGAAGATACCTTACCAATCCTTGCCTAGAGTGGTAAAAATAAATACCCTTAATAAGGTATAAACCTAATGGGAAGTAAGACGCTGTGCTATAAAAAAACCGCCCTTTATGGAGCCAATCGTAATCGACCCCTGGTCCTCAGAGTGGGGGGTTCTTGCAATCCCGTATCCTTGCGACTCTTATGACTGACAAGTTTGGCTACACGGATAGTGGGACTGACTCTGAAATGAGAGGATAGGGCTAAACCACGACTATCAGCATTGTTAGTTTCTTCCTGCAAAGAGGTTTTACAGCCTTTTTCCGGGCAAATTTTAAACTTCATTCATATCAGACCGTAACAGAAAAAAGTTTAAAACTGGCCAAAATAGAAATACCAGAAATGATTTTCTAAAGCTAGTCATGTATTTAGAATGAAAATTCATGTTTCAACCAAACTTAGTGTCTCCACAAACAAGTCTTAATTAGAATAAAAAAATTAAAATGGGTTGGTTTAAAGAAAACATTATAAAAAATAATTTAAATGAATTCTAATAAAACTTAATAATTTACTCTCTTAGCCTGTGTTAAGGACAGTTCTTGTAGACTTATCTAAATGTAATAAATTTAATTTTATCAAATTTTTAAAACTCATAGCCCTCTCTTAACGCATCATTATTGCTTACATGTCCAGACCTATGTTGTGCTATCCATATTAGCTTAGCGGTACCAAATTTGGGAAAAATATGTATTGCATTTTTGATGCTAAAAATTAACTTTAACTATTGACAAACATTATTATTATTATTATTATTATTATTATTATTATTATTATTATTATTATTATTATTATCATCATTATCACGTTTCCTGTGTCCAGGTTATCATTTTTCACTTAATTGAATTTGATTCATCTATATATTTGTCAATTGCATCATTATCTTCATTTAAATATCCCTTTCTTGATTTTGTCAATATGAAATCTGCGGGAGAAATACAATAATATGAAATCTAACTGCGCCTCAGAAATGATAAACAAGCAAGGGGTTTTTCCTTTGCTTTTACCACAGTGATAACTAATATATTTTTTGGGCCTAGTAGGCTAAGAGGTCATGTCCGTAAAGAGACTAGAGTTATATTATAAGGTAAGATGAACGGGTACGCAAGGTAGGATCCCTATCTTTATAGTTTTATAACACTAAACAATTATTTTGTTTGTTGGCAAACATAAATGTAATATTGCTCAAGTAGATAGACTTAATTTAATTCTCTTGTAATTATAATCTAAATAGATTTTAAATATTTGTCAAAATCATCGCGAAATTCAGGAATTTTTTCTCTTGATTAAAAAAAAAGTTCTCATCAAATGCCCATATACTCTTGACTGATTCAAAACATTTTAAGATAACTCTGTGTATAAAATTAAATTAAATGTAGCCTATATACTATAGCAGTATTTTAATTATTTTGTCCAAGAGGTATTTTGTATAAAAATACCAACAATAACTCGCACTTGTTTTTTCCTTTACCTTAAGCTCAAATAAATTAATATTGATGTTTATTAAAACTTCTATGACCAACTTGATGTTTGAATAATGCCACTTTACCAGCAAGCCCGTGGTACACCTAGCTTTTAGCGGTTGGCATAAAGCGTTCGTTATTGACTTTGTTCATCTGAATGGTCGAGTGATTAGAGAGGTAGACCACAAGATAAGGGGTCTTTGTAACCATTCATAAGTATCAACACTAATTTACCTACATAGTTACACTAATAGGCTAGGGCTGAGGATGGTAGAATCCAGGCAAATTGTATCAGCATTTGCCTGAAGGGATGGAGATAATTCACTTAGGGAAAAACATCTCAATACAATTGACTGAGATTCGAACCTTAAATTCCCTGTCATTGGTAAACTAGACCAGATGAGGCTAACGCTTGTATCTGCTTGAATACCAATGCGAGTTAATTGATTATTATTACTCTTCTATCTCGTTTCGTATTAATTTTTATAAATTTTGGTTTAAAAACTGTTTCAAAGAAACTTGTTAATTTTCTCTGGGAACAACTTTGGGGGATACGACCTAGTCCACGTGCTTGTTGCGTGTCGTCTATTAAGTTCCACGGGAAAGGAAAGTTCTTACACTTGAACTACAGCGTGTAGCGGAAAATGTAGGACTTGTTGGGAGGTTATGGGAGCGTGTCTTTTATTAAACAATAGCGAAAAGACTTAAAAACTAAATTGCAATATGACAAATAAGTTTCTATGTAAACTTTGTTATTTTCTGGTTCAAGGTTAAAGGGTGTAATAGTTTTCATTTTGGAACATATTTCTGTGCGCTAAAAATGGAAATGAAAATAAATTAACAAACCCAAGTAATTAAAGTCATTTCTTAACGTATGGCAGCTAAATTATCATGTATTTACAGAATAACAGAAACCAATAGATAAAAAGGTTGTTTAAATCACTTCTCTTTGAATGTTTTATTGACATTACTTTCTCAGCGTGGCTAGACCATGAGCTCTTTTTAAAAGTACAGTCGTAGTTCAATTAAGTGAAAAATGACAACATGGATACGGGAATCGAACACGTTTCCTGTGTCCAGGTTATCATTTTTCACTTAATTGAATTTGATTCAACTATCAGGATTGATTCTATGGATAACCCTCACGTATCAATTTGTGATAAAATTAACTGATAATACAGTATTGGTACTTTTAACCCAAGGGTTACTAACGATTTAATAGATACATCATTGATTGCATGGTCTAGGGTGTAGAGAGCCCAGTAAACTGGGCTGTCGGCGATGGGGAGGATGAGGATAAAATATTAGTTGAATTCACCAAGAGTGATTTTCCACATGTGATTCTTATCACTTTGGTTTTCCCATCCTCTCTCCACACCAATGTTGCTGTATAGCCTCTAAGGTCTAAGCTACCTTCCTTTTACGTAAATAAGTCGTTTATAATCTTGTTTTTGAACGCACTTGTAAATTGGTTTACCGAATTTAGGGCTAAGGATTGAGAAATTAGCTTAGAAGTAATGTACCTGCATAATAGTGGAAAGTGGAAAGGTAAATCACGCGTAGAACATTATTTTGAGTGCAACTGGCTGGGAATCCAACCAGGACCTTCTGGTGTTCGTTAAAAACACGTAATATCTAGGCCCTAATATAGTCTCTAATTAAATGGGCTGTTTATTATTAAATGCCTGCACCGGTGGGCACATGATCTAATACGTCAATCTCCTATGATATGATTTTCTGGTAATGGGGAACTGCGGCCGGGTGTACTGAATGTGATTGTTTTCCCTTAAAATAATCCCACTCAGCCTCTACGCAAATGTGGGTACATTTACTCTAATATTTATCGTCCTCACCTACCTCATCAGTGTAGTTAATTGTTGACGAGCTCCTAGACAAGTAATAAGGTGGGGTGAAAATACTTAATGAATTATTCATATGGTTAGAGACGAGAAGGGTGATTTTGAAGGGAATACATCCTCACTTGCGTGGGGAGAGGACAGGAAAAAACCACCCCCCAATGAACCCGGCTGGGACTCAAACCCTTATCTCCCTGTTAACGGTGAGTAAGAGCATTGGTCGGCCACATCTGGGAGTTAGTATTAAATATGACGTTTAGTATATTATTTTATTTCAGCTTGTTCTTATAAATGCACTGCCCACTTTGGTGGCGTCAGACTCGCAATGTGCAAGGTCGATGTTGGACCGAAGGTCGAAGTTTGAATCTCGGACTGGTATATTTGGACTAGTGTTTTACATATGGAAAATACAGGGGAAAATCACTTTTCACACATTTCCCAGGTAATCTTTTATATCTCAAACGCCATAAAGACCCCAGCAAATAGTATTTTTTTTAATTAATTTAAATATGACGGAGACTTATTTTAGCCATAATCTAAAGTGCATTAGGAAGGTTTCATGATTGTCTAACAGATGGAAGCGCTAACTCAATTTAAGTTGTTATTATTTATTATTATATTATTTATTATTATTATTATTATTATTATTATTATTATTATTATTATTATTATTACTACTACTACTACTACTACTACTACTACTACTACTACTATTAGCACCGCGTCTTACTACCCGTTCGGGTTATACGCACTTACGCTAATTTGCAATGGTAGGGTGATTGTGAGATAAAATGGAGGACCTACAGTTTAATGTGGGATCCGAACCACGGTGGAGGCCTGGCATTTCATACATTCACAAGTTGTGATTAATACACGTCTTGTCATAGTTGAAGGAAGGGTTTGGCAATTAGATAAATCTGTGCTGGACCGAGGAATACGTCAAAAAAAAAATCCAAAAAATTGAAAAAAAAAAACCAATTTAAGTTAAAATTGGCGTTCACATACTCTCTACTCTAATGCGAGGACATTTCTTTCAAATTACTTTAATCCCTATCCTTAAGATTAAGCTGTTGATAACCATGGTGTTAAACCTAGAATTATAAATATTTTAACATGAGATGAGGCTAATAATGTTTCTTTAGCAAGAACAGCCACCGCGAGAAAAGGTCAGTGTTTTTGCAGTATTTCTAGCAAAACTTTATTTTGGTTAAAATTAATCAACATATTACTGCAGTATAAACATATAGCTTAAATTTTATTTACATGTTGACCTCAACTGTTCTTGACTGTATGCCAAAAGTGTCCAGGAATTTCATGACAACTCTTTCTCTTAATTTAAAATGTTTCTCTTTTAATGCCGCTATGCAGATACTCAAGAAATATTGTTGAAATCACCGTTTGAAGAAAATTAAATTATATTCTTGTACGTAATCAATTTTATTTGTTTTGAACAAAAAAAGCTTTTTTTTATATAAAAATTGCAAAAGCACTGGCCTTTTCTCGCTTTCCCCTACATCCCCACCTTAAGAAACGTTGGTTCTATCCTAGGTCGTACCAAGAATAATATAATAATGTCGTGCGTCCTACTACTTCTCCAGGCTATCCTCAGGCTTACAACAAATGGTTAGGATTGACGAAGGTAGAATACTTGCAAAATGTACATGCATTTTCAGGGAGGTAAGGGAAAAAAACTTACTACTCTACATCCTAGTTGGATTCAAACTCTGACTATTAAAGAAGACGAAATCGGTGATTTTGTCTGCGTGGCAACCTGTGTGGGTCCGTAATTTAATCTAGTTGTTGGAGGGAATCGTCCGATTAATCGACTACCAACATTAGAGTCCGAAACCTTAGCTCAGTCGGTAGCGTGTCTATTTTTTGAGCCTACCTTCCCGGGTTCTATTACTGGCATGGCTGAAAAAATTATCATGTGTGAAATGTGGGTTTCCCATTACATGGTGATGAATTAACGACCTGGAGAGCTGGATTCCGTGCCTGTTCTAAATTTAAATTAGTTTATAAGTTGTGTGCTAATTTAATAATTCGGTACAGAAAGTGCACGTTCATTACACTGAACGAATGAAAATGAAAACGTTAAAAGCTAAAAGTGTTGATTCGTCGCATTATAATATTCTTCACTATAAGGTATATTCGAATGCTTATTTGTTTCCATATCATCTGCTTCTTGTATAATTAACTCTTTCTACTTAAGTAAATTCACATGCCTGCCTTGACCAACTGGTCACATATTAAAATGTATTTGGAGCTCTTTTATTGGGCATGTAGATCAAAGCGTCAGTTTTGTCCAATCCTAGCTTATTGTACTAAAGTTTTTTGTATGCTTTACCAATCTTCCTCCACGCATATGCAGGGACATGTCCTCTAAAATCCTACCTTACACATATCTACCGCATTAGTAGAAACATGCGGTTATCCCAGGCGGTTGTTAACTGGGGGTGCGCGCGCGTGTGTGTGTGTGTGGAGAGAGAGATTTTTTTTTGTGTTGGGCATTAAAGTTAATAGTTTTTAAAATTATTAATATCTATAGATATTAACTCGCTTTTACTAAATATCACAGCACTTATGTCATTTCAGAATGAACGTGGTGAGATAATATGGGATGAAAACAGTATAAGAGAACGATGGAGGGAGTATTTTGAGCAATTGTATGGCGGAAACATAGATAAAATAGCATATAATAGGGAAAATGTTGTGAAGAATTAAATAATTAATAAGGCTGAGGTGTTAAAAGCTATGAAAGTATTATAGAAGGGCAAAGCTGCAGGTGTATATGTGAGTACAAAGGAAATGCTTATGTTTGGAGTCATGATACTACTTGCCAGATTATCTGAGTTGTACAAGGTGTGTGTTATGATTTCAAATTGAGTTATAGAAAACTATCTTTGTTACTTTGTGCACAGGCACAGGCAGTAAGAGTCATGGTGGCTACAGACAGGGAAAACAGGGAAAACCTGGAAAAGTCAGGGAATTTTAGGATGACAGGGAAAACAGGGAAATGTCAGGGAATTTAACTAAAAATAAGGAAAAGTCAAGGAATTAAAAATATGTCTTAAATATCCCATTAATTTCGCAACTAAACACTAAAACAAACGTTAATAATACCTAAATAAAATACTATTTTAATTTTTTAAAAACTGATAAAACTGTTTCTGTTTAGTAGATACAAACTTTTTTTAATATGTGATCAATAATAAATAAAACAAGTCATCATCCACCATTAAAACTGGAAAAAAGTAGTCAGGGAAAATTGAAAAATGTTGCCTGGAAAACCTGGAAAAGTCAGGGAATTTTGTAAAATATGTTTTGTAGCCACCCTGAAGAGTGGATATAAGAATTATAGGGCAATTAATTTGTTGAATATTTAAGACAAAATTTTTGGGAAAGTTTTAATTGAGAGTGTGCATGAAAAAACTGTGGACAAGATTTGAGGTGTGCAATGTGGATTCGTGCCAGGTAAAGGTTGTATGGACTAGATATTTGCTTTGCAACAAGTGAGTGAGAAATATATAACAGTAAGGAAGAAAGTTTATCTGGAGAAAGCATACGATCAGGAGTATGTTATGGAATGTTTTAAGAGAGTATGGTGTGGATGCATGGCTGGTAAATGCAATTATGGTGGTGTATGATAAAAGTAAAGTGTGCGTTAAGGTGGATTTAAGCGAATGGTTTGATATTGAACAGGGCGATAGACAAGGTTGTGTTATGTCTTCATGGTTGTTTAATATATTCATAGATGAGTATTTAAGAGATTTTTATAAGGATGCGGTTTCTGTACAAATGAACAGTGTGAATGTGAGAGTGCTGTTTGAAGATGAGGCCGTATTAATGGCTGAGAATGATAGTGACTTGCAGAATGTATTACATTGTTTGAATGTGGTGACAGGCAGTATTTTTCTTTTTATAAATGTCTCTAAAATAAAGGTGAGAGTTTTAGATAAGGACGGATCAGATTTTAAGCTTAGTATAAATGGAAAACTATTAGAATAATTTGCATGATCTCGTGTTTCTGGGCAGAATGTTTTATAAAAATGGAAGGGTGGATGGTGAAATATACAGACTGGTGAGTGCATCTCGCAGAGTGGTTGGATGTATGTAGATACAAAGAATGATGTGATATTGAAATAGGCAGAGATGGCGGTAGGCCTAAGTAAAAGTGTGTTAGTACCAACATTGTTTTATGGATGTGAAGCGTGAGTTTGACAGGAAAAACAAAAGAGCAAGACGAATTCGGTTGGTATGAAATAGGTAAAAAATGTATGTGGAAAAACTCATATGGGCAGAGTCAGTAATGTATGGCTGCTGAAGGAGTGTGATTTGAAAGGGAATCCTTTAGATCGATGAGAAAAAAGCGTTGGTTAGGGCATGTTGAGAGAATGAGTGTTGATCGAGTGACGAAACGAATAGGCCTATATGATGGTAGAATTTGTGGATCCAAAAGAAAGGGTAAGCCATGTAAACTTGGTTTAATGTTGTAGATGAATGTGTGAAAAGAGAAACATTAACCGCTCTAAGAATAAAATATCATGTATGAGTCGGTGTATGGATGTTGTTTGTAGTGAAGGGAGTATGCAAGGATAGGGAAGTGTGGAGAAAGTTAGTGAGGATGGATTAGTTACGGAGTTTTTTTTAGCTATATGCACAGTTACTACCCACACCGTAAGGGAATGGTGCTATTTGGTATTATGTAAGTATGTACACTATGTACTAAATGCATCACTTACGGTATGTTTATGAACACATCAGTTGGAAAGGGGTTGAGTTACTTAGTTCAGTCTCATTCAATGACCTCACACATCGAAAAACTTCACAATTTAACGACATACCGGGTAGCAACAAAATATATTAATAAAATATTTGTAAAACATAAATAAGTTTGAAGGGATGAATCATCAACATATGGAGCAAGAGCTAAGTGACAATGTCTAGAATGGGAGAGCTGTGTAGTAGGCTGAAGTTAAAAAATAGATAATTCAATAAAAACGTAAAATAAAGGACCAACAATAAACGCAATAGAATAGATGACTCTCTACGATGCAGAGTGTATTACAATGCCTTCCAAACATTCTGTTGAGTTATGCAAAGTATGTTTTCAAGCTCATTATTATATATTTAACGAGCTCTAATGAATTATGCCATCCGCTAATCGTAACGTGAAAATGAAAGTGGGCCATATTAATTTACGTCTACTGATAATCGTGACACTCATATGGTAAATTTCTTAAGAATCTTGTTAAATATTTTGAAAGCGTGTTTTCCTACTTTGCGATTTTAAACGTAACCTTCTGTTAGGGTAGGTTTAGTTTTCTTAGCACCTCGTTTTACTACCCGTTTGGGCTATAAACTATGTACTAATTATGATAATGTGTTAAGGATGAGGACAGTTGGGTTTATAGCAAGTGTACCCGAATTTTGATGTGGGGTGGGGAAGAGTGAACAACTATTTAGGGCAAACCAGCCACAACATACCCGATAAGAATTTGAACCCTTATACTACCCGACATTGGCAGTCCAGTCTGTTACGAGAGTGACGCATTAGACCATTCGACCACCGAAACGGGTTGTTTGAATGTTATTAAATATTTAATTCAAAGAGTAAGAATGAGGATATCTAACACAATGTTAACCTGGATTGGCGTGGAGAGAGGATGGAAAAATCACAGTTATAAATCATATGAGGAAAACCACCCCGTGAGCGCCCGATCTAGAGTAAAGCTTTGTCCTCCTTTTCACCTATATTACAGTCTTTTTCTAGCGTGATGCTTTAAACCGTTTGACTACTGATGTGAGTGAGAGTGCTAACTTAATTTCTTTTTAAATTTCCCTTTATGTGATAATTTACAACGTGTTAAAAGCCTTCAGAGCAGCGTTTATCAACCGGTGTACTGTGGCAGGTGTGCCGCTGGGGTTTGGGGTAGGTTGAAAAGAAGTGAGAACTATTTTTAGGAATAAAAGTAAATCTTTTAAAATGACTAATAAACATTAAAAAAAAAAATGAATCTTAGTTATTGAACTTTTAAACAGAATCACAATTCTTAATACTCGGTATTTTAATGATAAAATCTCTCCTTAATAAACTGATGTGTGCCATGACAATTTTAGCACCTCGTTCAGTGTGCGGTGGGTTAAAATATGTAGAAAATCGCTGCTTTAGAGGGTACACGGACCAAACATAAAAGTTCAATTTAATTCTCTGAGGAAGGCACTTTTAGAAAAAACTAACTTTTTTTGCGGCCAACATTGATAACATTTTACATTATTATTATTATTATTATTATTATTATTATTATTATTATTATTATTATTATTATTATTATTTATTGTTGTGTAGCTATTTATAATATCGCTCAAAAATGACAGCTGTAGATCACATGAGCTACCGTTTGATTACGTGAAAGTAGATATAGCAACTTTTCTAGCTGTCGGATCAGGCCTTTCCCATTAAAATTGGTTTCTAGTTAGCCTCTCTTCTTCCTCTGACTTCACGTAACATTCATTAATATTAAACCGCACATCTCTTAACGGTTTTGACTCGCCAATCCCACGATGACTTCAAAGCCGTTGGACATTGTATACATTTAAAGGAAGAGTAGTCCTTTTTCTGAGAAGGGGCTGAGTCATCGTCAGACAGGTATCTTTCTATTTAGATGCTTTCACTCTCTCTTTCGTTGGAACCAGCTTGGGTACATAATTTGACTCCGATTAAGAGGAGCGCCTGACCTTCAGATCACTTTCTCGTTCGTACCACGTGCACCAACATTTCTGTATGCGTGACGTCATTGACATCTTTCTACTCCCAGAAACACTTATAATATTTTACAGAGAACGAATGATCAATTACATTGACTCTCGCAATAGTTTAGTTGGTAATTTTTTTTGTATGTGCACACATGACTACCCTTCTGGGTTATAGCCCTACTCATATTTACACCAATGAGGTGAGAGAATGAAGGTAGAACTTAAGGGTGTGCAAGCGACTCTTTAATAGATTATAGCATTTATTATTTTGTTGAAAAATTATTTTTTCTCTCTTGACTAACATTTTGTTGCAAAATCAATATTGTTGTGGACCTTCTTTAACATTTTCACTGTTACAAAAAACACTTTAATGTGTTTATTGAGATTTACCGAGTTTTTACTAATCAATTACTAAGACTTTTTTTTTTAAAAAAAAGCTCTATTTTTTGTATACTGTAGTAATAGAAATATTAGAGAAAGTCCCCAACAAAACTTGCTTGTACACCCTTAAAGGCTTTTTTTTCTCTAATTTATGTGGAGGTAGAATGTAAAACTACCTGGGAATAAGACACCTCTGTAGACCTACACCCAGACAGGATTAGAATGGTGTCCTCTCTTCCACTAGTAAACTAGACCAGATGAGATTGACGTCATAGTCCACGTGCCTATCTGTTCAGATGTGTTTGCAAAGCTACTGCCTACACATTTCATAAAACGAGGTTTCGAAGTCCGATGCTGCTGTTTGTGTCAATAGGTATACGTATTCCGCGGGAAAGTATAGGGTCATAGCCCTAATAAAATGTAAACTAGTACTCCATTTACTCCATCATTACGTACGTAACCACCATCATTTTTCCAATAGACCCGTATTTATATTTACTTGCTTATTACCGCAACCTACATCCATACTCTTGTAAAAACAGATTTAATTGGATTAAAATTGATAGTATTAAATCATTAACTTTCTAAACTAATTAATTAATTTTGATAGTTGTGTGAAAAAACCCTCATCGGTGGCTATGCGGACCACATGGCATACTCATCTGTTCTGGTTTTCCGATGATGGGGATGTCGGGATTCAAATGCTGGCCAGGTGTACCCAAAGTTTCTCATCAATATCTCTCCACTTTTTTCTACACCGATGCAGGTTCATCTCCTCTAAGTTCTACCTTGCTCATCCCACTAACGTTAATTAAAATGCATATAGCCCAGACAGGTATCAAGGTGAAAAATAAAACTTTAATGAAAAGTAAGTACATTATTAAAACTTTTTTTAAATAAAACTCAAATCGACCGGGAAAAAAATACTTCAAGTAAAATATATAATTTTATAATAATAATATTTTATTAAAATTGATTTAATATATACGTCTCATATTTTACCCGGTGAAAATCTAATTTAAAAAACTAGCCCCTTTTTAATAAACTCAGATACTAAAATGGATATTTGCATGAAGTAGCTACTAAGAGTAATGGACTTCTCGAAAACCACTGTGGGGGTAAGGGGGGGGGGGCTATTTATTCATTTAAAAAAAGTAAATCTCCAGAAAATGCAAAGTAAAAAATTAGCCATTATTTTTTTTATTACGTGATCTAAATGTATGTTGTAATTTGGGAGTGTTTTTTTTTATTTGTGCTGTTTAATATTTTATTGTGGGTTTTATTAACGTATACTTTCGAGAAAATTAACGTCCTAGTAGAAATATACTGACCAAGAAAGAAGTCCTAAACAGCCGATCTTTGCACCTGGAGTTCATTAACATCTAACTGGCCTACACAACAAATTGCTTAGCTATGCTATGATAAATAGCATGCCTTTGGTATGTAATGTGCACTATTAAAACATACGTTTGAATTAGAAGGTAATCAACTGTACACCTCTTTCAACACATACCTCACTATAGGCCTACATTAGTTAATGATCCACCCCTTGTAACGTATAATTGACTTAAAAGGAGTTGACTTTTATTACCCCTTGTAACTTATATCAGACTTAAAACTATTCATTCTTCTACCCCTTGTAACGTATACCAGACTTAAAAGTAGTCATTTTTCCGCCCCTCGTAACGTATAACTGAATTAAAGGTAGCCAACTATCCATCACCTGTAGCATCTGACTAAAGATAGGGTTCGTTCTCTGCAACCTATACTTGACATACAATAGCTAGATGTCCAATCTTTGAAACGTATACCTCACAAGTCAACTTTCCACCCTTTCAACGTATACCTGCCTATAAGGTATCCACTTGTCCTTTCCCCTTAATTTCAGTCATGCATAATGAATAAATAGGGGAAGTTGAGCTAGTTCAGATTTCACATCATGTGATAAATGAGTATACATCGCTGGTCACATGTCTAAGGTGTCACTCTCGCAATACACTAGACTGCGGATGCATGGGAGATCAGGTTAACGAATCCCGATAGGGTGCATTGAGGGTGTTTTTTCTCAATTTATTTTCAACCCTCTCTCTGCGGAAATGCTGGTACACTTCCGTTAAATGCAACTTTCCTCATCCCTAACTCACTAGAGTAATTGGTACATAAGAGTGTATAGCCAGAGTGGGTAGTAAGACGTGGTGTTAAAATTAATAGTGTTTTACAGGAAGTGGATAGGTTTAGGCTTCAATCTCATTCAAGTGCACATGGAATGGTTATTAACATGTGATTTATTTGCCCGGCTCGTCTTAATACTTCCTCTAAAATCACCTCATGACTCTTACCTCATAAATCAAACCACTAATAATAATGACGTTAAACGTACAGATAAAAAATAATATCGGTTATAAATGCTATAATTGCAAGTACCGATGTACCAACTCTTTGTGATTAATATCTCGGTGTAACCCACTTTGCTGGTCGCATGGTCTAAGGAGTCACTCTAGTAATAGACTGGATTGCCGATGACGGGAAGAACGGGGTTTGAATGGTGGTTGGGTGTACGCAGGCTGGTATTTTCCTAATGCGGGTACATTTTATTTGAACTCTACATTCCTTATTTCCACCTCATCAATGTAAATAGGTGGATAGTACGAAATGGAAGACATGATACATACCAAAGAGCTGCATATGATTCATAATTATCAATAAGTAATTCTCTAATATTACGTCCAAACCCATAAGAATGCCTATTTTTCTTTTACTACATACTACTACTATTGTTCTTCTACTACTACTATTATCTACTACTCACCACCCACCACCACCACCACCACCACCACGTCTTTGTAATTGTTCCAACTCGCAGGTTAAGTTAATACCAAACGTCACTTATCACTGACTTTATTTATTTACTTACATACATATTTAATCGATTTGATGAAACTGCAGAACCCCACATTAATTCGGGAGTCAAACACTTTCAACAGGGCGGAGTTTTGTGTATCTCCAAAGCTGAAGAACGGATCATGGTCGAGTGCCCTCCATCGCGTCGTCGGGATGCGGTCTACAATATTTGGAATATCTGTAATGCTTGTCAACGTAGCTCTTTGAAAGCACTGCTGCGTACACGGATATGATCGTTCGGGTAGTACGCATACACTAGCCACGCTAATTGAATAGTGATAAAGGTAAATTTAGAGTAAATATACCAGCATTTGCGTGAAGGGAGAGTTATAATAAAAACATCAGTAGGCCTACACTTGATTGGGATCCGAAACCCTGGTATTTTCCGTCACTGGTAGTCAAGTCTAAAACGAGAATGACGCCTTATAAAATGCATTCGGCAAAGAGTGTACAAACATTACTAAAACTATTGGCATAAGGGCCAGTTTCATAGTCAGATTTATTACGCCTAAAGTGTGAGTCGATACTAAATACAGGACGACACCTACCTAGACCAAAATGGAATGGGCCAGTTTCGCATATGAAACTGGCCCATTCCATTCAATTTCAGGTAGGTGACGTCTTGTATTTAGTATAGCGCCGCACTTGAGGCGTACTAAATCTGACTATGAAACTGGCCCATAGTATCAACATCTATGGACTAGCACTAATAATATAGTAAAATGTAGTTGACAGTAATTATGTTCTTCTTCTAAAATGTCCTTCCTACCCTAATCGTACTCTAGCTAATGATGCATGTTCTTTCTCCATTTATGCCTTGTCCATGCTGTATCCAGTAGCCGAGTTGCCGCACGCGTGTGTGAACTAGGCCGTCTAGCCCGCAGCGGAGGTAAGACCAGTTCTCACCAAGCTCAAGGTGACGCGCGTGCGCATTTACAAGTTCCTCACTTCCGGTAGAGAGTGTAGATCGTTAACTGGAGCTTGAGGTCGTCATTTGGTTTCCGCGATAATTCCTGTGCGTAGCTTTATTGTGTCACCAGTAATGACTACTACTCAACCTAGGGCAGTCGTTTCCAACCCTTTGCATTGTTTGACCCCATTTTTTTCTTTGAGACCATCGCAAACTTTTGATAACCTTCAGGCGTTCCTATCCTAGTTTTTAAATTTATTATTATGTTCACTTAATCTGACTACCAGCCCGGGCTATCCGAATATAGTTACACTTATGGGGTAGGTAGAATGTAGAGGAAATGTACCTTTACTTCGTATAGGGAGAAAGGGGAAACTGTTTAGGAAAAATCACCCCCATTATCTCATGTTGGAATTTGAATCCTGATCTCATCATTGACAAACCAAACGAGCGTGAGGCTAACTTTGGAATTTAGGAAACTCTATAAAGGGGCAGTATTTTTTCAGTTCTTAAAAACAAACTTTTTTTTGACTGAAATAAATACAATATTTCTGCAGTAGAAACATTGAGTTTACTTTTCTAGAGATAGTCATCAAAAAACATTTTGAATGTCTTTCAAGGTTTTCCTAGAATTTAATGACAACTTTTTCTCTTCATTTAGAAAGTTTCTAATCTAATCTAATCATAATGGATATTCAAGAACTGTTTAAACTACCACGTGAATAAAATTAAACTCTATGTTTATATTGGAGCCGTATTTGATTTATTTTGTCCAGACAAATGTTTTGCTATAAACACTGCAAAAACACTGACTATTTTTCGCTTCCCCAGCATAAAAATAGCACTGTTGATACATAAAACCCACTAAAACAATCCCAAAATATCTTAAAACTTTTTTTGTGGTCATATATAAATGAAAAAAAAAACTAGTTATGAAGGAAATATAGACCTGTTTTGGTTGCATGTTGACAACAATCCATCTGAGTCAAACAAAAAAAAAGAGTTTAAAGGATTATTGGAAAACTTACGGAAGAAATCCTCTAAAATATATATATATATAAACACACACACAACACAATCGTTGATAACACCAAATATTTCCTCTAAGAAATGTATACTTCCTTGGCAGGATTATTTGCTAGTAATGCGTATTCATATGAATATACATATTCCTTCGCAGAGTTATTAGATAGTAGTTAGTAATTAAATGTATAGGCATATTCATACTCAAGATTATTTGGTTGTATTTATTTTTATGCAGGATTATTTAGTATTAAGGGTACAGCTCCTCTCTAATTATATCGTCCTCCTTTCTGCCCCCTGACGCATACACACAAAACTAATCTCGACTGGGTGCAATAAAGTTAATTTTTCTTCTTTATGTTTACTAATTTTTTTTTTTCAAAAGGAGTAGGTTACGAGTGTTTTTACCTAAAACTCAAATTAACGCGCTTCTTTAAATTAATAAGTCGCATACCCTGTTGGGGCCTACTCTCACAAGACTGTTAGGATAATAGAGTCTCGTAGATTACGGTGGGCAGGGCATACAGCGTGAATAGGAGAATTTAGAACCTTGTTCAGGGTACTGACTGTCAAACCCCACGGGAAGAGACCATTGGGAAAACCCAGACACAGATGGGAGGATAACATTAGAATGGACCTTAAAGAAATAGAGTGTAATGAGGTGGACTGGATAGAGGTAGTCTCAAGATAGGGATAGGTGGCGTGTTCTTGTAAGTTTGGTAATTAACTTTCAAGTTCCCGAAGACATAGAGTAATTAAGTAAGTGTATGATAGATATCTTTCGAACATGCCTTAGGAAATGTAGCACTAAAGCAAAAAGGGGATATATGCCTATACTACGGCTCTCTCACATTAGCTGCGCCACAGTAGAAACAAACGAGTTTTTTTTTTCTACCGTAATTGTTAAACGAAGGTAGCAAGCACTATGGCACGGATTTTAAAATAGTAGGGCCATAGTGTAATCCTTCAAGGTAAGAATGCTATCATTCAAGGTAAACACAATTTTCCTAATCATCATATCTATAAGTTCTCTTTATAATAATTAATTGTAAATGGGTTTATCTTGTTGAATATTATTAATTAAATATCAGCCTGCTAAGGTTGAATTGTATTTTACATTCAGTCTGTTTATACCATTTATCTGATCCGTAACGTAATGATTGAAAAATTCCAATGGGAATGAGTGAAGAATATCCACTGTGGTACTTTTATTTCCATTTAAAAAAATGTAATGGCATGTTGAGCAAAGGCCTTAATGGGCACAATATATGTTCATACAACTAGACACAGCACTTTCACCGTGACTGTTTGTTACCCGCATCGGGGGCACGTGGACTAAATTTCAAGCTCGTCTAGTCTGTTTTGCCGGTGACCGGGAGGTTGGGGTTTAAATATTGGCAAAGTGTACTGAGAGTGATCTTCCTAATTGATTTCTCAGTCTTCCCTCCACAATATTTGTACATACCATCTTAATTATATCTTCCTCTTCCATACCCCATAAGCGTAATTACACTTTGTAAGCTCGGATGTGTAGTAAAACGTTTGAAAATAAAATATGTAATGATTGTTATAACGTCATGTTGTTCTATTGAATAATATTTCGACTTTGTTATAGGCTCTCATTTGTCCATATCTCATTTCAACATTTTCTTAACAAGTTTGAACCTTTTACCTGTGGGTAATTAAAGCCCATCGAGATTACAATCAAACTAAAATTCGCATCAAAGAGCGAGCTTCTACATTCTTCACCTGACAACATAGAAAATGGAATGAGTGAAAGAGTTTTTCTTTTCAAATTAGTAGTATTTCAATTCGGATGTATTTTATAAAATATGGTGAAATGGTGGCCACGGTTCTCAATTACACTCTCTTATAATGTAAATGACAGAAAACCACTTTTCCCGTGCTGCGCCTGGTCTTATCCCCGGTACTTGCTGCACCTTATCCTTGATTAAGTATTGTATCCTACTTTTTTGTTTAAGTTGGGGAGATAGGCAAGGCGAGGAAAGGTCAGTGTTTTTGCGGTTTACTATAGCAACACTTTTTTTTTGCCAAAATAAATAAGACATTACCTTACAAACAAAGAGATTTCCCCCCCCCCCCATGGTGATATCAACAGTTGTTGAATATCTGTTATAAACTTCACGGCATTAGATGACAAACTTTTTAATGAATATAAAAAGTTGTCATTAAATTCCAGGACAACCTCTGACAGATATTCATCAAATATTGAGGTAATCACGTGGAAAAAACTCTCTGTTTGTACTGAAGCAATACTTGCTTTATTTTGATATAAAACTGCAAAAACACCGACCTTTTCTCGCGTTCCCTACATCCCCACCTGAACAATGGGTTTTACCACAGCTTCGACTTGTACGAATCATGTAGGTTTACTTTTTTTTGCGAATGAGTTTGGGATGCGGAAGGTTGAATTTAGAAGACTAATACCCGCATTTGCTTGGAAAGGGAGAGGATAACAATTTATCAAAAACTTCAGAACTGACTGGTATTTGAACCCCTATCTCTCTGTCAATGGAAGTCTAATCTATTGCTAGAGTGAAGCTTTAAACCACTTGATAACCTGATATATTACAGCACAAAAAAAAAGTCTAACTTTGTAAATATTAGAAAGGGTTATGTATATCAATGAAAATATCTATTCTATTTTCCATGATAAAACTTAGAAGAATACATTTAAAATTAAATAATGTTCGGTTATTGTTTGGCAACGTGTTCGGATTCCGTTAAATGTAGCTCCATTCATTACAACACTACCAATAATTAGCGTAAGTGCGTATACCTCGGTATAACCGTGTAATAATAATAATATAATATGTTTGGCTAAGTTGGTAAGCTTCATAATCAAAAGTTCATTCGATTAATTCATGAAATGTTAATTCGTAAGTTACTATTAGATAGATTATTGTTAACAATTCTTTTAATTTTTTCTAATTTTGAACCTTGCGTGGAGTATTTAAGATCTTAAGGAACAAAATCATTTTATATTAATGTTTAAATTAGAGCTCTATTTTGAACAGTTTTATTCTAAAATTGCCTTGGCTACCTTGATTTTTCTAAACTTTATTCTTGTTCCATTTTCTTCTTTAGTTTGCCACTTCTAGTAAAAAGATAACAACACTATCACCACCTAAATGCCTCAAGTTATTTCTGAGTAATAATTATATACTAATAATTAAACATTCAACGTTATTCTAAAACTACTTATAAAACAAAGTGGTGGTCAGTATGTCTGTTGCCTAATATTTATGAAACCGCTTAGCTAATTACGAAATGTTTTTTAAAAATTAGTTAGATTTTTAACGGGAAGGTTTTTTTCAGGCTATTAATCAAACAAATTAAATCAAATAGAATATAAGTTTTTCAAAGATTTTGCCTTAAAACAATGATCAATAATAAAGTACTTATTAAATCTAGAATTTTTAATTTTTCTGTATAAATTGATCGCCAAATTCAAAGATTAAATACAGAATACATGTCAATAGTAAATCCTAAGAAAATCATATTTTACTTTAGTTGGTTGGTTTGAATTCATAAATACTTATAAAAATAGTTTCTGTACCTCTATGTTTGTTTGCTTATAGCTAGATAATTACTATAAAGTATAATATAAGTTATTAATATATTTATATATGTCTTTAAGGAGCTGAGAAGTGATTTTAAAGTCAATACGAGCGTTATATGTACTCTGTGGACTGATAAAAGTGAGGACTGAGACACGTTCAGGTACTGTTATGACTTCAGGAGAAAAAAAACACACCCAAAGAAATAGTTTCAGTAAAAAGTTCGGGGATTTCGGATTCAAACCTAGACCCACAACTGCATGCAAATGTAACTAAACATGTTGTACACGGCCATATGGACTATCAATCGAGTGTCTCCGTGCATGCAGCAGTGCTTTCAAAGAGCTACGTTGACAAGCATTACAGATATTCCATATATTGTAGACGGCATCCCGACGACACGATGGAGGGCACTCGACCATGATCCGTTCTTCAGCTTGGAGATACACAAAACTCCGCCCTGTTGAGAGTGTTTGACTCCCGAATTAATGTGGGGTTCTGAAGTTTCATCAAATCGATTAAATTGTTACGCCCTCTCTTTTACATCGTAGTTTAAGGCCACCGTAAACAACATAACGAGTATAGAGGGGCATAAGCTATGTGAAAACATAAAATAAATAAATAAGGAAATAAGCAGAGATTTTAAAGTAAATAGTCATTTAATAAGCAAGTATTTTCAACAACATCAACATTGTGGCCTCGACAATCCTAGCAGCGAAAGTATTTGCGAACATAGATTATAGGAAAACATTCTTTGGTAATACACCCTAAACATTATCATTATTTATTAATAATGGTTTAGTAAAAGAAAACCTAAGTTTTACTATGGAAATTTTTCTTGTTACAACAATAAGAACTGGATTAATACCAATGATAAATGATAACTGCATTTCAAGCTATTCTTACAAGATATATGCAAACGTAAATTTGACTATTCATGAAACCAAGTAAATACATAATATGATTCTACACAGTATAAAGTTCATTACATAAAGTCTCTCAACAATAATATTTAAATAGTCCAATAAAACAACGTCAACTCCATTAGTTGACACGTCCAATATTTTAGTTTCAAAAATATATAATAACATAAGACATGTTCTCATTACCGAGTCAATTGTTGCTATTTCTCCTCGATAGAGATGAGTCCACATTTTCACGCGATGCTGGTGAACATCCACGTGGACGACGGCAGGAGCAGTGGTTGTTGGCAGCGATAGAGATAGAGCACAAGCGTTCAGTTAGGCGAGACATTATACGTCTTCTTATTCACGACGCAGTATAGTGTTGCACTTCTATATAGATATAGTCTATCCATTGCCTTCGGTAGTCGCACTTCGGACCGTATGACCACCAGTGCCGGTCATCAGTCAACATGACAGTTTAAACGCACATTCAGATCTAATTACGTGAATACGGAATAATTCTCGTACTGAATCAATCCCGTCGACTCTGGACTCTTCACGTACGTAATTATATAGCGAACCGAACATTTAAAGAACATTTAACTGCTAATTCTTCTTTACTTTTTCTCGTACAGCACAATGACCACTCGGGTCACATGCAGAACTCCGAATAATGGCTCGTACAGCACAATGACCACACGGGTCACTTGCAGAACTCCGAATAATCTTTCACAATAATGGACATAGGTTATATACAGTGCTAGTTGCGTATCACTAAACGGGGGGGTGGTAACCTTCCAGTTGGCCGGTGACGTTGTTGGGCAGGTGGAAGTCTCGCCATCTCTTGGGAATTCAGCATGCAGGTCTATGATTGGATGAACCGCTCGGTCCAACGGATTTGGTGTCTTGATTTTCAAATCCTCCCCGGACGATTGGCTTGCTACGTATAGTGGTCTGTAGTTAGCCCCGGCGAGGTCAGGTGACGTCATCTTGTCTTGATAGAATTATTATCATGAATTTGCGCCCGCTAGTATCCAACTAGACGGTCAGCTGTAAGCATCAATTGCGGGTACTCTCGGTACCTTTGCCCCACTCGCCGAATTAGGACGTTTATTTAACTTGCGAGCAATCTTCGTGTCTCGGACAGCAGATCCAGGTGGTAAGTAATAGAATGGAATTATTATTTGAAATTGAATTGTGGTTGTTGAAGGAGTATAGGGCAGAAAGAGACGTATTAATTAAAGAACTGTATTAGGACTGGATTTACAATAGTGAAGATTACTATTGTTTTGTGGCTATTCTTCGTAGTTTCTTGGAGCGGGTAGTAAGATTGATCAGGTGGAAATAGCTGAGGCGGGTAAATGTAACATAACAATGTTACAAAATATGTATGCAAGTAAATAAATAAAGTCAGTGATAAGTGACGTTTGGTATTAATTTAACTTGTGAGATGGAACAATTTCAGTTGGGATTATTTAGGGTGTTACGCATTTATCTGTTCATCCATAAAATGGATGTGTATATTTTACCAGTAATGTCACTGTCTTCACTAACAACCCATGTGACTCACTATCTTCTTCAAACTATGCGCTGAAGATCCCTTTGCGAAAATGTTTACTTACAATGAGGTTGCTTTATATAATGCTTGAAAAAAAAATCACAATGCCCAAAGCAAAGGTGTTTCTGTTTAGGAAATCCCCTCTACTCGCCCCCTCAGAGTAATGAAGGGGCTATGTCTTCAGCCGGGTGTATTGAATACACTTGAATATTATAGTTTACTATGATTAGAGAAAGCGGTTCCATGTCGTCAAATGTCTGACTTTATTTGAAAAATTACGTACCGTAAACGACGTAGCCCTGACATCCTACCAATTATTTTGCAGAGTACGTGGACTGTTAAGATGATGAGTCACACTGTAGCAATGGTTTAGCAAAAGCCACTTATGATCGTTCTTCTTACGCACTCATATATTTTCCCTCCATTATATTAATATTTTTCACGTGAGAGATCCTCTAGCTAGAGCTTGGTCTCGCACACAGGCAAAGAGTGTCGGAAGAAATTGAATATAGAATCAGAAAAATTTGGGCTTCAATGGAGATTTTTTTTATGCAGTTTAGAATTAAATCTTCCAAATTGTAAGATATCTCTCAGAAAAGAGAGTGAAGGAATTGGGTATTCTTCTCCCCGACAATTTTTGCGGATTATTATATATAGAGACTATTTGAGGAAATGACAAACAAGCGGTCATTTCTATTATAAACTTTGAATATAAACAAGCCTCTATTGAATACAGAACAACTTACCGTATACATAAAGGTATTAAAGAGTTTTCAAGATCCAGTAGGAAATGTGTTCTTTTAAGATGTGCCTGAAGGTAGAGGAAATACTTTTATAATTAATTTTTTCCTTGCTAAGCTCAGGTTTGAGGGATGTATTGCCTTTGCAGTGACTTTATCAGGCTTAGCCGCTACTTTGTTAAAAGGAAGAAGAACAGCGAATGTAACATTTAAATTATATTTGCATTTTTCTAACGATCAAATTACCGTTTGGAACATATCGAATCAAAGTTTTACAACAAAATTACCGCAAACAATTATATCATGAAATGAGAGTACAATGTTGCATAAAACCTCAATTTAAGATCTAGATAGAACTGTGAGAGATCTCAGAAGCAACAATGTGCTCATAAGAGACGTCACCGCATTATTCTCAAGGGACTTCCGACAAACTCTGCTGGTAATTCTGAGAGTCCTTAGAACTGACGAGGTCAACGCAGCCTGAAAAGATCCTACATATGCCTAGATGTTGTGAAACTTTCCTTGCCAACCAACATACGCATCCGTCTGTCCAAGGACCAAAACTAGACTTATCTGTCCATATATTGCTGTAACTCTGCAATGGAGTCTTCGTAAAGCACAAAAGCAAAGTGTATTTGAATGACTCCCAGATATGCGTGATAATCAACGATATTCAGGAATTAGAACATTGTATTCATCCCAATATACGTCTTCTGCAAAACAAGCCCTTTTCCTGGTTCCAGGAGCAAGCTATTCTAGCTCCAAAAATGAATCGGCTATTAATGACTATCTTAGACCAGTTTGTATTGTCATCCAGCACTTACATGGCTATAGGCGTTACCCTGTCTAACTTATTAATTCCCTTAGGTTATCTAGTTTACCCATCCACGCTTTTCTTTTAAAATTTGAGCAGCCATCCATCATTTTCCTGCATAATTTGAACCCACCTAAAACTGTGTAATGGGACTCACTTATAGGTGAATAGTCTGAAAAACTTTATTTATAAAGGCGACTGTCATGACAGATTGCACTAGGGGAGAATGGGTCTTGATACTAAAAATACCCATGAGTCCATCAGACCTGCCTTTCCAGTCTAACTGCATGCAATTTCCTATCAAGGTTTGCCATGCGATGACCATCAATACAGCGCAATGAAAAACCCTGAAGGTGGCAAGTGTTGATATCCGCGGCAATTGTTTTTCACATCGACAACTCTATATGTGGTGTGTTCTTGTGACGGTTCTAGCATTAACCTGCAAATGCTCACTCCTGATGATAAAACCACTAAATTCGTGTACAAAGAGGCCTTGCCTTAAAATTTTGTTACACATTTCCTTCACTTAATACAAATATTCTAAGTGTCTAATCTTAGAACATAAATAATTATTACTTTACATTGAATTTTTTGATTCTCAAGATGCATCTTTTATCAACTTCAAAGTTTTCATCATGGTCATTTCTACCTAATACGTTGCGTGATCTTTTCTCTGTGAGGAAAATTAAATCTATGAAATTAGAAACGTCATGGTTTTAATGAAACACTTGTACCTTCCCAAGTTATGTTTGAATAGGCCAAATTCTAATGCTGCGCCTGGTGCCAGCGACTCAGAAACTTGTTAAGCTCATTTCTCGTGATAGCTTTTACTTTAAAAAGCTTAAAACCACCATTTTGGAAATTGCACAACGTGATTTACAGGAATATGTAATAAGAAATATGAGAATTCATTTTAAAAAATCAACGTGACCTAACTTCACCTTAGCAACGCTACCCAAGGTTATACCAGTCTTACCACCTTACATGCCCCCTCAGAACCAAACAACTTTTGTTTAAAACATTTTTTTCTGCATTGAGTTGTTTTCGAGATATTTTGGTGGAAAGTTTTCATATGAACACCCGGTATAGTTTATGTCATTGGAGAGGTGTGGCTTGTTGCCAGTGCAAAAGGAATTTGTTTGAACTCTTTCTTCGAATAATTATTGTTCTTATCCCTCAGCAGAAAACTCATTGGCCAGGTACAAACGAACACATATACATGTGAGTTATGTAGAACAATACTATGTTTTATTGATCAAATAGGGACCAAGTAGTCGAGATCAAATCTAATGTACAGTTTTAAAATTCTTTGCTTATATATTAAACCGATTAAATACCATATTAGTTGAGGTCACTATTGTCAGGAGGGCTTAGGGACTAGAAACTAAATGATAATTTGTTTCTCTGAACATCTAATTGCATAATATATATTTTTTGGAAACAATATTAAAAATCCAAACACTTATAATATTTAATTGATTTTATTTGATTTAATGATCTGAATAGTTAGGTGAGGAGTTAGCTATATTATTATTAGCACCAAGTCTTACTACCCGTTCGGGTTATATGCAAAGTTAGCTATAGAAGCCGGGTTTGGTCCTCATTGGGTTACCTCTAAACCTTCTTCGGTGGCTGCATGGTCTAAGGCGTAACTTTTCTGTTAGATTAGACTGCCGATGACAGGTAGATCGGAGCTCAAATCCCTGTTGGGTGAACAGAAGGTGATTAAAAAGTTTTTCAATCTCCTTCCACACAAATGCGGGTACTCTTCTTCTAAATTTAACCTTCACCCTTAACTCATTAGCATATATAGTACATAGGCGTATAACCACAAGAGGTAGTAAGTTGCGGTGCTAAAAAAATATACCTCCTAATAAAACAAGTTTACTTCTTTAAGTTACCCGTTATTAACTATAAAATTTTGCTTGGCTTAGCTTCAGCCCCTATATCCTCAGTTTTATTCTGCGTCACTATGAGATTTCTTAGCATATAATTGAATACAATCTCGTTAGCTCTATTATTGCGTGTTTTTTTTGGTGCTAAATATAATACTAATATTTGATATTACTGAGTAACTAATGTTAATGAATACGATAAGTGAGGTTTAAATTAAAGGGCGTGCATTAGCATTCCCTTGGTCTCCCGTATACGAATCTGGCGCGCCACCGCTCATCCAACCTTACCATTCCCTGTTCCATCTGTACGTGATTTAGAATCGCCGCGTCATTTATTATGAAAGGTATTGCTGAAAGAAGTTGTTGCGAGAAACCGACTCCGAGATCTGTGACAGGTTGGTCCATACAGTGAATCCCTCCTCCTTGGCCGTTCAGGAAATGAGGACACTTTCACACGTACACCACAGAGAGTTTGCCTCAGACCAAAATTCAAGTGGGCAATATTTCCTCATACCAACTTGTTTGCTTGACTTTGCTCTGAAAAGAAACCAGACGTATTCATATTTGTCATGTAGTCGAGTTCAACCCAAGCTCACGTATATTTTTGTCACCGCATTTCACTAGCCGTTCGGGTTTAACGCATTCTAATTGATTGCACTAATTAGTTAGGAATAAGCAAGGTTGAATTAAAGGAAGTATACTCGCGTTAGCGTTGGGTTAAATTGGAAAGCCATTCAAGATATAAACATCACTACATCCAACCGAGATTAGCCCCTACAACATTACCACAGTCCATCAGGGTATCAGCTGCTTCGGTGGCCGCGTGGTCTAACGCGATACTCTTGCAGTAAACTAGATTTCCGATGATTGGGAGATTGAGGTATGAATCTCGGTCGGGTGTACTGAGGGTGGTTTCCAAAATTATTTTTCATTCTACCTCCACGCAAATGCGAGAACACTTCCTCTGAATATAGCCTTTCTAATTCCTAAAACCATTAGCGTAATAAGTACCTAAGCGTATAATACGAACGGTTAGTAGGAAGTGGTGCTAAAAAAAATTACAGGGTATCTACCATGAGACTAATACTTATTAAGGCCTGCCTCGGTGGCTTAGTTGGCTGACGCGCTAGTTTCGTGTTGAGCTAGACTGCCGAGGACGGGGAGATTGGGGTTCGAATCTTGATCGGGTGAATAGGGGGTGGTTTTCCCTAAATGGTTTTCCACTCTCCCGCCACGCAAATGCGAGCTCACTTCCTCTAAATTCAACCTTCGCAATTTCTAATCCATAAGCGTAATTAGTACTTAAGCGTATAACCCGAACGGGTAGTAAGACGCGGTGCTAAATTAAATAAAAAAATCAGCTGGAAGAGTTAGTGTGATGGCCAAGTGTGTGTTTCTCACTCCTATCTCCCGGAACAAATAATTTGTAATACTCTGCGCTGAACAGCCTTTTTTTTCTAGCTATACTTTTTATGATAATTTTTCCTTTTTAAATTTTTAACTTATATACACTATCAAATATTCGCTTCCTTTATGTTTTGTTTGATGATCTATTTCAGTAGGGGGCCCGGCGTCTCGTCACAATTTGACCTACTTATCTGTGATTGGCTGTCACAATTTGACCCCGACGCTGATTGGCTGCTATAAATAGCCCTCCCCCACCCCTCCCCCTCCCCTCCCCTCCCTCCGCTCTGATTACAAAATCTCCACCAGTTGATTACGAAATTTCCTCCCCCTACAACCCCTCCCCCCCTTCCCCCCCTACAACCCCCCCTCCCCCCCACCCCCCTACAACCCCACCACACATTGAACATGTTGGTACTTGTGTGGGTCTTTTTTTTCTTAATTATTAATGATTGTTAATTAAATATTCATATAAGGGTTATGGGGAAGGACATTGGAGTATATTTTATTTGGATGGTGAGCATACGTCTCTGCACGAACCTCTCGCTACGACTGTCCTGCGTAGAATGGAGAGTATCTTTGCTGGTCGGCCGCTTACCGGGTAGTGACCACTGCGCATAACGGTTGCGCATCCTTTCTCTTTTTCCTCCCTCTTCCCTTGTGGCAGCGACCCACAATGTTTAGGGGGGTAGGAGGGGGTCAGTTGCCTCCCAGTGGAAAATTTTATGTTGCAATAAGCAAACGTTTAAAGTTTCTTGAACTCGTCTTTCCCGCCAACCCACCCCCCAAGTCCCACCCCTTGTCACCGAGGTCGTGGACTCAAAGCTAATTTTGGCTACTCTGTTTCTAGAAGCTACAGCCATCTTTTGGTAGAAACTCGAACTAGAAGGCCTCATGGGGTGACTAGAATTAAAATATATACAAACAACTAATTCTAATCGACTAGAAATAACCAGGAGGATAAAAAGTATAACGGGTGCATTAAAAATATGAGTGTTTTCATGTAGAAAAAAAATAGCTCAAAATCTTTGAAAAAAATTGTCTGTCTAAAAAGATTATTCAACCAAGGGATTCGAACCACGATAGTTTCAAATTGTCTAGAATTAATCAAGCAGGTGTGCGTCCGAAATTAAACTTGCGCCCTAAGACCGCTACAAATACAGTCCAGGGCAGTCTGTCTTGCGTAGAATGGAGGGCATCTCCTCTGCTCGTTCGCTTACCGAGTAGTGATCACTGCGCATCACGGGTGCGCACTTTCCCCTCACCCTCTCCTCTCACCTCAATCACCCTGTGACGTCATCGAGACCCGTCGCTGGATCGACAAAACGTGTTGAGACAAGAATTGAGGTCATTGACCCTGGCAATGGGTTTTCCTGGTGTTGCAACACGACATTGAATTAGGTCCCCCACCCCCTATTTGGTAATGGGTTTTCCCTGATGACTGGCGCCGGTTTGGCGGGTTGACAAGACAAGTCGAGACAAGAATAGATCACGAGAGGGCCATCTCGTAGGGGGTTGGGTATATAGGGGGAGACCCGTTCGGTCATCTATTTATAAGCGTCTGTAGAGCGGTTCAAGATGGACAAGTTACAACAGTTGGTGAATATTGTTGACGCCGTGCAGACCGTAAAATTGAGTGATCTAACAGTGGATCAAAAGTACTCGCTGGATAAATTAAAGGCTGTCAATACAAAGTTCGGGAGACGCCTAATAGCCTATCTAGATGGCGAGTTTTGTGTATTTTTACCTTGTCGTTTCGGTACTCTAACAGATGAAGACGTGTGCGAGCTTAATAACGAAAAATTGGTATTTACCTGCGCCGGAGTAAAACCCGGTTCACCTACCATTGTGAACTTTGAACGTGTTTAAGAGTCAAGCAGTTAACAACAACAACATCGGGCAGACGGGTAGTTAATACTTGTGCACGGTGGACCCTACAAACCATACAACACGTTTTATAGCTCACGGGTACGCTCACCATGTTTAATTTAACGTTTGTGGGTCATACGGTTACGGGTTGTGCCTATATGACAGGAGAAAATATTCACAGTGTGGTTGTGAGCGATAGACAGGTAATTTACAAAATAGTGAACCAAGACAGAGAGGAGCGAGGCTACATCGAGTTTTGCGACTCTACCTGTCACACGATAAGAGCGACTAAAGTACTACCCTACGAGAGAATCGAGGAGACTTACCTGTGTGATATGACATGTGCTGTGTACAATTTCCGCCAAGGGGACGTCGTGGCCGTGTTGCCAAGGCCTCCACCACCCTTCAGAGCTCCATACCACCCGCCACCACCACCCTTCACGGCACCGCAGTCAATGCCCCCGCCCCCAGAGTCACCGGCGTACCCGCCCCCAGAGTCACCGGCGTACCACCCCCAGAGTCACCGGCGTGCCCACCGCCAGAGTCGTCTGCCTACCAGTACTCACAGCCAGAGTCACCCGCGTGCTCACAGTCAGAGTCGTCTGCCAACCAGTACTCACAGCCAGAGTCACCCGAGTGCCCACCACTAGAGGAGGAGGAGGAGGTAAAATCCGAAGAACCCGCAAATCTCGAGTGTTTAACAATGTACAAAACTTATCCAAACGTTAAAATTATGGGTGAAACGCCCGATGACTACATAATAGGTCTGGGCAGATTCGGTAACGTCTTACTTCCAAAGTCTGCCTATTATTTGGATTGTAAGCGGTTTAAATCTAAAGCACGTTGTATGATATATCTCGGAGGACAAAGTGTAATGTTTAAAAGTGAATTAATAAACTAGGCGCACTCATGTTGTCGTAGAACTCTGCTGACGTCATTGGAGCTAGTGGCAGACATTTTGAGAGGGGGAACGCAGTTTGTGAGTAGAGAACGTTGCCGCTTGAGCGAGAGGTTTTTTTTTCACAGGGATATTTCTTTCGTTGCATTTCCGATTACCATTATGCCATATAAATGCTGCATTTGTAAGGGGGCCTACGCAAAGCTCTCCAGCCTTATTCGCCACAAACATCAATGTCATCAAACATCTCAAAATACTGCTCACCAGGATGCCTGTTGGGACGAAGAGGTATTGTGCAATGCGTTAGACAGGATCGAGAAAGAAGAATACAACCGTGTAAAGTGCTTAAACGAACTTGAGAAAAAACAAAAGTTATAACGTTATGCTATCGGAAGAGATCCCCAATGAACCGAACGTTATCGTGCTCGAGAATGTTGGAAGAGTAAGATTTCCATGTAAAAAATATTGGAGACATTGTCAATAGACATTCTAGTGCCTCGCAGCGTGTCCTGTACTATTTTGGATGTGACTCGTACTCATTTTCTAGATGGTAAAAAATTATATTCTCTCCTGATGTTTTTAGTGACTATATGGTTTTTTCCTTGCTATCACATGTTGCACTCTAATCTTAATTACTTGTATTGGTCACAAGGCCTAAAAAATCAATCTATGTTGTTGTTGTTTTTGTAGCTTCTCGTTATGAATGTTTTAAATACATTAATTGTTGATCGTCAATAAAAAAACTAGCAATAAAATGTTGTTTTTTTTAAACCCTGTAATATGTTGTGACTAGAAGGAGATGACAATATACATGGGGCAACAATACCAAAATAAAATATAAAATGTGAGCACACACACACACACACGTTCACTTATAAATTATAATTGTGGTGGCGTTATATTGCTACCACTGCCAAAGAGAAAGCAAAGTAAAAGGAATTAATTAATGTTTGAGACCAAACTTCCAGGCTAAATAAACTTGTATGATTTAATTATTTTATTCATAATGTTTGAGACAGAGGTTCTAGGCTAAATAAACTTGTATTTATAGGATCATTCTGCACTATCTAGTAACTAAACATTTTTTTCAATATCTTGGGATAGCACGTATATATTTAATTACTACTTGGACAATAATTTAAACATCCAAACGGGGTAGGAATAGTGAAAGTATTTATGAGAGGTAAGTGTACTCGCATTTGCATGGAAGGAGAGCTGGAAATACCATCAGTGTTCGAATTTCTCAACCAACCAATCATACAGGCAGAGCCTCGCTTAGTTACTTGTACAATTCACAAGACCTAAATAATATTGATTTATGTGTTATTATAATTTTTTAAATTCTTGGTAGAATATGTTTGGCTGGAGAATCAAAGACAATAAGGAGATGCGGTGTCTACACCAAAATCAGCGGTCGGAGTACTGTTCTAGGGGGAGAGAGAGAGAGAGAGTTCGGTTGTAGACGTTAAAACAGTTTATAATATTTATTCACACAACACTTAAACAACAAAGAAATGTTATTTTCGCGATATATTTTGATATATATAAAACTTTGGCAATAAATTCATAAGTAATACAATTATACATTTAAATTCACTAATATATAACCTTCACATAAATTAATATGTTGTTGTTGTTGTTGATAAGTTTTAAATATGAAACTATAGCTGATGACATGATATATAACATTTACACTAAGCAAATTAGCAACTCAAACAACAAAGAAATTCAGTTAAATGATGTTCGCAAAAAATATTTTGATATAATGATATATTAAACTTTTACAAAAAAAATCCTAAGTAATACAATTATATAGATCTTGAAATTATTTTAACTATAAGGCGGTGTTATTAATTTACAACGGGAACAAACCAGTACACATGCTAAGATACATACGTAATAAATATATGTATTAAAATGTTGCAAACTCTGTAGGAGAAAATGCTACTAATAAAGATACGTAAACATTGTTTTAAATACTTATAAAATATTCATTTTTTAGCGGGCCTGCTTGAGAAGCCCCGTTTAAATAACAATAAAGTAATGTATAAGTCTAATTGTAGTATTTTTAATGAGGCAAGCTATTTGTAACGACGCTGATGAAGGAATCGCACCAATGATACATTTTTAGGCCATTCCGGGAATCGAAGCCGGGACCCTTGGCTCGCTGGTCAGGCATGCAGGTTTCGGCTGAATATATTTATTTTTACGAAATACTTTTCTCTAGCACTTTACTACCAGAAATAAACGGGTAAGCCCCAAGACTGCTGCATTTCTCTTTTGAACCATCTAAGACTCCAATTTGACAGTATTATTATTATTATTATTATTAGCACCGCGTCTTACTACCCGTTCGGGTTATACGCACTTACGCTAATGTGCAATGGTAGGATGATTGTGAGATGAAATGAAGGACCTACAGTTTAACGTGGAATCCGAACCACGGTGGAGGCCTGGCATTCCTCACATTCACAAGTTAATTTGACAGTAGACATGGCACCTGACAATGGCCACAAGCGTGAGATAAAAGCTGATGTCGACCAGGTGAAATGTGTAACAGCATTTGCCATGCGTTTGTTGCCCTCTAAGGGACGTCACAGGGCGAGGTGTGTACCCACATTTGCGTGTCATTGACATTCGAACCCTCCAACACCGCCCGAATGAGAGAGATAAAATAATAAAATTATTGATGTACCGTCATTTTTTCAGGGCTGAAATGTGAAAACAGTCAAAGTTATTATTTATGCTTTCTCCTGCTAGATATCACCGATGGCATTCGAACCCGGGACTTGTGGCGTTTGTCGACCATGCAGGGAATTTAACTCTGGACCTTTTGCAGAGTGTGTGTAATAAAATAAACTTGAACCCTAGGACAGCTACAAATACAGTCCAGGGCAGTTAATGTATCACTATGAAGGGTTAAACATACATTTTCAAGCTATACAGGGAATCTAACTCTGGACCTTTGCAGAGTGTGTGTAATAAAATAAACTTGAACCCTAGGGCAGCTACAAATACAGTCCAGGGCAGTTAACGTATCACTATGAACGGTTAAACCTACATTTTCAAGCATACAGGGAATCGAAATCAGGACCCCTCGCAAAGTGTGTGTAATAAAATAAACTTGAACCCTAGGACAGCTACAAATACAGTCTAGGGCAGTTAATGTATCACTATGAAGGGATAAACATACATTTTCAAGCTATACAGGGAATCTAACTCTGGACCTTTGCAGAGTGTGTGTAATAAAATAAACTTGAACCCTAGGGCAGCTACAAATACAGTCCAGGGCAGTTAATGTATCACTATGAACGGTTAAACCTACATTTTCAAGCATACAGGGAATCGAAATCAAGACCCCTCGCAAAGTGTGTGTAATAAAATAAACTTGAACCCTAGGACAGCTACAAATACAGTCTAGCGCAGTTAATGTATCACTATGAACGGTTAAACCTACATTTTCAAGCATACAGGGAATCGAAATCAGGAACCCTCGCAAAGTGTGTGTAATAAAATAAACTTGAACCCTAGGACATCTACAAATACAGTCTAGGGCAGTTAACGTATCACTATGAACGGTTAAACCTACATTTTCAAGCATACATGGAATCGAGATCAGGACCCCCTCGCAAAGTGTGTGTAAAAAATAAACTTGAACCCTAGGACAGCTACAAATACAGTCTAGGGCAGTTAATGTATCACTATGAAAGGTTAAACCCTCATTTTCACCCCATATCTGGAATCGAACTAGGGTCCTTGGCTAGGCAAACAAACAAATTATCATGCGCGAAGAAACCGGCCTCGGTACACACGCACGACAGACAAGCGTGAGATAAGAGCTGATCTTGACTAGGTGAAATGTGTAACATGTTATGTCCAAAAGGTGAAAAATCAATTATTATTCTATAATAATATTTCTGTATGTGACCAATTAATAAGTACTATGATGTATTCATAAAAAATAAACACATAGTTTTGTTGATCACAATAACCAGTCTGTAATTATAAACTTTAAACCAAATTGTTCTAATATGTTTAGCAAAATTTAAATTTTCAAAAATAAATTATTTGTAAATTACCCGAAATTATTTGGTATATGTGAAAAAAAGTATGTTATTCTTATAGATCATGAAAAAACTAATCCCTGATTTTAATTTTTGAATTCAATTTTCCCGGTTAGTTAAAAAAAATTCAAACTTTCTATAAATTGTTATTGGTGATGTAAAAGAATTCCTCCGATACCAATTTTGAACCAGAGCACTCAAGCTATTTTTTAAATATCCAAATTTAAAAAAAAAAGAAATCTGCAACTGTCACTTTTGACAAATCGTATTAATGATGAAAAAAATATAATAAAATAGTGTGCAATTTTTTTTCATATCTTAAGTAATGTCATTGGTGCCGAGTTAAAATTTTGTAGTAGAAATTCTTAAAACTTCTTGTAGGCCCTAAATGATTTTTAGCACAGTGTTTTAATAACCGTTCGGGTTATAACACGCTTAAGTACTATTTACGCTAACGGATTAGGAATCGGGAAGCTTGAACCCACATTTGCGTGGAAGGAAAGTGGTAACCCATTTAGAGAAAAAAAACATCAGTTCACCCGCCAGAGATTCGAACCTCAATCTTTCCCAGTCCTCGGTAGTCTAGCTCAGCACAAATCTAGTGCGGTAGCCAACAGTACACCTCGGCAGGTATTCAAATCCCCCAATACGGACTCGAACCCCGATATCTTTCACCATGTGCTTCATGCCCTCTAATTACCAAACCCATTCTTTTCCCTAAAATACGTTGTGACAGAAAGGCGCTGGCAATATACACGTAACAGCTTTGCCGGAATAAAATATTAAAGAGCGCAGAAGTGAGCCCGCATTTGCGTAGAGGGAGAGTGACAAACTACCGCCAGGTCTAGGACAGCACTATCGCCATATACTAAGTTGCACGGAGTTCGAATCCTGGTCCACTGGCTGGCACTTTCATTGGCCAGATGATTATATTTGACATATGCTTGGTAACAACATAATTACTTTTATTTTGAAAATTACTCTAGTTATTCACAAAACCCAGTCCTTCCTAATTTAACACTATGAAAGGTTAAACCTGCATTTTCATCCATACTAGAAATCTATCTCTGGACACTTGGCTCAGTGGGCAGACATGCTAACGCATCACTTAAAGTGACCTTTCACAAGTGAATTCTTAGACGTCTTGACCAATGACGCGAGACGCTCGACAGAGATTAAATCAAAACTCTATTAACAGACAAATACCAGTCTCAGTCGCTTCTTCAGAGAGAGAGAGAGAGAGAGAGAGATATCTACATTCTTTTACAAGCACGCAGCAAATTTGTCTTGGGGACAGTAGCACCCAACAATATCCAAGTTATTTTAACATTCGTCCGACTGATTATATCAGCACACAACTTACAATCTAACTTAAATCTATAACATACAGAACACCCATTCCCCTACCGCAAATGAATCACTATGAAAGGGGGGAAAGCCATATCCCACTAATGAATCATTTTCAGGTCATTCTGGGAATCGAATCCAGGACCTATTGCTTAGTAGGCAAACACACTAACGACAGAGGTAAAGTGCAGGCCTTTTAATTGTACATTTTTTCAGTATTAATCCAATACTAGCTAGAACAAAGGTGAAATGAGACAGTTAATATTTGGAAAACCTTTTCGGCATCATTTAATTTGGTCAACATGATTTCACCAAACTCGGTGACAGTGTGGTCTAATGCACTACTCTCGTGATAGACAAGACTACTGATGACAGGGAGATCGAAGTTCAAATACCAGTAGAGTGTACTGATGCCTGTTTTCAACTCTTTCTCCACGCAAATGCGGTTACACTTCCTCTAAATATAGCTTTACAAATCTCTAAAATCATGATAATAATTAGTACTAATGTGTATTAACTATTCGGTTGCGCAAATGACGATGCATTTATCAACGTAAAGACGTTGGAAGGAATTACCGTTCCAGCAGTCATTAGCGCTGCTAAAAACTCCTTTGGATCTCAAGTTATGTCATGATGTACATTACAAAAGATAGCTGGGTTCATACATGCTAAATTCGGGGGTTCCAATTTGAACGGCCCATTATGAAACACTGAGGGCTTGGGAATTTCATACTGTTTATCAGAGGTCAGAGCTGCTTATTCACAAGACCATTTGTGACAGAAATATACCTGAATGTCAATGCTCCTAGAGACTTGTAAGATAGAACATGCTTGCAACATCGAAATTTCCCTTTCTATTCCCAAAGCTGATTGTAGCTCTAAGAAAAAAACTGTTGGTCGCATCTTTCATAGTGTTAAATTAGGAAGGACTGGGTTTTGTGAATAACTAGAGTAATTTTCAAAATAAAAGTAATTATGTTGTTACCAAGCATATGTCAAATATAATCATCTGGCCAATGAAAGTGCCAGCCAGTGGACCAGGATTCGAACTCCGTGCAACTTAGTATATGGCGATAGTGCTGTCCTAGACCTGGCGGTAGTTTGTCACTCTCCCTCTACGCAAATGCGGGCTCACTTCTGCGCTCTTTAATATTTTATTCCGGCAAAGCTGTTACGTGTATATTGCCAGCGCCTTTCTGTCACAACGTATTTTAGGGAAAAGAATGGGTTTGGTAATTAGAGGGCATGAAGCACATGGTGAAAGATATCGGGGTTCGAGTCCGTATTGGGGGATTTGAATACCTGCCGAGGTGTACTGTTGGCTACCGCACTAGATTTGTGCTGAGCTAGACTACCGAGGACTGGGAAAGATTGAGGTTCGAATCTCTGGCGGGTGAACTGATGTTTTTTTTCTCTAAATGGGTTACCACTTTCCTTCCACGCAAATGTGGGTTCAAGCTTCCCGATTCCTAATCCGTTAGCGTAAATAGTACTTAAGCGTGTTATAACCCGAACGGTTATTAAAACACTGTGCTAAAAATCATTTAGGGCCTACAAGAAGTTTTAAGAATTTCTACTACAAAATTTTAACTCGGCACCAATGACATTACTTAAGATATGAAAAAAAATTGCACACTATTTTATTATATTTTTTTCATCATTAATACGATTTGTCAAAAGTGACAGTTGCAGATTTCTTTTTTTTTTAAATTTGGATATTTAAAAAATAGCTTGAGTGCTCTGGTTCAAAATTGGTATCGGAGGAATTCTTTTACATCACCAATAACAATTTATAGAAAGTTTGAATTTTTTTTAACTAACCGGGAAAATTGAATTCAAAATTAAAATCAGGGATTAGTTTTTTCATGATCTATAAGAATAACATACTTTTTTTCACATATACCAAATAATTTCGGGTAATTTACAAATAATTTATTTTTGAAAATTTAAATTTTGCTAAACATATTAGAACAATTTGGTTTAAAGTTTATAATTACAGACTGGTTATTGTGATCAACAAAACTATGTGTTTATTTTTTATGAATACATCATAGTACTTATTAATTGGTCACATACAGAAATATTATTATAGAATAATAATTGATTTTTCACCTTTTGGACATAACATGTTACACATTTCACCTAGTCAAGATCAGCTCTTATCTCACGCTTGTCTGTCGTGCGTGTGTACCGAGGCCGGTTTCTTCGCGCATGATAATTTGTTTGTTTGCCTAGCCAAGGACCCTAGTTCGATTCCAGATATGGGGTGAAAATGAGGGTTTAACCTTTCATAGTGATACATTAACTGCCCTAGACTGTATTTGTAGCTGTCCTAGGGTTCAAGTTTATTTTTTACACACACTTTGCGAGGGGGTCCTGATCTCGATTCCATGTATGCTTGAAAATGTAGGTTTAACCGTTCATAGTGATACGTTAACTGCCCTAGACTGTATTTGTAGATGTCCTAGGGTTCAAGTTTATTTTATTACACACACTTTGCGAGGGTTCCTGATTTCGATTCCCTGTATGCTTGAAAATGTAGGTTTAACCGTTCATAGTGATACATTAACTGCGCTAGACTGTATTTGTAGCTGTCCTAGGGTTCAAGTTTATTTTATTACACACACTTTGCGAGGGGTCTTGATTTCGATTCCCTGTATGCTTGAAAATGTAGGTTTAACCGTTCATAGTGATACATTAACTGCCCTGGACTGTATTTGTAGCTGCCCTAGGGTTCAAGTTTATTTTATTACACACACTCTGCAAAGGTCCAGAGTTAGATTCCCTGTATAGCTTGAAAATGTATGTTTATCCCTTCATAGTGATACATTAACTGCCCTAGACTGTATTTGTAGCTGTCCTAGGGTTCAAGTTTATTTTATTACACACACTTTGCGAGGGGTCCTGATTTCGATTCCCTGTATGCTTGAAAATGTAGGTTTAACCGTTCATAGTGATACGTTAACTGCCCTGGACTGTATTTGTAGCTGCCCTAGGGTTCAAGTTTATTTTATTACACACACTCTGCAAAGGTCCAGAGTTAGATTCCCTGTATAGCTTGAAAATGTATGTTTAACCCTTCATAGTGATACATTAACTGCCCTGGACTGTATTTGTAGCTGTCCTAGGGTTCAAGTTTATTTTATTACACACACTCTGCAAAAGGTCCAGAGTTAAATTCCCTGCATGGTCGACAAACGCCACAAGTCCCGGGTTCGAATGCCATCGGTGATATCTAGCAGGAGAAAGCATAAATAATAACTTTGACTGTTTTCACATTTCAGCCCTGAAAAAATGACGGTACATCAATAATTTTATTATTTTATCTCTCTCATTCGGGCGGTGTTGGAGGGTTCGAATGTCAATGACACGCAAATGTGGGTACACACCTCGCCCTGTGACGTCCCTTAGAGGGCAACAAACGCATGGCAAATGCTGTTACACATTTCACCTGGTCGACATCAGCTTTTATCTCACGCTTGTGGCCATTGTCAGGTGCCATGTCTACTGTCAAATTAACTTGTGAATGTGAGGAATGCCAGGCCTCCACCGTGGTTCGGATTCCACGTTAAACTGTAGGTCCTTCATTTCATCTCACAATCATCCTACCATTGCACATTAGCGTAAGTGCGTATAACCCGAACGGGTAGTAAGACGCGGTGCTAATAATAATAATAATAATAATACTGTCAAATTGGAGTCTTAGATGGTTCAAAAGAGAAATGCAGCAGTCTTGGGGCTTACCCGTTTATTTCTGGTAGTAAAGTGCTAGAGAAAAGTATTTCGTAAAAATAAATATATTCAGCCGAAACCTGCATGCCTGACCAGCGAGCCAAGGGTCCCGGCTTCGATTCCCGGAATGGCCTAAAAATGTATCATTGGTGCGATTCCTTCATCAGCGTCGTTACAAATAGCTTGCCTCATTAAAAATACTACAATTAGACTTATACATTACTTTATTGTTATTTAAACGGGGCTTCTCAAGCAGGCCCGCTAAAAAATGAATATTTTATAAGTATTTAAAACAATGTTTACGTATCTTTATTAGTAGCATTTTCTCCTACAGAGTTTGCAACATTTTAATACATATATTTATTACGTATGTATCTTAGCATGTGTACTGGTTTGTTCCCGTTGTAAATTAATAACACCGCCTTATAGTTAAAATAATTTCAAGATCTATATAATTGTATTACTTAGGATTTTTTTTGTAAAAGTTTAATATATCATTATATCAAAATATTTTTTGCGAACATCATTTAACTGAATTTCTTTGTTGTTTGAGTTGCTAATTTGCTTAGTGTAAATGTTATATATCATGTCATCAGCTATAGTTTCATATTTAAAACTTATCAACAACAACAACAACATATTAATTTATGTGAAGGTTATATATTAGTGAATTTAAATGTATAATTGTATTACTTATGAATTTATTGCCAAAGTTTTATATATCAAAATATATCGCGAAAATAACATTTCTTTGTTGTTTAAGTGTTGTGTGAATAAATATTATAAACTGTTTTAACGTCTACAACCGAACTCTCTCTCTCTCTCTCCCCTAGAACAGTACTCCGACCGCTGATTTTGGTGTAGACACCGCATCTCCTTATTGTCTTTGATTCTCCAGCCAAACATATTCTACCAAGAATTTAAAAAATTATAATAACACATAAATCAATATTATTTAGGTCTTGTGAATTGTACAAGTAACTAAGCGAGGCTCTGCCTGTATGATTGGTTGGTTGAGAAATTCGAACACTGATGGTATTTCCAGCTCTCCTTCCATGCAAATGCGAGTACACTTACCTCTCATAAATACTTTCACTATTCCTACCCCGTTTGGATGTTTAAATTATTGTCCAAGTAGTAATTAAATATATACGTGCTATCCCAAGATATTGAAAAAAATGTTTAGTTACTAGATAGTGCAGAATGATCCTATAAATACAAGTTTATTTAGCCTAGAACCTCTGTCTCAAACATTATGAATAAAATAATTAAATCATACAAGTTTATTTAGCCTGGAAGTTTGGTCTCAAACATTAATTAATTCCTTTTACTTTGCTTTCTCTTTGGCAGTGGTAGCAATATAACGCCACCACAATTATAATTTATAAGTGAACGTGTGTGTGTGTGTGTGCTCACATTTTATATTTTATTTTGGTATTGTTGCCCCATGTATATTGTCATCTCCTTCTAGTCACAACATATTACAGGGTTTAAAAAAAACAACATTTTATTGCTAGTTTTTTTATTGACGATCAACAATTAATGTATTTAAAACATTCATAACGAGAAGCTACAAAAACAACAACAACATAGATTGATTTTTAGGCCTTGTGACCAATACAAGTAATTAAGATTAGAGTGCAACATGTGATAGCAAGGAAAAAACCATATAGTCACTAAAAACATCAGGAGAGAATATAATTTTTTACCATCTAGAAAATGAGTACGAGTCACATCCAAAATAGTACAGGACACGCTGCGAGGCACTAGAATGTCTATTGACAATGTCTCCAATATTTTTTACATGGAAATCTTACTCTTCCAACATTCTCGAGCACGATAACGTTCGGTTCATTGGGGATCTCTTCCGATAGCATAACGTTATAACTTTTGTTTTTTCTCAAGTTCGTTTAAGCACTTTACACGGTTGTATTCTTCTTTCTCGATCCTGTCTAACGCATTGCACAATACCTCTTCGTCCCAACAGGCATCCTGGTGAGCAGTATTTTGAGATGTTTGATGACATTGATGTTTGTGGCGAATAAGGCTGGAGAGCTTTGCGTAGGCCCCCTTACAAATGCAGCATTTATATGGCATAATGGTAATCGGAAATGCAACGAAAGAAATATCCCTGTGAAAAAAAACCTCTCGCTCAAGCGGCAACGTTCTCTACTCACAAACTGCGTTCCCCCTCTCAAAATGTCTGCCACTAGCTCCAATGACGTCAGCAGAGTTCTACGACAACATGAGTGCGCCTAGTTTATTAATTCACTTTTAAACATTACACTTTGTCCTCCGAGATATATCATACAACGTGCTTTAGATTTAAACCGCTTACAATCCAAATAATAGGCAGACTTTGGAAGTAAGACGTTACCGAATCTGCCCAGACCTATTATGTAGTCATCGGGCGTTTCACCCATAATTTTAACGTTTGGATAAGTTTTGTACATTGTTAAACACTCGAGATTTGCGGGTTCTTCGGATTTTACCTCCTCCTCCTCCTCTAGTGGTGGGCACTCGGGTGACTCTGGCTGTGAGTACTGGTTGGCAGACGACTCTGACTGTGAGCACGCGGGTGACTCTGGCTGTGAGTACTGGTAGGCAGACGACTCTGGCGGTGGGCACGCCGGTGACTCTGGGGGTGGGTACGCCGGTGACTCTGGGGGCGGGTACGCCGGTGACTCTGGGGGCGGGGGCATTGACTGCGGTGCCGTGAAGGGTGGTGGTGGCGGGTGGTATGGAGCTCTGAAGGGTGGTGGAGGCCTTGGCAACACGGCCACGACGTCCCCTTGGCGGAAATTGTACACAGCACATGTCATATCACACAGGTAAGTCTCCTCGATTCTCTCGTAGGGTAGTACTTTAGTCGCTCTTATCGTGTGACAGGTAGAGTCGCAAAACTCGATGTAGCCTCGCTCCTCTCTGTCTTGGTTCACTATTTTGTAAATTACCTGTCTATCGCTCACAACCACACTGTGAATATTTTCTCCTGTCATATAGGCACAACCCGTAACCGTATGACCCACAAACGTTAAATTAAACATGGTGAGCGTACCCGTGAGCTATAAAACGTGCTGTATGGTTTGTAGGGTCCACCGTGCACAAGTATTAACTACCCGTCTGCCCGATGTTGTTGTTGTTAACTGCTTGACTCTTAAACACGTTCAAAGTTCACAATGGTAGGTGAACCGGGTTTTACTCCGGCGCAGGTAAATACCAATTTTTCGTTATTAAGCTCGCACACGTCTTCATCTGTTAGAGTACCGAAACGACAAGGTAAAAATACACAAAACTCGCCATCTAGATAGGCTATTAGGCGTCTCCCGAACTTTGTATTGACAGCCTTTAATTTATCCAGCGAGTACTTTTGATCCACTGTTAGATCACTCAATTTTACGGTCTGCACGGCGTCAACAATATTCACCAACTGTTGTAACTTGTCCATCTTGAACCGCTCTACAGACGCTTATAAATAGATGACCGAACGGGTCTCCCCCTATATACCCAACCCCCTACGAGATGGCCCTCTCGTGATCTATTCTTGTCTCGACTTGTCTTGTCAACCCGCCAAACCGGCGCCAGTCATCAGGGAAAACCCATTACCAAATAGGGGGTGGGGGACCTAATTCAATGTCGTGTTGCAACACCAGGAAAACCCATTGCCAGGGTCAATGACCTCAATTCTTGTCTCAACACGTTTTGTCGATCCAGCGACGGGTCTCGATGACGTCACAGGGTGATTGAGGTGAGAGGAGAGGGTGAGGGGAAAGTGCGCACCCGTGATGCGCAGTGATCACTACTCGGTAAGCGAACGAGCAGAGGAGATGCCCTCCATTCTACGCAAGACAGACTGCCCTGGACTGTATTTGTAGCGGTCTTAGGGCGCAAGTTTAATTTCGGACGCACACCTGCTTGATTAATTCTAGACAATTTGAAACTATCGTGGTTCGAATCCCTTGGTTGAATAATCTTTTTAGACAGACAATTTTTTTCAAAGATTTTGAGCTATTTTTTTTCTACATGAAAACACTCATATTTTTAATGCACCCGTTATACTTTTTATCCTCCTGGTTATTTCTAGTCGATTAGAATTAGTTGTTTGTATATATTTTAATTCTAGTCACCCCATGAGGCCTTCTAGTTCGAGTTTCTACCAAAAGATGGCTGTAGCTTCTAGAAACAGAGTAGCCAAAATTAGCTTTGAGTCCACGACCTCGGTGACAAGGGGTGGGACTTGGGGGGTGGGTTGGCGGGAAAGACGAGTTCAAGAAACTTTAAACGTTTGCTTATTGCAACATAAAATTTTCCACTGGGAGGCAACTGACCCCCTCCTACCCCCCTAAACATTGTGGGTCGCTGCCACAAGGGAAGAGGGAGGAAAAAGAGAAAGGATGCGCAACCGTTATGCGCAGTGGTCACTACCCGGTAAGCGGCCGACCAGCAAAGATACTCTCCATTCTACGCAGGACAGTCGTAGCGAGAGGTTCGTGCAGAGACGTATGCTCACCATCCAAATAAAATATACTCCAATGTCCTTCCCCATAACCCTTATATGAATATTTAATTAACAATCATTAATAATTAAGAAAAAAAAGACCCACACAAGTACCAACATGTTCAATGTGTGGTGGGGTTGTAGGGGGGTGGGGGGGAGGGGGGGGTTGTAGGGGGGGAAGGGGGGGAGGGGTTGTAGGGGGAGGAAATTTCGTAATCAACTGGTGGAGATTTTGTAATCAGAGCGGAGGGAGGGGAGGGAGGGGGAGGGGTGGGGGAGGGCTATTTATAGCAGCCAATCAGCGTCGGGGTCAAATTGTGACAGCCAATCACAGATAAGTAGGTCAAATTGTGACGAGACGCCGGGCCCCCTACTTATTTCCTATATTGAATGTTTTGTTAAGTATAACAGATCTAATATCTTACATATTTTTCACTTTTGAGGTATCTAAACTTTTAAAAGGAGGTAGTGAGAAAAAGACGAGTAGATTGTATTTTAACCCACACTGGTGGTCACATGGTCTAATTCAGGCTTGCAATCTACTGGATTTTACATTACATGGAGGTCGAGGATCTAACTTTATCTGAGTGTACTAAAATTGTTTTTCTAAGCGTGGTCTTTCACTGTAAATTTCTCATCAGCTCTCGTGTTAATATGAATGCAATTACTCGTATGCTTCCGCTCCCGCCCATACCTGCCCTATGGATTAAACCGTAAAAAAAACTGGTTTTAAACTGAATAAACTTTAATTATTTTTGTACACTGTTATTTCACTAATATGGTAAGAATAAAGATAGTTGAATTTAGAGGAAATTAACATCCTCGCAAATGCGTGGAGAGAAAATAAAAATCTATTTAGTAAAACCGTTGACCTCGGCGGTTTTGAGGTAAAAGTGCCCGTCTCATGCATGACCCGATGTTAGTGGGCTTATTAAACCCAGCCGGGGTTGACGGATTTTTCTTGAGCGATAAAAGTCCCTAGCACAACTTCCTTCTGAGGGTAAGTAAAACCGCTCTCGTTTATATAAATGTTTGTGTGCTGATATGATTTGTCAGTTCAGAAAGTACACATTATATATTTCGACTAAATGAAGAAAAAAAATACATTATTGAAATCGGGTGTCTTTTTTCATTTCGTAGGGATTGCATAATATCCTGGATGCTGGATGTTTTGTTTTTTTCTTGGACTAAGTTTGTTCCTAAGTCTTGTACGGATATACATTTTTTCCGCATGTTGCTACTCTTCTGGCCTACTCGCATACTTACATAAATAGAGTAGGGATTAGGGAGGTAGAATTTAGAGGGCCCCATTTGCTTTGTGTTAAGAGTGGGAAACCATTTAAGTAAAATCATCCGCAGTAAACTATACCGGGATTCGAGCCTATAACTCCCTTGTCACCGGCTATTGGGTGTATTGAGAGAGGTACGGCTTTAACCTTGGGAACTACTATGCATTTCTAATATAGTCATTTGGTTCGAAAGTGTACCTTTACCTTGTAAAATAGCAAGCAGACCGTGTATGGTTCCACTATGATATAGCTCAGCTTCATGCATTTTGCAAACAACTATATATGTGTATTATTAATTACTTACTCTAGTGAATTAGCAACTCAAAAGTTAATTCCTGGATTTACAAAAATACCCCACCCAGGGGCTCCGGAAGCTCTTTGGAAGTGCGGTGGGGACTCAACTGAGAGTGCGTTCGGGGGTCCTTCATGTACACTTTTAAACTCTGGATGACACTTAAAGCTATTTGACTTTTTTTTAATTACTAGTGCTTTTATATGCCTTACTTTGTGATCAAGTTTAGTAACAACATGGTAGGAAGGGAAGATAATAAAATATTAACTTTTTTGGTCAACAATGAAAGTTTATATTTAATTTTTACTATACATATGTTAGAACCATATTTGTGAAAGGGGACACTTAACAATAAATGTCAGGCCTCCACCGTGGTTCGGATTCCACGTTAAACTGTAGGTCCTCCATTTCATCTCACAATCACCCTACATTGCACATTAGCGTAAGTGCGTATAACCCGAACGGGTAGTAAGACGCGGTGCTAATAATAATAATAATAATAATAATAATAATAATAATAATAATAATAACAACAATAAATGGTTTTATATGTGACCCACAATCCAAAGGGGGGTGAGGGGGAAGGAGTTTTGAGCCTCTCCCCCAAATTTTTATAAAATTTGAATTCCCTTATAAGCCATTAGATTGGTTCTCACAAAAAAAAATCGAACATTAAAATTCTTTAGAAGTTATCTAGAGTAGTGTTCGCCTTTAAGATTTTTGAAATTTGAATGCTATTTATAGGCTAAAGTATAAAGCTCATTCGAATGACAACATTTCTCACAATATATTCCAATATTTATTTAGCTGAAGAAAAATCGTTAAAATACAGATTAAATATTTATTTAAAAGTTTTAAGAAAAAAACATTACTCTCGACAGTTGCATGCATAGAGAAACGTAAAGCAACCACTTTTAAGATCATTTGCTATCCCATTTTGAATTGATTCTTCATCCTGAGTCACTCGAGAGCTAATTGTCTGTTTGTCAAAATAAAGCTCTTTGAAAACTGTTAAATTAATTATTTACCTACCAACATCTTCTTATAATTTTGAAATAAATAGAATAGCTTTAACCAAACTTTATATAGTAGTATAGTTTTTTAAATTTTAATTTGATGCAAAGGTCATCTTTCAGCTACATATCCTTTAATATCATAGGGAGTGGAATACATTCGAAGGGGGGGTACTTCCTCTCTTGTACTCACTCCCCTCCTTCCGTCTCTTAATCCCTTGTTCAACACTCATACTATCTATCAAAGATCATATTATCAAATTACTTAATGCATGACTATATTTACGTAGTATAAGTAACTTTGGTAAATATTTGATATTAAGGTCGTTGATAACCCTACTATGATACTTAAGATTATTAAATAAAAATTGACCCTACATTTAGCATCTTTTGACCAAATTTATTCTCAATTGTAACAGACAGTTACAAAAATGTATTTTAAGCCCGACTTATTTCTGTTAAAACAATCTCTTTTTTAAAACATATTCATACGGCTGTAGCCTCTTACTTTAAAATTTTGGAATTCCCAATCTTCCTCAAGTTTTCCAGACTAAATAATATATACTTTTCCGGTATTTTATATTTAAAACCATAAATAAAAATATCAATATTTCCCTGTTTTTCACTAAGTTTTTGTCACAAAATTAATAAAAGAAATTGCGTGTATTCGAGATAAAACTAATATTTTACATTTGGTTATGCTCTCTACGTCTTATTTTAAAGATTATTGCACAAATCTCTGAAAATTCTATCGACTTTTTATAATTTCTTTGACTACTTGACTTTTTCCGGTCCTCCCAAATTCCCTCGACTTTTTCTTGTTTTCCCTGTTTTCCATTAACGTACCCTACTATCAACCTTTTCAAGGCTCATATTTCGGAAGGTATTTTGAATGATTCTTAAACTAAATACAACGTAGACAAATAATTACAATGCAACAATAATGTTTAACATAGGGTTAAACAAATTAATATATTTTATTTAATCCTCAACATTAGAGCTTTTAATAACATTTCCGAATAGTTTAATTGTATTAAAGTGGATGAAGATGACTAAAAATTAAATTTTAAACTGTGGTTTGAAAAACAATCTTTTCTATTTGCACAAATTAAACTTTCAATTCACTTGTGAAATCTATTAAATTTAGATCATATGTTTCAATAATTAACCCTGTTACCCTTTGGGCCTTAATATTTTGTTTATTTTAATGTCGCTGGCCGAGCTTGAACTATTGATATTTGCCAGCCCTAGCCCTAAGATAAGGATTAATAAATAGCAAGTTCTTAAAAGATGGTAAAAAGGTTATATTATTTGACATTTATTATAAAAGAGAGAATGATCAAAAAAGTATTCACAAGATGTACAAGAAATAATAAACACTTGCATCAAGCCTTTGTCCCTTCTTACATTCCCATGAACCCTTTCCCCGGCCTTTTATGCCCTTTAGCTCCTACATAAGTGTTTATTTCGCCTAGAAATGTAGTTGCGAAAAATAGTATCGATACTGTACTCATTAAAAGAATCGGAAGAAAAATATCGATTTTGTACTAATATCGCTAACATTAAGTATCGGTAACGTAATTTTAATCTGGAAAAATGTTTTTTTTAATCTAGTTTTAATAATTTCAACTTTGGCATCATAATTGTATTTTCATATTTATTTAAACACTATAATGATTTAACCATAATATAGTATACTTAGGTCTTTCACGTCTATGTTATGTCTTTGAAGGTATGATATAGTGTGTAGTGGATGATGGATATTATTAGAGGTTTTACCATACCAGCTTTCAAAACGTCTATGAAAATGTATCTGACGGAAAGTTATTTAATAGCTAAATATGATAATAATAATATTTTTAAAATCTATTTTGTACCCTTCTTTAACTATTAAAGCTGGTGAACTTGCCTTGCTTGGAGTCTGAAGTGAACCAATAGCATATTAAACAACATTCAAAAATAAAATAAAGTTATTAAAGAATAGCTTATAGCTACCAATCCTCTTCAGTTGCTTCTTGCTTTTCATGCAGAAAATGAGTGAGAATTGCGAAATACTCTAGTTTCAATTTGTTCTTCCTCCACACTCCACCATAGTAAACATTTAATTTCATCACCACGAGCGAAAATAACAACAAAAGTTGCGTTTTTTTCCCGTACCGATCTTATACTGGAGATGTGAGTACTAATATCAATAAAAGTATCTGGAAAAAGTATATAGTGAAATAATACTAGTATCGAAAATAAAATATCAATGTTAGTAAAGTATCGATACTTTTTTGACATCATTAAATTTTCGCCCTGATTCCTTAACTTGATCTTTATAAAACATGGGCGTTGAATGACATGGATAACACCGGCAAACAGCCCGTGGTTACTTCATAGTAACTCCCAACAAAACTGCTTGCGAGACGCGTGCTAGCTGCAACTTCCTTACAACCAAGCGCATTCATCCTTTTGTTCATATACTGCAAGTATGCGATATTCTCTTGCTCACCTCTCAAAATACATATATAGGTACTTCCGTGAACAATTTAACCTGCTGACAGCTACATAAATAAGGCAATTACAAATAATGTTTTATTATAATTTTGTGAAATAATGTTTATGTGAGTAAAATATATATTGTAAACTAGGGCTATTCATTATTCTATTAGAGCTTGGGGCATATTACTCTACGAGCAAAATAGTTTTAAAGAATCAAAAGATGTAAGATATTTGGCAATAATAAATTAACACAGTTCATTGGGAAGATTTTTTAATGTAATATAAATTTAGAAGTAAGAGGTTTTTTATTCGTATTCGTCATATCCCAATGCAATATTATCAACACAGGAAGCAAGTTTTTAATAACTTAACACTTTTATTGGGAAAAAAACATACTATCCTTTAATTTTACCACTTTTTATTTAAAATTAACAGGCAATTACATCGTAAAAAACACATAATGCTAACAATCTTGTCTATATAAATAATGTAAATGACCCTAGTATAAAAATAGACATGATTAATAAACTTTTTGAATAAAAAGTAAAACAAATCAATATTATTCGTATATTAATGTGGATCCATAAAATAATATTCACCCTCACATCCTTTCGCCATTAAAAATAACGAATAAGAAAGAAAAAAATCACATACATTCTAACCTAGTCAACCACACAGAGTTGCCAATTTTCATATCATCTTGCCGGCGGATTAAATTGTAAAATTTTATAGTCTTTCAAACAAACTCTTACGGAATGTAGTGTGAGGACAATGCACACTTTAGACTCTCTCATACTACAATTTTGTAACACGAATTATAAATTCATGTCTTCATTATTTAAAATTGTCAAGCTGATTGTGACAGGTTATACTACAAGTGTTTTGAATATTCACTTACAATATGGGTGGGGGAGGGGTGGAAGGGGGCTTAAGATATTCCCTAGATCCCGCACAATATATAAAAGGAGGGATCAAGCTCCTGCGGCCCTCCTGTTCTGTATCTTCTGAATCCACCTATCCCTATCTTGAGATAACTCTCTCCAGTCCCCCTCATTACACCCTATCTCTTTTCATGTCCATCCTAATGTTATCTTCTCATATGAGTCTAGGTCTTACCATTGGTCTCTTTCCATTCGCGATGCATGTCCATCCCACCGTAATCTGTGAGATTTGATGATCCTAACAATGTCTTGTTAAGTGTATACGGTATGTAACTCTTCATTATGCAACCTTCTCACTCGACAGTATTTCCATCTCACTATGGACCAAATATCATACTTATCCCATTGTTTTCGAACACCCGAATTTCTTTTGGGTTTTTCCCCCCTCCCGTCATGTAAGGGGAAAGAAAGTTTCACAACCATAGAGAACAACCAGTAAAATTATTGTTTGGTATATTCTGAGTTTTACATTCCAGAACAGCAGGCAAGATGTCAACAACTTACTGACCAAGTAATATAATGAATTTTCCGACTGTATTTTTTCCTAATTTCCAATCTAATTTCTTCATTGATAGTTAAAATTGTACTTGAATATTAAAATTTATTAACCCTGTCAAATGGTATGTTACTCAAAGTAATCTACCTATTATTTCTCCCAATCTGTGTTATTTATGTGATCGCATACTTAGTCTTTTCATTGTTTACTTCTAAACCTATTTACTTACTAGCCTCTAATAAAATTCTGCGTACCCTAAATGCTGCATTGTACCGTTTAATGTCAACCTTTCCTAATCTTTTTGCATCATCCTAATACAGTGATTTTTAACCTTTTTCGGTTCACGGCACACTGAACAGAGTGTTAAAATTGTCACGTCATACCATCAGTTTCTTAATGAAGGATTTTATCATAAAAAAAAGCGTTGTTAAGATTGTTTTTAAAAGTTCAGTAGCTAAAATTATAATCATTTTGCTACTTTTAAAATAATTTCGATCATGTATTTCACAAGATTTAAAATAAAAAAAAATTATAAAAACATTTGTGCACATTATAGCATTTTAATTTAGCATCCTCTCTGAACCTAAGGTTGAAGTTTGCTAAGATTTAATTGAAAATATCACTTACAAAATAGTTTGCTCTTAAAGCTAATTGCGACTTTTTCATGCCTCTTTTATGATTACAATAAATAAAAGCCTAGTTGATCCTTTTAAGTAAAACTATTTTCCTTTTCTAAAGATATGCGAGATTTGACAATGTTTGCTTATACAAAGCATCCAAAAATCTCATAGTACTCCCCTTTCCTCCAATCAGTGACATGCTCATCACATAAGGCCATTGAGGTTGAATATAAAATAGAAAGTTATTTACTGAATACAACGATATACATCTAAATGGGCAACCGGCCCCGAGGTATGGTGGTCAATGCACCTGGCTACGGACCTAAGGGTCCCAGGCTCGATTCCCCGCTGGTATCAGGGGTATGTTTCCCAAAAGGGGATTTAAATTAGGTTTAAGATCACTCCTAGCTCCACACTTTCGTAATCATTATCAATACATCATCTTATTGCGGATATGACGTGTAGACAACCTTCTATAGCATGATGGCTACAGACAGGGAAAAATAGGAAAACCTGAAAAAGTCAGGGAATTCTTTGTTGTCAGGGAAAACAGGGAAATGTCAAGGAATTTAATCAAAAATAAGGAAAAGTCGGGGAATTTAAATTTTTTATTAATTCTGCACCTAAACATTCAAACCAAAGTGTGTTTCTCGATGTTAACAAAGTGAATCGTCTGGATATTTTATTCTAACATAAGATAGTTGTACAGGGTTTATTTTATAACACATTCACATAGGAGCACAAATAATATCTAATTAAATAATAGATAATTTAGCAAGAACTTATAAGAATGTTGATGTTTGGTAGCCAAGGATTAAAAAAAAATGTGTGATCAATATAATAAACTTTACTTTCATTCTAAAAATAAGTTAGATTTCATATTAAATTGAAATTTTTCCAGACAAGTTTCCCTTTCAAAAGCTATACAACAATAGTGCTACTTTCCATCACTTCAATAAATAACTACCTGCTTCGGTGTTCGCATGGTTTAAGGTGCTACTTTCATAGTATATTAGACTGCCTATGACGGGGAGATAGAGGTTTGAATCTCGGTCGGGTGTACTGAGGGTGGTTAAAAAAATCCACCCTCTCTTCCGAAGAAATGCGGGTACACTTCCTCTAAATATAACCTTCCTCATTCATAAAACCATGAGCATAATTAGTACATCAACGTATTACCTGAACGGTTAATAAGTCGCGGTGCTAAAAAATTTAAAAAAATCACAATTTAATATTTTGGTCCATCCTAAGGCTGAGAGAAAATGCAGCTTATGAAGCTCGGTTTTGAATCCAATCGGAACTTGGAATATGTTAGCATTTATTTATACGTTTAGTATACAAATTATATTCACCAGGGGTATCATGTAAAGTGTTCTCCCCTGCGTTATCTTAATTTTAAGAGACATATGCGGTTATAGCCGTAAAGCTAACATAAATTCCCTAATGAAACATTTAATATCAACGCTAGAAATATTAACAAGTACAGGGTGGCCCACGGAAAAGTAGCCCGCCTCCTATATCCAGCAGGCGCCTCACTCTGAATTGGAGGAGGTCAATCCCCTTCCACCCATATTGTGACATGAATAATGAGCAAGTGAACTGCTTGTCTAAAGCACAAGACGGGGTTGGAAGGAGATTGACCTCTCCAATTCAGAGTGAGGTGCCTGCTGGATATAGGAGGTGGGCTACTTTTCCGTGGGCCATCCTGTATAAAGCTTATTTACCACAAAAATACTCTGTTACTGAGCGTTCGATAGATCTCGCAATGAATGAGCAGAATAAACCTGAATGTTTTCAGAGTGACCACTGCGCTATGTTTAGACGAGATTGCTTCATGTACGATTGGGCTATGTTGTTTCCATTTTATTATATTTATATTATATAAAATATAGTTTTCACAAATTAACTTTTAAATGGAAATATAGTAAACATTTTTGAATAATTTCTTAACAATGCTATAGCATTTTATAGTTTATTTATTAAAAATACATTTAATTTTAAAATTATTTCTTTCTTTTGTTCTCAGGTACGGCCATGGTCTCATCATAATTCCTTTCATCAGTGATTATTCTCCTAATCTACAATTTAATCTGGTAAAACAACCCTTTTTAAATCTAGCATATCTGGATAGTAATAAATACATCACTTCAAACATCAATTATCACATAAATGATGAATTTATTTTTATGCTATTATCAAACTTGAATTACAATTTAGTTTTGTAAATTTTGAAAAATGACACCAAGACATGGGAATCGAAACAGGTCCATATTCTATGTCCAGGTATCCTTTTTTTAAATTAATGAATATGATAACTGATGCGATTGTATCCTTTAGAATAGATCCCCCAATCTTCATTAGTCATATAAGTTAATTGTACAAGCGTATGCTTTGTACATAAAAAATAAATGGCTTATATTATTATTATTATTATTATTGTTATTATTATTATTATTATTATTATTATTATTATTATTATTATATTAATTCTACATGCTTTGTATTATTTATGTTTATATTCACTGTTCATTATATTTTTCAGTCTTAATGTGAATATTCCAGATTCCTAAACTTAGAGCTATTATATAATTTGTCATTCATCTCTACATACAATTACATATACAACAACATAAACTAAAACATTTAGTATGTCTTTTGAATATTGAAAGTACATTCTCATCATAGCTAGAAATTGCTAATGTAAGGCGTTTTAAAAAAATTTTTAGCTTGAAATAAATTTATTCAAATGGGGACCTCTTCTTTCAAAATGTATTCTATTTTACAGTCTTTAAAAATGAATATTTAATTGTAATAATCAAACTTTTCTTTTTATTGCAAATTTTAATTATAACTACCCTGTATCAATATGTATCTAGCTATTAATACAATACTCAAATACTATATAAGTATAGCCATACATATTTATAGTAGCCTATTATGACTCGATTATGGCAAAATTTGCTATGTGTAAAAACTTAATCTCAAACACACACAATAACAGTATGTTTTAAAAACACTTAATTATTATTTTATCCTACAGCTTAGCTCGGTCGGTGTCTCATCTGCCTAGTGAGCTAAGGTTCCCGGGTTCGTTTCCTGGCATGACCAAATTTTTTTTTATCAAAGAGATAAAATAATGGCCAAGGGCTGGGTGTTGTATCTGTTATAGATTTGAGTTAATTAAAAATGTTTGTTCTGGTAAAATCAGCCAGTTCACATTAATAACTTCAAATAATAATAAAACAATATATTAATTTGATACAGCCTATACTGGTATTCATACTCTAACATGAATAATTGTGTGTATATAAAAGTTAACAGTCGAAATAATATTTTAATAATCTTATGGAAATTGATTTTAGGAAATAACTATCTATAACATTAATAAAAATTACTAAACACTGTTTAGTAAACAGTATTACAAAATATTACATTTATAATCAAAGTGACTTAAATTCTATAATTTCACTTTACAAAAACTAAAGGTACAATTATAAACTTTTACCTTTTATATTTATAACTATCGTAACATTGCCTTTAAAAAACTTATCAAAAGAGATCTAAACTCGATATATTTAGTTTATGGCACTTTTTAATATATTTATCAACTCTTCCATCACAAGGGTGTATTTACATTGTATTGCTATGTATAATGTTACCTAATATTGCACGAAGTTGACCTATTACCAGCTTTGACCACTTTACTTGCGTACTTTTACAATACGTGTACCTATCCTAATTTGCAACACGTTAATTAACTTGAACTAACCCCAAACAGTATTATGAATTTTATCTTAGAATTGGTGGCTACTCAGTTCCTTAAGCTATATACTTTAGTTAAATTGACAAAGTCAAAGTTCTTAGGTTATTTTGTGATGATGACTGTTACAAATGCTTCATAGCTCAACATTCCAGTCTTGTTTGATAAGATCTGCAGCCTTCTCAGCGATCATGATTGTGGGGGCATTTGGGTTCCCGCTGACTATTGTTGGCATAATTGATGCGTCGATAACTCTTAATCTCCCCACACCATGCACTTTGAGACGAGGACTTACTACTGCGTCTGGATCTGATGGGGGGCCCATTTTACACGTACCCACTGGGTGGTAGATAGTGAACGTAAAATGTCTTAAGGAACACTCCCAATATTCGTCGGATGCGAACTTGTACTTCCCACAGCCAGGTATTGGAATGGTATGAAGCCTTGACCCAAATCGTTGAAAAGCAGGCGTGGATGATAAATTAATTGCAATCTTTATTCCTTCGATGAGTCTAGCAACATCTTCCGGGTGAGAGAAATAATTCGGTTCAATGAATGGATGATCTTTAGGGTCGTTACTACGTAATAGAACTCTACCTCTGCTATTTGGCCTAAGAAGAAGCGGAAGAATAGTCCAAGTTTCGGCGCTGAGAAGGGGTTTGTATACCGTATTGTAAACTCCATCCCTTAAACCTAAGATTTTCCGAATCACTTCACCACCATCAGAATTGATGGAGCTAGGAGCGAAGTGGAACTGTATATCTGGCCATGCTCCAGAGGCATTTGCATACTTTGTGTTTACAAATGCAACTCCCTCGACACCTCCGAGAGACGTGAGTGGTCCTCTCTCATTGACAATATATTCGAGCGCTACAGGCACTGTTTGGAAACGTGACCTTTTGAAAGTTATAGGTTCATCAATCAAGAAAGTAAGTCCTCCTAATCCTACATGATCTTGAAGGTTGTAGCCTACTTTAAGGTCTTGAACTACCGCTATTTTTAGCTCCTCGAGATGCTCCCGTGGGCCTATCCCAGATAACATAAGTAGTTGAGGAGAACCTATTGCTCCTGCTGACAATATAACTTCTCTTCGCGCTCTCACAATCTGTCTTTTTCCATGCCTTGTGAACTGAACTCCATACGCCCTCCGCTCTTCACCATCTCGCCCTGGGTTAATAAGTACACCCATCACCTCCGCATTCATTGCAATGTGCAAGTTTTTTCTCAATCTGATTGGTCTAAGAAAAGCTTTTGCGGTGCTACAGCGTGTGTTTTTTCGAATAGTTCCTTGTGCTATCATAAATCCAGTTTGGTCCTTGCCATTGCAATCTCTGTTTTCATACCCCAACTCAACTCCACCTTGAACGAATGCCAATGCTAATGGTGTTCTCCAAGGGGATTCTTGAATTGTTAGGTATCCACCTGTGGAGTGATAAGGAGTCCTCGCTAGATAAGGATTTCTGTTGTCCTCAGATTTCATAAAATATGGCAGTACTTCATTATAGCTCCAACCATTATTTCCTAAAGAAACCCAATGATCATAATCAAGGCGATTACCACGAACGTAGATCATTGCGTTGAGAACACTTGACCCTCCCAAGACTTTTCCTCTAGGCCAGTTGCATTGGTCTCCAAGCATTGCTAGACAATAAAGGGATTCCTTGGGAGGAGAGGTTTTATACTTCCAGTCCATATCTGTCATTTGCATGTAGCCGGCAAGGGAAGGGACATCAGATATTTCAGTTTCATCTCCACCTGCCTCGAGAAGAAGCACAGTCCATTTAGATATTTCAGAGAGCCTGTTTGCGAGCACGGCCCCGGCAGAACCTCCGCCTACAATGATAAAGTCATACTCGGGCGATATGTTTTTGATGTTAATAGGCTTAGATTCAGGGTCCACGGAAGCATACCTTAAATAAGTTAGCCCTATAGCGAACAAAGGTACAATACCCAGGACCACCCCTGTGCTTCCGGACAGGGCGCTGAGTGCAGTGGCTGCTGAAGCCATTAGTAGTCAAACTACGCGTTATGAAATTCACCGCCATTCGCTGGTTATGAAGAATCCATGATGATCTATTGAGACCACTTGCTTCTCATTGCCTGACCCATTTTGAGTACCTATAAAAATAAACACGTGAAAGGTACAATTAAATTATTCTCAGGTTTCTTACATTTACAATTACAAAGTTTGCTATTTTATTTCTTGTTTTATGTATATAAATTTCTTAAATTTTAAATATTTTAAAATAAATTTGCCTATTTCTCTATTTATAGTTCTGATCATTCTCAGCTTTAAGAGCGTTCATTATAGCGGGCCCAAATCAGCTCCCGGCTCGCGTGAGATATGGAAGTTAAAAGAAAAAGAAAATACCTAGGTATGCCAGAAATGTTTACATTGAATTCGTATTTGAATGATTACTCGAAATTTTCCACGGTGACGATGGGGGACAAAGTGAAAAAGTTTCCTGGTAATAACTACAATATTCCATATTAAGACAGAATAAAGATTTGGGCACAGTGATTAACTATGAAACCATTCTAAAATGGTTAAAACCCATCTTATCATTGAAGTTGTCAAACTATCATTTATTATTTCAACAAAGTTCTGTATTAGGAACTTCTATTTACTCTTTATTTCCATTAATGTTTAATCAGAAACTATCCAAATGCAAAAGTGATGGTGTAAATCTTATGATTTCGAGCCGAGTGTATCAGAGAGTTGATGGATATGTGATGCACGCTCTTAAATACAAAGTTTGTAAATATGTTTATGAATTTTTCATGTTTACTCACAAAAATATATAACACTGTTTTTCTTAGTATAATATATACTGCTTGATCACAAATTCAGATTTTACTTTATCTTTGATGACCATAACTAAATAACTTTAAATTAAATATATATGATATTGTTCCGTTGCGTCTCATTACGCGTTCGGGTTATACGCATTTACATTACACTAATGAGTTATAGACGAAGAAGGCCGAACTTTAAAGTAGATGTACCCGCATTTGTGTGGAGAATGAGGGGATAGACCATTTAGGGAAAAAAAAACTCTTAATACATACATACATACATACATACATACATACATACATACATACATACATACATACATACATACATACATACATACATACATACATACATACATACATACATACATACATACATACATACATACATACATACATACATACATACATACATACATACATACATACATACATACATACATACATACATACATACGTACACACGTACATACGTACATACGTACACACGTACATACGTACATACGTACACACGTACATACGTACATACGTACATACGTACATACCTACATACGTACGTACATACATACATACATACGTACATACGTACATATATACATACGTACGTACGTACATACATACATACATATATACATACATACATACGTACATACATACATACATACATACATACATACATACATACATACATACATACATACATACATACATACGTACATACCTACGTACGTACATACATACGTACCTACGTACATACATACGCACGCACATACGCACGTACATACATACGCACACAGGCACACACGTAATACATACATACATACGCACGCACACACACGCACACACACGCACACACGTTAGCACGTGGGCTGACATCAACCTAATCTGCTAAGGCTTTCCGGTGAGGTTGGGGTTTTGATTCAGTAGAGGTATACCGAGGTCTCGTTTTCTTAAATGGTTTTAACCTTCCTTTTACGCTAAAACGAGTATATTTTCTCATTCCTATTCTATTAATGTAAATATGTGGAAAGGTCAGACAGGTAGTAGACCACGGTGAACACAAAACTCATATCTTTTAAATAATAAATATTATTTTAAATCTGCAAAATTATGTCACTGAATATAGTCTAGTTAAACGTTTATAAACAAACTAGTTTAAGTACCTGGCGTTGTCCAGAATAAATGTTTTTGGTTTATTGACTTTACATTTAAGGTAGCTTTAAATTTAGTGCCGAGTCTTACGTTGCCCGTTATCTTTTTGCTTCCGATCTGGCTTTTAAATAATTAAAAGCAAATCCAATCAAAAATTTAAATTTTAGCTTTGAGACGCACATGTTCGTGCACGGGGGCTACTAATTTATAACATTTCAGAACTCTGCTTGCGGTAGATGTCGCTCAATGCTCACGGCAGACAAACAATTTCTTCATTTTATTAATATGTTTAATACGGCACCACTTGCCGAAATGAGGAGAAAACTAATTTTTAAATGTTTGTAACTTAGGCAACATGGATGAATATTCGATTTTAATTTTATAAATTTTTTTCAAACAGAAATTTCGTGGGACTTAAATTATATCATCTGTTGGACTACTGGGAGAAGATATTAATTTTAGGGATAGCGAGTTTTTGCTGTCAGCTTTTTGATAGTTAAATAAAATCAGGTGGCAAAGCCAGCAACGCCATCTCTGTAACTGTTTTCTTAATAGAATAATATTTAGCACCGCGTCTTACTACCCGTTCGGGTTATACGCTTAAATATTAATTACGCTAATGGATTAGGAATTGGAAGGGTTGTATTTAGAGGAAGTGAACCCGCATTTGCGTGGAAGGAGAGTGGAAAACCATTTAGGAAAAACCACCCCCAGTTCACCCGACCGAGATTCGAACCTCGATCTCCCCGTCCTCGGCGGTCGAGCTCAACACGACTAGCGCGTTAGCCAACTACGCCACCGAGGCGGGTTCTTAATAGAAACAACCGTGAGTAGTTTGAATTATTTAACACGCAAATAAGGCTTACCCTTTCCTTTCCTAACACGTTCTGCATTCTCGCCTTAGATTTCACTTTCCTCAAATGGAAGTGGTATTGCTCATCCGGATACGATTAGGATAGAAGTTTCTCATCCAGTTTCAACAAAACATAAACATATTTGAAAACTTAATAAAGTTTCCTAAAAAATAGCGTGATTGACTCTGACCCGGAAAGTCTTAGTTACATCCCAGCTAGTTTTTATTGACGGTAGTTTTTTTAAATTAACTTCTGGTCTTACTTTCTTTCTCCAAGCAAATACCGGCAAGTTTTTTAAACTTCATCTTCATCGGTTTCGCTTGGATTAGGTAGAGTAATTTGATACTAGCCAGCTCTAACAATAATTCGTATTAAAAATAAATTTGCGCATTCTGTTTTGATCTCGGATGATGACATATTATATTAATTGGATGCCAATATTAGTAAAGCTTGAGGATTCCTTTTTAAACCTTGGCAAATAAATATACATGATGTTTGCTGGATACATTTTGCATTTTTTAAAATCATAACTTATATAATGCTTGGAATATATAAACGAGTATAAAACAAATAAATAGGCATTGTTTAGAAAACGGGATTACTAGATATTAGGGGATTGTCTTTAACGTCATTAGGAACCTTTGTATTTTATTTTACATAATGGTTCTTGTACCGATTTACTGTAATCCAATACATAATCTTTAAATACTTCCATTTTAATCCTTAACTTAATTCCTATAATATGCAACATACACCAATAAATGTGTTCTACTTCTGAATTATATCTTAAGTAATGCAAAGCTATTTTTAAGCTTTTAAATCTGTTTTTATATGATTTCAAGCATATAATTGAAATTGTATAAACTAGGATATATCTGGATGACTTCCTATCCACCCATCTTCCATAAATAGCTTTACTCTAATCTATCATCTAAACTATATTTTCCAAGACACATTTCTCACCTCAACCCCAAGACTATCCATGTTAGTGCTAATCATGACCACAATATTTATTAAAAATAATACAAGCTTTCCTTATTTGAGTTTATAGTTTTCGAAGGCTTTTTATCAATAATTTGTGAGAACTGAAATTACTCATAAAAATCAATCATTTTCTGTTTAGAAATCAATTTTGTAGTAAATAATTTTTCTTTTGGATTATTATTAATATGTTATATATTTACCAACGATTACTTTATTAAAATAAGATGACTAGAGCATAGCAAGATCACCTTGTAGTTTGAAAGAAATGTGACATTAAATCTTTCGTGACCACCACAAGACTCAAATTTGACCCATGTTTTAAAGTAGCCAAATAGTGGTATCAGAAAGAATGCGGAATACATCAACGGAAATAAAAGCACCACCATTGCTGTTCTGATATTGTTCCCCGTGGTGCTAAGGGAGACAGGAAGTGATGTGACCTAGTGGTAACTGAAGAACAGGTTTTAAACTTACAGCTTAAGTGTGGCCCAGCCCAGTCACTTGTTGATTCTGACTTCCTCAACAGGACCGGTCTTGCGAACAGCTTGGACCGGTCTTTCGACTCACTGGAACTTCCGGGCAGAAGAACTCCGCTATACAGTGCCCCCTTCCACAAAGATGTTCGTACTGTAAACCATAGGAGTGAAGCGCTTAGATAAACTGTTTTTATTGAATGATGGGGTCTAACACAAGATAAACACGTAACAGGAAGTACACTGGCATATGCGTGGTGGGAGAATAGATAACCACTATACACAATCCAATGGTATTGAACCTCAGCCTACGCTCTGTAAACATGTGCATATAAGTATTAGATTTTATGTTGTGTCTTCGCTGTTTATGTCCCCTTTAAAATAATAAACACAGGTTTTAATATCTATTGTTTTAATTGAATTATTATTGTTAATTGTGATTATTATTTTGTTGACTGCCTTGACTACGTTGACGTATATTCACCAGTAATAATAATAATAATAATATAATAATAATAATAATAATAATAATAATAAATAATAGTTATGACCGGTTGCCAGTTCATTGAGGATGGGGCGCACACACATTTAATAAATACGAGAGCTGTATTTTTATTTTATTATTATTATTATTATTATTAAATTACTAAATTTATAATGATATTTATAAGAAGAAATGTAAAATAAAATTATTTACAAAAACGAACAACCCGAACGGATAGTAGGACGCGGTGCTAGTATTAATATTTACAAAAGCTAATAATTTGAACATGGTAACTATCTACGGTTAAAGTAGGCCTAACTTAATTCTAAAATAATCTTAGGCCATGCAGAGGTCCTATGTCTAACTATATCCTCTGATGAATTACCGGACACAGCTTAGCTGCTATTCAGTCAGTTTGTTCCTAGATCATCTCTGGGCTTTGAACCGTTCGTTCATCCCTACCTGGAATTTACATGTTCACAAATCAGATGCCATTGTTGCAAGACTAGGAACTTCATCATAAGCTAGGCTGTCGTCCTAAGACTTCTAATAAATCCATTTGAAGCTATATGTTTCTGTATCAGCACATTCTTAAGTGTAAGGATATCCTGTTAAATCTGTTGATCAGACTTCGGCTCTCAATAACAATTTCAATTATTCCTTTATAATAATAATAAATAATAAATAAATAATAGTCATACTTTTTTGCTTCGTTTTATTATTTTATTAGAAAATTTACTTAAAATTCTACAGTAGGGGAGACCGGGGCTAGCTGCAACGGGTTTACTTGCACCAAAGTATTTTCCTAGAATAGTATTGTGACATAGTTCGTTCCACTACGACAGATTATTAGTTACACTACAGTATTATTAATATTCGCACCGCGTCTTACAACCCGTTCGATGTGTACACACTTACGCTAGTGTGTAATCGTAGGGTGATTGTGAGATGAAACTGGAGGACCTACAGTTTAACGTGGAATCCGAAACAACGGGGAGGCCTGGCATTCCTTCACATTCACAAGTTGTGATCATTACACGTCATGTCAGAGGTGAAGAAAAGGTTTGACAATCGGATGAATCTGTGCCAGGACCGAGGAATGAACTCCGGACCCCCAGCACAGAAGTCTGACACCTTACCCCTAGACCACCAGGTCGCCCAGTTACACTACAGAAGATGGTTCAAAGAAGCTCGTGTTTATATATTTTATTCATAGTTTACGAGTTGATTTTTGTTTTGGTGTGTGCTGTGTAAGATTTCAGGTTTATATAATATTTCATTTTGACTAGGTTGTCATTATATAACTTATACTCGAGACCATTATCACCAGTTATGTTGTCGTTTGTTTTAACAATAGAGTATATCTGTACAAATAAATATTGACGTCATTTTAAAGGTTGGATGCCAAGTGTTGTGAGGCTAGTTTAAACGAGTGTTGCAACTAAACCCACTGAAGTGAGAATACTTGAATTTTTTTTTACATTGACTAAAATAAATAATAATAGTAACAACTTACTAATATTTGGAATTATTAATTATGAATTACTAGCACATATGAGTATTACTAATAAATTAACTAGAAATAAATAAATAAAGCAACAATGAGTTTGTAATTTATGGTAAAGTTTTGTTTACCATAGCCATAGAATAATGTGTTCATATCAATACAAAGGCCCAGTTTCATAGTCAGATCTAGTACGCCTCAAGTGCGGCGGTATACTAAATACAAGACGTCACCTACCTGAAATTGAATGGAATGGGCCAGTTTCATATGCGAAACTGGCCCATTCCATTTTGGTCTGGTAGGTGTCGTCCTGTATTTAGTATCGACTCGCACTTGAGGCGTACTAAATCTGACTATGAAACTGGGCCAAAGTGTAGGGTCCATTTCCTTAAAATTAACTCTCTTCCATGCCTTACGTCACCAACAGTTCAAAACGGCATTAATACCCTTTGCAATTAAAAGAAGCCTACAAATTTTAATTAGTTTTATTATCAGACACACCAGAAAAAGCCGCACTAGAAGAAGAAAAAATAGCTTTTCAAGAATAGATACTAAAATTTTAAATATACTTAAAACCAATTTACAAATAAACATAAATTCAACAAATAGTAAAATAAAATCAGCGAAGAGAAACATAACTTTTGAAGTTGACTTAACAGATAATGATCAAACAATCGTTTGGTCTACAATAAGGAATATGGTAGGTAACTTAAATAGTGCGTAAGAGTTCATTGAAAAGTATCGAACCATTGGCCATGTACAAAAAAAAGATAATTTTAAAATTCGTCAACTGTGTAGCTGATTATTATAATGAATTTGATGATTTAAAACAATAATTGTAGACACACGCATATACTGGAAATACAGCTTGCTTCTTTAATATATGCAACTTTGCAACAGATGTAGACTTTGATTTGAAATAAATTTTTCTAAACTTAATAAATACATAATTATGATCAAATATATACTTTTTAAATTATCAGGAAAATACTATATTTTATACCTGTGAAAAATAAAATGGATTTATTGAAAAATTTTAATATAAAAACAAAGTGAAAATTGTTGCAACATGCACCGGTCTCCACTGTACAAGGTTGTTTCTTTTTGTTCTAAGTTGCTCTTAATATTACAAATAATTGCATTAGTTGATAAAATATGGTGGCACATATATGAAAAAGTTCAGCTTTCACTTTTTCACATCCTACTCATCTATTAAAACAAAACACAAATTTAATTATTTAACACTTTCTTTTCCGTATCAATGGACATGTGGTATAAAGGTCAAGCTCATTTGGTTTTGTTGGTTTGTGACGGGAAGATCGGTGTTCGAATTTAGGTCAGGTGTACTTAGGGATATTATTCCTAAATTATTTCTTACTCTCCCTACATGCAAATATATTTACATTTCCTCCAAATAAAACTTCCTCATCTCTATCCATATAGTGTAATTAAGATAGCAATAAATATTATAAAACCCAGACGGCAACTAAGACTTTGTGGGGAAAATCAAATCAACAAAACATTAGTAATATATTTTTTTTTTCAGTTATTCGAGGTATTTGACGTGCACCTTCTGAACCGACTGATTATATCACAACACGACTCATAAACTATCTTGAATCTAGAACAGACACAACATCCAGCCCCCAGCGATTAATTATTCACTGTGAAAGGAGGAGTTTCACATTTCAACGATGCTAAATTTTTCGTTCTTATCAGGATACGAACCCGGGACCCCTAGTTCAGTATACAGACAGACACGCTACCGACTGCGCTAAAATGACGGATCATAAGAAATCAAATTCTTCACTTTAACATAGCCCTTTTTTAGAATGCTATCCATTAAATGATACAAGGAAAAATATTCCCTGTTGACCCTTCTTGACGAATATACTGTGATAAAGGTCTTGGACGTTTAGCCGCAAATTCACAAAATGGATAGCCTCTGGGGTGAAGGATGAGCGAAATGGTCTTCAAGGGGCCCTGTAATTTAGATCTAGTCAAATTAAGGGGAAAATAAGAACTGATAAAGTATTCACATTTTATAGTAAAAACAGAAAAAAGGCATAATTTCTTGGCATTAGATTGAACTTATAACCAATAAAGTAACTTAGGTTACTACACGTGTGATCCAATATATTCTTATTTTATTTACTTAGCAACGTGTCTTACAAACCATTCGGATTGATCCCATATAAATCCCCTAGACTATAGAGGCTAGTTTTTGACCTTTTTAACCACTCGGCCACCAGATAAAGTCTTCATCCTCCTCGGTGGTGGCATGGTCTAAGACGTCATTCTTTGAATAAGCTTGACTGCCTTTGAAGGGGAGATTGAGGTTTGAATCCCTGGTTGACTTACTAAAAGTTGTATTTTCCTAAATTGTCTCATACGCTCCTTATTTATCCACGCAAACTCGGACACATTTCCTATAAATTCTACCTTCCTCATTCCTAACTCAATATTATATATATGTGGATAGCTCGAATGGATAGCTAGACAAGGCGAACAAAAAAATAGAATAGAACATAACAGCCTTCTCTGTGCAATTTCAAAGCGTTTTAGATAGCGGTTAAGGTCATATCTTGTGGTTAATTATGTTGTACAAACTATATAACAAACATTATACCTCTTTTTTTTAAATTGAGAAGGTTCAAGATTTTATTTGAGGACCTGTCACAAGACCAAATAGCTTGATTGCGCCCTCATTAAACTATTGCTTCCCCCTCCTCTTCCTACCACGATAGTTATACTTTTACAAACACTTCACTAGCACAGACCTTCTTATATTGCCTATATTTACCGAGAAATATATTCAACGCTCTGCTGCTAATTATGTTAGTATAACCAACACACCACTATCAATAGTAATAAGAATTATAGAGGAATGCCCGGCCTCCACCGTGGTTCGGATTCCACGTTAAACTGTAGGTCCTCCATTTCATTTCACAATCACCCTACCATTGCACATTAGCGTAAGTGCGTATAACCCGAACGGGTAGTAAGAGCGGTGCAATATATAATAATAATAATAATAATAATAAGAATATAACTCGCATCAGTGATCGCAGGATCTAAAGTGTCACTCTCGCAATATACTGGATTTATAGTGACGGGGAGGTCGAGGTTCGAGTCCTGAAATAGTCTCTCACTTCTCCTTCAAGCAAATTCAAGTACATTTCAACTAAATTTTATCTTTCTCACACCTACTCCATTAGTGTAAAAGTGCATATTATATTTAGAGCTAGGAGAATAGTAAGAGATGTAAAATAATAAAAACGGAAACCTAAACCTAAACAAGTAACCATTGAAATAAATTAACACATTAACATTTTATATACATATATATAAACCGTTTTTAAAAAGACTCGTTTGAAATTTTTTTCAAGTGATGGACTTCATAGTTATGATTAAAAAAACATTTACTCTAGTTAGATAAGCTTTAAAAATGAATTAACCTACCACGGTAATAAAATTCACCAGAGGCATATATAAAAGTAATAGACATACGTTCATATGATAAATAATCTATTACATTTGAAACTAAATCTAAAGTTATTTCTGGGAAAAACAAAGTCAGTTAATATTTGTTCAAATTAAAATGTAAAATCCAAATTAGAAAAATACTGCTTTTAAATCACCATGTGTAAAAATACGGTACCAAGCACATCCTATTTATAAGGTTCATGTCTAAACATGCGTAGTCATAAAAGGTGTATTATTTTCCTTTAACCAACTTATGCACTTGTAAGTAAATTTTATAATGTTTTTATGGTCGGTAGTTGGACACGTATCTAGGTCACTTAATGTATTATCTGTTTGGAAATAAACTTTTTTTATATCACTCCCATTTAATAGCACGCTTTTAAAAAAACAGAATAAATAATAAAAACTTCTCAAATTCATGAAGTAGAATTTGTGTCATATGTCAATCAATTGTAAATGTAGGCTATCTATAATAGCTTGTTTTGATAATCTATCTTAGACCAATTATTTTGATAAACACGAAGTTTTTTTTCTTAACGCCTCTAATATTCCAATTTGTTTACAAATAAAATTGCATCTTCACAGGAAAAATACAAAAAATCAACCGTTTAAGATAAATAGAAGTTGATAAATGATTAAATAACAATCTAGTCCCCACAGCTCTATAAAGAAATGTCTAGAATCAATTTAATTTCTTTTTTGACGAATTAGGTTTAAATTTGATAATTTTGAACTAGTTTTGAATGCTTGAAAAATAACAGAAAATGAGTTAAGAAATAAACAAAATCATATCTTGTCTTACTGTATACTGCAAGGATTTAGATGTACTTTATATTTTTCTGTTTTCATAGGGAATTTAACATTATTGAGAGTATGAGTGCATCATATTATTACTTTTATGTAACTGAATCACTCTCATGCATTCATACGCCTGGGATAGCAGTCAGAACCAGAGCAAAATACATATTTTAATAACTGGGTCATCAGGTCATAGGCATTTCTCACCATGTTTTTTCTCATTTATTTATATAATATTCCTCATGTATATGCTTGCACTCCAGTTTAAAATGGCAGCAGTTCTAGATCAATTTGGGATAAGTTAGTGAATGATAAGGTAGTTGGTTTTAATAGCTATTCCCTTAAGTGGTAATAAAACAAGTATTTTATAGGTACTGATATTATCATTCAAAATTGACAGCTGTAAATCATATGACTTGACGTATCAATACGTGAAATTAGATCGGGTGATTTTTTGAGTTGTCAGATATTACTCTTGCTTTGAAAATTGCACTGTAGGTAGACCAATAACACATGACTTGACGTATGAATACGTGAAATTTGATCTCGCAATTTTTCTGGCTGTCAGATAAGTTTCTTACTTTGAAAATTGGACTGTATATTAGACCAAGATCACATGACTTGACGTATGAATACGTGAAATTAGATCTAGCAGTTTTTCAGGCTGTCAGAAAATGTTCTTACTTTGAAAATGGGACTGTATACTATACTATTTTATGTGTAGATCACATGATTTGACGTATGTATATGTGAAATTAGATCTAACAGTTTTGCTGGCTGTCATATAATGTTCTTACTTTGAAAATGGGACTGTATACTATACTCTGTTATGTCACGGCCCTTAGTATTCTACTATGGAATTTAACGAGTATTGCTGAGCAACTAAATTGTAGGCATACTACGAATGGATTCACTTTAACTAAGCATACAGAAACTCTTTAAACATCGTTTGTTAAAGTTCATACCTTTTCCATTAAATATAAGTTTGTAGACATGAGGGACTATAAAAGTATGACAGAATAATGAATTCAAATCCAACCACTTCTATGATAACCAATGATAACAAAACCACCCCTGACGTATCATAGAGAAACAAATGGTTAAAAGCGGCTAACATAATGCTTGGCTCTGCAATGGTGGTTATAGTTTTTTGGTGATAAATTAAATCTTATATATATATATAATTATTCGCACTGTCATATACACAAACTTTTGTTTGGTAAACTGTGTAAACATGAAATTATTTACTCGCTAATTATTTTAATCTGGATAGTTCTTCTATGCATCTCAAGTATTAGATAGTTTTATAAAAGCTCAAACTAACTCAAATATCTATTATAATTGTCACTGCCCTAAATTTAATACCTATTTTATATTTTCAGCAATCATTCTCTTTAACTTACTGAAGTGGGTACATCAATAACTAATATAATACAAATTCTTACCTTAATACTTAGATTTAAGCTGCTCTCTAACGTTTCAACGTTAAACTTACAAGTCTATCAGAAACACACGTAAATAGAGCAGCAGCAATTCTTCTTGAAACAGATATAATGATCCAACGCAACTCACTTAATAGCACTGTTATAATATCTAGGTGAATGCTCGCCTGGTAAGCTAGAACGTGCTTCCAACCGAATGAAACTGCAGCAACGTACAGACCATCTCATTTCAGCTTCTCGATTGCCCACCCTTCTTTTCTCAGTCGTGTTGCTTCTGAAACATTCTTCTCTTTTTTCTTACCTTAGCTCTTCTCGTTTAATGCTCGCCTGTTACCTTTCCCTTTTCTTTCTCCGCTCCACTGTGCATATAAACGCTGTCCTGTGTCCTTCATAGTTGAACTTATAAGTCTCGTCACTTTCTCTATCCAAATAACATAGCGGGATTTATGTCTGGGTTTTATCCGACTTCATGACTTGTCTGCACGTGTAAGTGAAATATCACTTTTCAAACCTTTGACATCTGAAACTCTGAACGAAGCCATTCAACGACTAATCCTTGGACTTTTTTTTAGCAACGCGTCTTACAACCCATTCGGTTTATACGCTTATGTACTAACTACGACAATAGTGTTAGAGATTAGGAAGGCTATATTTAGAGGAACTGTACCCGCACTTGCGTGGAGGGAGAGTAAAAAATAACATTCTGGTAAAACCGCCCTCAGTACACCCGACCGAGATTCGAACTTTGACTACCCGGTCATTGAGAGTCTAGCTTACTGTGAGAGTAGTGCCTTAGACCATGCGGCCACCGAAACGGGTTGAAACATTATTGTAATATACTAAACAAAACTATTAGAGTGAGGTCTAATCGATTTGGCTTTAAATTACAATCCCGAATCTTCATTTAATCTACACCCGCTTCGATGGCCGCATAGTCTAAGGCGCTTCTCTCCCAGTCGACTTAGACTGCCGAAGACGAGAAGATCGGAGCTTGATCCCGGTTAGGTGTACCGATGGTGGTTTTCCACTCTCCCTTCACGCAAATACGGGTGCACTTCCTCTAAATTCAACCTTCCTAATCCTAATACGGTGTAATAAGTACATAAGCGTATAATCTGATTGGGTAGTAAGACGTGGTGCTAATAATAATAATAATTATTATTATAATATATGAATCCCAGATCAGAATATTTTTAAACAAACTAATCGTTTATTAACTTTCCCACGTAAATATACTTGTTGGTATAATATATTCCTCTCGCCCATATCCTTAGATATTAACAATTTTTTCGTATGCTTTGATTTAATTAGTTAACTAACAGGAGCCGTTAATAAGTGAAATACTGACACTTTTTTTTTTTTTTAGAATATTCGAAGTACTCATCTATATCTCAGGCAAACTGTTAGTATGGTAAATTAAAGTATTTCTATAAAAGTAGTAGGCCATCATGTACGAGATTGGTTTCCAAATACTAAACCGGAATAAACCTCAATAAAGACACGTTATGCCAATCGAGTCTCTTATGTCACGCGACACAAACTATTTCTCATACATGTGTCTTTTAGGATTGGGCGTGTTGTGTTAGATGTTATGTCTTGGTAAAGCTGGTTTATAAGCTAAGTGCAAATATATAAGTAGGTATTTAGAAAATTTATGTTAAATTCACAACATTATATTTTTAAAAAAGGTGCATAAGAATCTTTTTACCTATTCTGACTATCCGGATATTTACAATAAATATTGTAGGGATAAGAAAGGTCATATTTAAAAGGAAAATACCCGCACTTGCGAGGAGGTAAAGTGGCTAAGCATATAAGAAAAAATACCTACCCTTAGTAGGCCTACACCTGGCTTGGATTTGAAGTCCTTATCTTCATGTTACCAGCAATCCAGTATTTTGAGAGTTACCTCTTAGATCATGTGACCACCGATGTGGGTCGTTTGGTTATTATATGGACCATTTTCTATATCGAGTGACATTCTTACACTTTTTATGTAACAGTTTTATTCTTTGCAGTGTGCGCCATTTGTCTAATTGAAAAAAAAGTTTTCCTTATACAAGTATTTATATATACCTTAAAAACACAAATTCTCTCAAGGGCCGGTCTTATGACTCCTGGGTAAATATTAATCTGGCCGTTAAATATTTTTATCTGGTCGAAAAGTTAAAAGTGCGTCGTATGACCGCCAGATAGCACTTATCTGCCAGATAAAATGTATCTATCCATCACATTTTTATCGTGAGTTTTAAGTACCTGATAACTTTTATCAGAAAGTTAAAATTGGCGTTGCCATAGTGACGCGTTGTATTTCATGAGGTTTCAACTATCAGAATCTGTTTTAAGTTAAAATCTTGGTTCGCGTGTTTAGTAAGCACAGGCCCAGGTTCTAACTCTATATAAAGTTAGAACATTTAATTCACACTTTTATAAAACAACTGACAAGCTATTTGTAGAGTTTTAGTTATATAAAAACAAATTAATTGAATGTGAGTACAATAAATGAAATTTTGTAAACGTTGTACCCAACTATTGCCCACATTTTGGCAGACACCGAAATTAGTACTTGCAAGACAACTTAGCTTCTACTCCCACGTGACGCTATCTGTTTCCTCACACTCGTTTAGCCGCCATTATTTAACAAATGTTGAGCGTTGACACCACTCGCTAGGTTGTAGCGGTAGCAGCAGGGCTTATACGCATGCGCGCACCAGTAAAAACAGTATCAACCTTGAGTTTTCTGCATCAAAATATATTTATCCTACAGATAGCAGATATCTGGCAGATAAATTCAGTTCATAATACGCGTAAAACGTTAAAGTGTCTGATAACTTATATCTGGTCGCCAACTTTAACTTCCTAATAGCTAGTATTTATCCGGTAGTCATAAGACCGGCCCAAAGTCAATAGATTCTTATTATTTTCCGCCGTCGTACTTGTGAAAAAAGTTTTTTTTGACAATAACTATGACCTTTGGTGGCCGCCTAGTCTAAGGCGTCACTCTCGTGTTAGAGTAGACTGCCGATGACAGGGAGGTAGGGGTTCGAATCCTGGGTGTACTGAGAGCTTTTTCAATATGTTTTTCCCACACTCCCCCATGCAAGTGGGAGTACATTTACTATAAATTCAACATTCCTCATCCTTAACACATTAGCGTAAGGAAGTTTGATTTTAGAGGAAATGTACCCTTATTTTCGTGGAGTGAGAGAGTAAACCCATTTAAGTAAAACCACCCTCAGTTCACCCAACTGGGATCGAACCTCTATCTTCCCATCATCGACAATCTAGTATATTGCAAGAGTGACGATTTATCCCATGCGGCCACCGTAGCGTGCTATAGTCTATTGATGTCGTTGGATGTATATATCCCGCCTCGGTGGCGTAGTTGGCTAACGCGTTAGTCGTGTTGAGCTCGACCACCGAGGACGGGGAGATCGAGGTTCGAACCTTGGTCGGGTGAACTGGGGGTTGTTTTTCCTAAATGTTTTTCCACTCTCCCTCCACACAAATGCGGGTTCACTTCCTCTAAATTCAACCCTTCCAATTCCTAATCCATCAGCGTAATTAGTACTTAAGCGTATAACCCGAACGGGTAGTAAGACGCGGTGCTGAATATTATTGGATGTATATATCTATGTGTTATATAAACATTAACTTTAATGATGACATTTGTGAATGTTCGTCAAATCTCACGAATCTTATAGTTAAATGATGAGTACTGATTATAATCATGATTGATATAGATTGAAAATTTGAAATATCACCCGAGATTAAACGCAAAAATAATCACATCAATCTCGTACTTAAACCAGCGATTGATTGGTCAATATTATTCCTCCTCTTGTTAAAAAAACCCTTGTAGCTAGCTACCTTTTCCTCTTTTCATTAATTCTTTAAACAAAACAAATGCAGGCCAACATCTACGACTTAAATGGCTTCTACAGTCCAATTTTCATAGGAAGATCTTACAGCTATAAAAGTTAGACTAATATATATATTTTAATGTATTCATACGTCGTCATATGAAAAAGTGTTTGTCTTTTTTTTTATAAATAGTATCAATGCCTATAACTTAATACTAATAATGTAAAATTGTATTAATGTTTACTGTAATTTATTTTTATTTTTAAAAAGCTCTTCCTATGTAAATTTTTACGAGTGGACCTATCTGAAAACTAGAGGAAGATATAAACCTACTTTCACGTACTCATACTATAGATCAGCAACTGTCAACTTTTATAGATATTATCTAAACGTATAAAATAACACCAGTAATATAGTAAAATGTTATTAATGTTGACTACAATAATTGTATTATTTTTACTTTCTCGCGACCTCTAGAAGAGGAGAAGTTCTAACGGCACGCAATGAATCCACCCAGGCATCCTTAATTCGGATCCTGACTTGGTTAGTATACGATCTAATCGCCCCAAATTCACCTGCGTCAGTTATATCTTAGTGCTAGAGCCAGGTAGATTCACGCTCCTTACCAACGATTACAATGGGCTTTGAATTAAATTAAAGATTTTAAATTAACTATTGGGGTTAATTTATTCCAAACTTTGACTATGATTACCATTTAAAGGAAGAATAATAGTAATGAAAGTTGGGTTGGAGTGACCATACCTTTTCGCAAACCTCTCACACGTTTCATCTGGAAGACAGATCGTGGGAGTTTAACACACGACCGATCTGGATGCGAGTGTTTTTCTAATGACCACCACGAGGGCTTAGTGCACCCTCGCCGTGTAACAAAAAGAATAAAAAAATGGGAACACTACCCTTGTGCTATTTACCTTAATGGAAATAAATCGGCCAAATTATCTTTCACTGTCACTTTAAAAACTGCAACTTGTCTAGGGGAGGTGGAGGTCTTTTAAGAATTGTCTTGTTCTTGCCTGCTAGTTTTTATGCCAGGCTCGTAAATCTTTAAAAAAAAGGAAGTATTCTACCCTTGTTTGAGAAAGAGAAAACAAAAAATGAAGCTCAGTATGTCCTTCACTGTGACTCATAAATTCAGAAAAAGTCAACCTTAAATATAATTATGTTGTCTTTTTACTCTACAATTTTCTTTAAATGTTAAATGAATATTGTTTGAAAACGATTCATAATTTAGTACAGTAAATAGTATTCTGGTAAGAATATACTTTTTGAAAATACAAATATATTTTTTTCAATAAAGAGGGCACTTTATCATATATTAGTACTATACTATTATAGCTAATGATATTAGCTCCCAAAAGATACTGCAGTAGATTACATGACTGGACGTATGAATATATGCAAGTAGTTTTATTGAATTCTAGAATTGTCAACAAAGTTTCTTTATGTCTGAATAAGACGGCACATAAAATACGACTACCCGTGAATGATACAGGTATAGTTAATTCAAAGCCAACGAGCTTGACTGGTATGTTCGACTCGGAGCTTAGATTATGGGGCTAAAATTTTGGGCGAGGGGACTGAAGGTGTGTCTTTTTAGAATAGGGTTTGCAATCCTCTTGTCATAAAAATTATTTTGGGTTCACTCATCATTTATTCCTTACATCCTCCTCTGTTTGATTTTTCAGTGTAGGTTGAAGGTAGCCCGAATACGAATTAATTATTGAGTCATTTGAGATAATTTAATAGTCTTCTTTTCATAAAAAATTACACATTTGAACGAACGTTTATACATACAATTTACTCGATAATGTTCTGGAAAGTTTGAGATTTATTGGATTTTGATCACACTCGTATTAGGGAAGTGTTTCGTCAAGTATAGAAAGATACACTTCTTTATTTTGAAAGTAACTTTTTCATGCTCATTCAAACACTTGGCGGAAATGAAGAAACGCTTATTACAGCGTGGTGCTCTCCCCTCTACCTTTCCCCCACCCTTAAATTTGCTATTTTCTCCAGCACATATCGGCCTATGAAGGGAGAAGGGAAGAACCAGTTTCTCCACTTTGGTTTCTCTTTACTTGTATCACATTCTTTTATGTTCGTATCTCTCTAATATAGATTGCTTGAATACGTTTCTTTCTTATTAGAGGTTTGTTATGTCATAGCTATTTTAAGATAAGCGAAACATTTCCCATATTTTACAAACTAAATTATGAATACATATTTTCATTATTTATTTTGAGCTTTCAAACACCTTGCCCTGGAGCGATTATGTGTGTATCAGTAATTGGAGGGGTCTATTACACCCAGGGGTGGGTCCAGGATTTTTTTGAAGTCGAGGGGGAGTCGCGGGCGCTTTCCCGGACCGAAGTGGGGCGAAGTTCCCCCTCGGAAAATTTGAATGGAAAAATCCTTCAAAATTTGAGAGTAAATTTGAAAGTAATATTGATATTATTATGCTGATTAATATTTTAAAAATTGAAAAGAAAATACATACAAGTTCATCGTTTATTTATGTTGTTTGTGAATTTTTGTTAATTAGATTATGTGTTAAAACTGTAAATCAATAATTATGTACAGTGATTGACACACAAAGCAACCGCCTAGTGATAAATTACATGACGGTACAACTGGTAATGACTATTACATAGATTTAATTGTTTTATTTTTGTAATTATTATTATTGTTAATACCCCCTGAGAAGACCATATATGAATTATAGGCCGGGCTAAACATACATCTATTATATATCCAATAAGTCGTCCTACTATCCAAATAGTAAATAACTAAACCTTAAACCTGCACTGGTGGGCACGTGATCTAAATTTTAAGCTCATATAATTAAGTGGTGGGCCGGTAACCGGAAGGGCGAGATAAGAATTCTGGCCGGGTGTACTATGGGTGTTTGAAAAAAGACTTTGGACTTTACCTCTAAATTCTACCTTCTTCCTCCCTTACTAATTAATGTGATTAAATGCGTATAGCTAGGCCAAATACGATCCAATTTTCATAGGAAGGTTCTTTTAGAAAATACAAACCTATTTTTTGTGGGCCAAAATTGATAACGTTTTACTATAATATTAGTATTTTTTTGTAGGAATTTATATCATTCATCAAAAGTATCAATGGAAAATCACATGATGACTTATTATATACGTGAAAGTAGATTTAGTAACTTTTCTAGCTGTTAGAAAATTCCCTTTTTTTTTTGGAAGATAAACTGTAGTGCTAAAAAAGAAACTACGCACTGCGACTGAGCGTTTAGTATTAAGTGTAGAACTTTACGTTAAGCTAGTTTGTTAGTTTTAACCTATCAGGCACCTTAGCTTAGTCGGTAGCGTGTCTGCCTACTGAGCTAAGGGTCCCGGGTTCAATTCCCGGCATCGCCGAAAAATTCATCCTCTTTGAAATGTTGGTTTACCCTTTCACATTGATAATTGAACGGCTGGTAACTGGATTTTGTGCCTTTCTTAGTCTTAAGTTAGATTACATGGCGTATGAAGCTATGACAATCCTAGCAAGCCGGTAGTGGAAAATATATGGCTTAAATAAGAAACTGACCTAGGTAACAGGCTGGAAACAGTAGTGGATGTAAAGTAAAGTTAGTTGTACTCTGCTACAATCAGTACATTTGAGAAGTGCGCAATTAAAAAAAAATCTAGCTCTTCAAATAAAATCAACTCTGGGATTTTATTCAAAGAGAATATGAGGTGGAGAGGTGGCCCTTTGCTTATTTTGTCGATCTTTATATAATAATTTGAGTAATTAATTAAGATCATCCATTTTGTAGATTTGCTTTAAATCTAAGTACTCATCAACTAATTACCCTCCATACTCCTTTAGGAACTTTAATAAAATTTAACATTATTTAAATCCCACATTTCCTTTTTTTTTATTACTTTACCATTTTAGTAATAGTTTATTATACTTTAATTGGTAATCCTACAATGTGTAGATTCGTTTTGCTCATGAGATGCTTTCCAATGAGTTGCGATTCAGCATTATGAGGACTAGAGGTAGTTCACTCTTTCTTACCTCCAGGTTTCACAAATTTCCTGACACGTCCTTAATTATGTAAGCATTCTCTCGAGAGCCCGTATTTTGTGCACATGTCATGGATGCCAAAATTATTTCACCATTCTCTTTCATTTGGAGACATTTTCATCTGGCATATTCTTATGCAACATACGGGATTGTTCGCATCCATGTGTTTTTATATAACTTTGTAAAATATTTACAAGTGTTGTCTATGATTGACACACATCAACATACATCAGATTCAGCAGAAAATACTCAGTTTGCGTTATGTTATCTTACTCCTGGCTGATATTTTGGCACTCAATGGTGTCCAATTAATTATAGATAAACTGACAATTTAGCTATTTCCTTAGGTTCAAAAAGGAACATGAAGCTAAAATAAAGTTAAGGCTAAACATAATTATTTGGTAAACCTTTGATTTAAGTAGCATATGTATTGCATTGTTGTAATAGCTACATCAAAAGCACGACTATCGTTGAACGAGTGAACTAAGAGTTTTTATTTCTTGAACTAGTTCATAGTTTATTCACAAGATAGCAGAATTGTTTTTCAGGTCCTCATGACTAGGCGTAACAACACCGTCGTCACATGCCTTATTTGCATTATAAAAACACACACTTCTTCTAGCTTCCTCATCCCGTAGTTTAAGAGAGCAGGGTTTGAATCTCTTTTGGGTTGAAATGGGGTCATTTCCCACGTTCCATTGCCACATAGTCTCAAACTTTTACATTCTTAATTTTTAAACGTCTGTTATTTAGGGAGACCCACGATTATTATTCGTTTCAACGAGCTGTGCCACCTTAAGCGTTCCACTGCTGGTACGCACCCCACAATTTTTTTAACCATATATTTTATTTATATCAAAGGGGAAAAAAACGAAATTATTATATGTTTCATTGAGTAGTGCCAGCGAGTTGAAGTCGTTTTCATCAACGGTGACGTTTATGCACAGGGACAAGGTCTTCTATGAGTGTCGGCACCGCCACCCCTACAAGAAAATAAGAACATACCAAGTTTTCTTTTCACTGTTATTGATTCGTTCAGTTACCCAAATTGGTGGTCATATAATAAAATAGGCCTACATCATGCTTTCATTAGAACAATAAATTAAAATACGCTCAAAGTGCACACCCTAAGAAATTAAATAAGTGCATCAACATTATCTTTCTCTTTGTTTTTCGAAATTAATGGCAACCTCAAAAAGGACAAAATAGTATTTAGGCTTCTGGCTCACTATATATTATTTTAAATAATATTCCAAAATATTAAATCCTAGGGTTTCACACTAAGTACACATGCACTGTTTCAGTTTCCTATATTTCTTGGTTTTTGGAGTTAGCCACACCAGTTGCCATGGGCATGGTCGAGTTCCGCTACGAGAGCTGGTTTAAACCACTATTTTAAAAAGGTACCTTAATTCCATGTTTGAGTTCATCCACAAAAAATAAAGGAAAGGATTATAAGAAGTATAAGTGAAATAGCCTAGTTACTAGTACATACATAATTTTCAATCCTCCCATAATTTATTCATGGTTTTATTTTATCACCCAACCAAACCTAACCAAACCTTTCATACGTGGATGAATACTTGGTCCGTGCATGATAGGAAGACTTATACAGAAAATAGTGTTAAAAATTATTATTATGATACCAACCTAACTTTCAATAATGACATATTTTATATATTTATATATAAACTATAATTATATATATAATTATAAAATATATATATAGCCATGGTTCTTACCCACCCAAGCTTTAACCCAACCGTTCATGCTTTAATTAATACTTGGTTGTTGTTAAGAAGACCAATTCAGAAAACATACATACCTAATCACCTCGTTCCCCTACGAGGTAGGCAAGAAACTGTGCATATAGCTCAAAAAACCAACTCCGTACTTAATACGTCTTCGCTAACCTTCTCCACACTTCCCTATCTTTGCATACTCCCCTCACTTCAATGACATCCATACACCAACTCATACATTATCTTTTATTCTTAAAACTCTTAATGTTTCTCTTTTTCACAGATTTGTCTACAACATTTAGCCACCTCTCTCATGTCTTAACCATTCCTTTTGATTCACACACTCTACCATCATATACTTGCTTCTTCAATCGGTCCACACTCTTCCTCTCAACATGCCCAAACCAACGTAAGACGCTTCTTTTACATTGAATTATTGGATTCCCATTCAATCCTCATTCATTCATTACTGAATCTGTCCATACTAGTTTTTCCACTTACATTTCTTAGATATCTCTTTCCAACCGCATTTACCTTGCTCTTGTGTTTCTCTTGACTAACCCACACTTCACATCCATAAATCAGTATTGGGGTTAACAAACTTTTATATACTGCCATCTTTGCCTCTTTCGATACTAGATCATTCTTTGCAATAGTTTACATACATCCAAATACTCTCCGAGATGCATTCTTCAGTATATCGATGTCACCATTTATATATCCATTTTTACAGAACATTCTGCCCAGATACCGAAAATCATTTCCTGATCCGTCCTTATCAAACACGATCACGTTAGTTTTGGAGAAATTTATACGAATATCCATTCTGCAAGTCACGTTCATTCTCAGCAATCACTAAGGAATCATTTACATGTAACAGCACTCTCACATTCACATTGTTCATTTGTAGACCAACCACGTTCTCAAAAGCATCCCTTATACACTTATCCATGAATATATTTAACAACCATGGAGACATAACACAACCTTGTCCAACGCCCTGTTCAATGTCATACCATTCTCTCAAAGCTTCATCCACCCTAACTCATACTTTACTTCCATCATACACCACCATAATTACATTTACTAACCATGCATACACACCATACTCTCTCAGAAAATTACATAACATACTCTTATTCACCTGATCATACGCTTTCTTCAAATCAACGAACATACAATAAACTTTCTTCCTTACTGCCATACATTTCTCAATCACTTGTAGCAATGCAAATAGCTTGTCTGCAGTTTTTTCACGCACCCTCTCAATTAAAACTCTTCCAAAAACTTTTCCTGAAATACTCAACAAACTGGTTACCCTATAATTCTTAATCTCACTCTTACTGCGTTTGCTCTTATACAAAGGAATAGTGACGGCATTCTTCCATTCATTAGGAACATTCGAAATCCCAGCACACACATTGAACAACCCACAGAATCTGTCAAGTAGTAGTAACATGCCTTTACACCTAGGCACTTCACATGTGATCTCATCTTCGCCCGCAGCTTTGCCACTCTTTAACACTTTCATAGCTTTTAACACCTCATCCTCGTAAATTCTTTCACCTATCATTATATCTTCCCTATTTTCTGCTACTTTATCTACGTTTTTGCCATACAATTGCTCAAAATAATCCCTCAATCGCTCTCTTATATTGTTTTCATTCCAGGTCATCCCACCACGTTCATTCTCAATGCCTCAGGTGTTTCCTTGCACCCCTTGCTTCGTTCTCTTTACCCACTTCCAGAACAGTTTCTTATTTACTTCAAAATCATTCTGCATTCAGTCCTCCTCTCTTAATCTTATTTGCTCTTCACCCTCTTTCATTATTGTTTTCATAAAACCATGTAAAAAATATTCCTTAGATACAAACTTAGCTTTCAAATCCTCCATAATCTTTACACAGACATTTAATTATGGCATATCCCCAATCTCATTTCTTAACCTTTCATGCGTTTGTGAATTCTGTTTCTAATTAATTATGTAAGCGAATCTTTTCTTGTTCCTATGAACTTCCTTATAACGTGTGGAGGGGGGTATCCTTGACCCCTCCCCCAGGCAGTATTAAAGTAGCGGAACTAGGCTTTTACACTCCAGCTACTTATAATCCCTTCCTTGAGGTGTCGTGGAGGAACTCGACCATTGCTATCGGACTACCGGTCTCCTTGAAGGAACTCGATATCCCTGGTTGTCTCTTGGTTTAAAATGTGAGAATCACAAAATATTATGTACAACTTTCTATAAGTACCCAGCGTTACCCGGTTAAAGTTTGTGGTCTTTTTTTAAATTACTTTGGATTGAAGATGTATATTCCTCCTTGGAGATGAGATTTAATAGAAAACTAATCTCTACTGTACTAAAAGCACATAGTGAATCATACTTTATACTATTTTTTTAGCTTCATTGGATAACATAATGTTTGATAGGAAAGTCACCTCCTCGGCCATCTAATGCAGGGTCCATTGACACATTTCCACCCTACGGTCAGGTTCATCTTCTATCATGTGGTGCAAGATTTGCCTCTTTCTTCCTGATGTTTTAAACGGTAGACCGCGAATTACCAAGTTCCATGGTGTTTCGCCTGACTGACTTCTGTGAACTGGCAATGCACCTTGGCAACCACTTATTCCTGAACTTCCATTTATGTGTGAGGTCGTCCTAAACGCGGCAAATCCGCCACAGAAGCCGTATGCTTGAACTGCTTCAGCAATCATCCTACAGTGCAGTGAGATGATACTCGATTGGTATGTTGTAGATTGAATTTGGCAGTGACATCATCTGTTAGTACTCTTCACGTCCGCACGACAGGATCTCCTTCCACACGTTCTGCTTGGAATATATTCGTCCTTTGGAACAAGGCACATTACACATTAATAATAAGATTAATCCCTATGGTGCGGGGATTTTCGGCCACCCTGTACTTAAATACTATTATTAGCGAACAAACACAACAAAAATAAATCATGAGTACGTTTTTAATTTTTGTTTGTACTTTTTGTAATGTGGATAGTACATGATTTCACTTATTTCAATTTCAATGCTTTCTAATTAATATTACAGAAACCCACACCATGTTGCGACACCTAGCTCGGGCTTTGTTACTCATCTAAGTGAAGTGATAGTCGAGGGGTGAGATGGGCTCTTAATGATTGATAACGAGTACGTATCATTAAGGCAGGTCAAGCGTCTTTTTAATTATTATAAATAATACCTTTTTTTTGGTAGTTTATTCACTTGAGCTTTCTGAATTAACAAACCTTGGTTTTAAAACACAGTTTATTAGTGCCACATAAAATCTCCTATATGAGAGTATGTATCTACTGTATGGGAGTTTTAACTATTTTTTAGTAGAACATCATTTGACACCCTAACACATACCTGCATTAAAATGATTTTTTAAAAACAATAAAAATATTAATACAGGTACCCAACGATGTTTATTTCAATAATAATATTTATTTTTCCAGGGATTGCAAATGGTTCCACATAAACAACAGTTTAAAGCTTCGCTGCTTGAATACCTTTAAATCACATAAATGAAGATTTGTACAGGTTTTTTTTAACACAGTTTCTTACCATCCGTTTGACTTATACGAATATTTACTAATTACACTAATGGTTTTAGGGATGAGGGAGGTTATATTTAAAGGAAGTAAACCCGTATTTGCGTGGAAAACCATTTTGGAAAACCACCCTCAGTAGGCTTACACCCGACTGAAATTAAAACCTTGATCTCCCTGTTATTGGCATTCTAGTCTACTGTGAGAGTAACGCCTTAGACTATGCTGCCACCGAAGCGGATATTTACATTTATTAAAATAAAAGTTTCAGTTAATTGGTTAGTTTAAGAGTTCCCAATATTTCCTTGGATATTTAACAAGTGGTCTGAGTAGTAATCCCCTCGTCATAAACAATCCTATAAACCTGCAGGGCTATACTGTCGCAAAAATATATCTAGACTCTCATCCGACCAGAATCACATTTTATTTTTAAAATCGTGTTTTCATATCCTGATCCCCTCTTATATCTCTCACTCTGTTCCGGTTTGTCGAGAGGTGTTCTTGAGGTATACGTGGGAATACTAGCTCACACCACCTTTCTCCGTGCAGACTTTTTTTTTTGCTATAGTTGTGTTGTTTGCCAGTGAAAGTGGTCCTCCTAGGACACATACAAGGTATACAAAAGAACCACAGCCTTACGGAAGTTTAGCTGCACTCCTTGAGCCATGTTGAGTCCATCAACACTGAGGTTTGCTAGTGTAAACGCTCAGTGATAAAAGCACTTCCAAATGAACAATTGTTAAATGACTCACTTTTAACAAGCTCGTCATTTAAGTACCATTGTAATCTTGATGTGAAGTTTTAGTAGACTCTTTGTGAAGTAGGATTATGCTAAGAGGGGGTTGGGTCGATACCTGAACATAGCTTTGTAGAAGCCGGATAAAGGATATTTGTCTTTTCTCTTGTGAAACCATGTTTGAAATGAGCTTTTCTTATTTAAATGCGTTTTGATGACACCTAGCGATACCCGTGTTGAAGGTATCAAGCTCTCCCAAAGAGTGCAGCCATTTTAATCTGGAGGCTGTAAGTCTGGTATATACCTTCCCTGTGTCCTAAGATGCTAGAGCAATAATGACTGTATACAAGGCCGATATTTCTGTAATCAATTAATTACTCTATTTTGTGCATTTCAATTACTACCGTGTATACGACCTACTATCGTGGTGATTTATAGCAAAACAAATAATTATCATAGAAACACGTGAGTAGTCTAGTATGGCGTTTCGTTCCATCCCCGACGCTATCAATTGACCTACTTTTCATATCCGGTTGATTTACCGTTATTACTCCGTCCACATCCTGGGGTTGTCGGTGGTGTGTCATTTATTTCACCCCTGAGACCATACCCCACTAGCCATATCAACATCGTTAGACAGGGGGGATGGCCACCACATCACAATTTTATATTCACCAATGTATCCTACCCACTAGCCAAGGCTCATCCCCAGCCCCATTAGTTTTTTATGTGTGCCCCAGGATTTTGGGGACGGACTTGGGCGTCGGGTAGTCCTCCGCGCCGGGAGCATTTATTTGATTATATGTCCCTATGGGGAGGGTTTTGGGTGTTAGTTTATTGGTGAGAGATTTTTTTTTTTATTGGTAAGGGGAGCGTGTAGTCTCCGGCGTCGAGCACTCCTCCCGCGACGGATGAGCCCATGAGAGGATCCTTTCTCGTTTACTGTCAAACATAAAGTGATGTCTCGCTGTGATTTTCCACATCCGGGGCCCCACTCGGTGGTGATTATAATAAACATGTTCAAACAGGCAAATACTGGCCAGCACTGGTTCAGTATAGCGCTGTGATTTTCCACTCCACCTCCACGAGAAATTGACCGTCAAACAGCTAATTGTCAAGTTAACCCGCTTCGTTGTTGTAGTTGACTAACGCGCTTGATTCGTGTTGAGCTAGACTGCCGAGGATGGGAAGATCGAGGATCGAATCTTGTTTGGGTGAAATGGGGTAGTTTTTCACTCTCCCTATACGCAAATGCGGGTTCACTTCCTCTTAATTTAAACTTCCTAATCCATTAGCGTAATTAGTACTTAAGCGTATAACCCGAACGTGTAGTTAGACGCGGTGCTAAAATGTGTCGAGTTCGTGTGATCTATAAATAATATGTGTGCCAGATCATCAGATAATTACGTTTGAGTTTACATTTTGGAAACAGGTTATGATAATAGTTATGGGAAGGTCGGGGTTTGATCCCACAGCAAGTTATTTTTGGGTCGATTTTCATAAATCATTTTCCACTTCCAACTCTGGAAAATTGAGATACATTCCCTTAGTAAATCTAGCTTATTCAGGCTTACTTCCTTCTTGTGATAAATATTAGACATGTAGAGCGCTGGGAGGCTGGAAACGGACATTATAAGTTTTAATAAATATTCAGGGGAAGCTAAACAAATCCACGGCTTAGTATTGAATTTAAAGGATATATTATAGTTTCCTTCATTCGTGTTGGGCGTATTTAGGGAGGCCTTCCATTTTCTCTCCTTGCAAATGTGGGTACACTTTCTCTAATCTCAGCTTGAGACCGTGTAGAATATTTCTGAAAATAAAACTGGTTTTTGTTTGACATGTTTATTAAATTAATTTTGCCACCCTCTCCCAACAACACTGTTTTAAATGTCCTCATAAATTGTTTTTGAGATTACATATTAATATGTCAACAAAATATAGTTCAGACCATATTAATAAATAAAACTTCTTTGTTTGTCATTTCTATTAGCAACTCATAATCAGCAAAGATAACACATTATTATTGAATTAATTTTTATACTCTTCCAACAGGCACACTATTTTGTGATGTGTAGGTTGCTACTCCTTCCCAGTATTTGAATATCCTAGAATTTATGACTAGGCTTGTATTCTACTATCAAAACAGTTACAATTGATAAATAAAAATTAAGTTAGATTTTGTGCTTTAATTTTCTATTTAAACCTCAAAATTAGTTCCTTTTTACTTTCTCCTTGGGTATAAACCATAAAACAGGTAGTGTCGAACTAAAAATATATATCTTACCTTTATAGTTGATTTTAGATGCCATTTTTTCTCGCATAGTGACGTTGAATTTATATACACACACACACACACACACACACACGATCAGCGAGTAGAGTTCCTTTTCCCGACAGTATTTATACCCCTTCCTGGTGATTAATACAACTAGTGTGGTGTGTCCGGCTATTAGTTGTCTAGTAGTCTCTGCCTTAATATCAATTATCTCTCAAAAGTGACTGTTACAGATCACCGACTTGACGTATGAATATATTTAATTTGTTTGATAGGAAGAGCAGAACTATAATATGATTCTGATAGGAAGAGCAGTCAACATTGATCATCTGCAAATCAATTGACTTGATGTATGAATCCTTTACAACTGGTCAGTATCTATCAAATCACTGACTTGACGTATGAATATATTTAATTTGTTTTGTATAATTTCTATTACTTCGTAATCAGCAAAGTGAATTAATTTTGAAACTCTTCCAATAAGTAAACTAACTTCTCAGGATTTTAAGTAGATATTATTACTTGGTGGGTCATTTAGACCGAAAACAGATGCATACAGTATCAAATAGAACCCCCACCCAAAACTCTGGGGCACACATTAAAAACAAATGGGCACACATTGAAATATAATGGTGATGGGGATGAGCCCTGACTATTGGGTAGGATCCCACTTTATGTTTGATAGTTGACGAGAAAGGATACTTCCCCGCCAATATTGATTCAAGGTCCTCATAATTGTATTTGATATTACTTATGAATTTATGTAAAAGTTTTATATTATTTCGTAGACTTTTTGTGGGTGTGACACCTTACCCTAAACCCAGCTTAGTTAAATTTATAAACCAATTTTTAAGCAGTGAAACTTTTTGACATGCTAATTTTAAAAGTAAACCTGTTCTTCCTTTCTACTCATATCTTACAGCTCATTTTTTTTTATAAAGCTATATTAAATACACATGTGTAATCAATAAAGCTTAACACTTACCATTCTGCGCTATTTATTATTTCATTCTGGCAATGTTGCTATCTCCTTCCTGGGGCACACATTAAAAATTAATGGACACTCTGCTAATTAAAAAATGAATGTATGTGGGTGTTCGTGTGAACATGAATGTATGTGGGTGTTCGTGTGCGTGTGTGTGTGACACCTTACCTTAAACCAAATTTAGTTAAAATTATAATAATAATATTATACTTATTCCTTTTTTATAGTCATATCACTATATTCTACGCTAAAGCTACATTAACTACACGTGTGTAAATCAATAAATCTTAACATTTACCCGTCTGCGCTACTTAATATTTATTCTGGCCAAGTTGTCACATGTAGGCTATATTACCAGCACCTTTCTGTCTTTGAAATTCCTACAACATATTCTAGTGACAGAACGGGTGCGTACAATTTTTAAAAAACATTATATTCTTCTCTCGGGTTTGGCAAATACAGGGCATGAAGCACCTGGCGAAAAATATAAGGGTTCGAATATATGTTGGGTACACAATCTAAATGTCAAGCTCATCTTGTGATGGGCGAGGTTGGGAATTAGAATACGTGCAGAGGTGTACTCTTGGTAGTTCTCCCTCCACGTAAACGCTGGAACATTTCCTTACTCCTCCCTACCACATCTTCTTACACCGCCACCAAGGGTCCATGGTGGATACCTACACCGGGGCACACATTAAAATCTAATGGAGAAAAATCTTTAATGGGGCTGGGATTACATTAAAATCTATTAAGCACACATAAAAAATCAAATTCCCCATTGGCCTAAATTCATGAGCCCTGGCTAGTTGGTAGGGGGTGGTTTAGTAAAAAATTGTGATGTGGTGGCCCTCGATAGACACAAAGATTCGCATCACGTTGCTTGATGTCCCTTGAGCCTTACCACCCAGGCCGAGTAATGACATGGGGCCCCCGGGGAATAACGGTAAATCTCTCTTGGAGGTGGAGTGGAAAATCACAGTGTTGTACTGAACCAGTGATAGCCAGTATTTGCCTGTTTGAACATGTTTTTTATAATCACCACCAAGTGGGGCCCCGCATGTGGGAAATCACAGCAAGACATCACTTTAATTTTTATATTAAACGAGAAAGGATCCCCTCATGGGTCTACACGTCGCGAGAGGAGTGCCCGACGCCCGAGAATGCACGCTCCCCCTTATAATAAATAAAATCTTCCACACCAATAAACTAACACCCAAAAACCTCCCCACAAGGACACACAATCAAATAGATGCTCCCAGCACAGAGGACTGCCTGACGCCGAAGTCCGCACCCAAAATCCTGGGGCACACATTATAAATTAATGGGGCTGAGCTCTGGCTAGTGGGTAGGATACATTGGGGAATACAAAATTGGGATTTGGTGGCCCTTCCCCCGTCTAACGATGCCGAGATGGCTAGAGGGGCATGGTCTCGGGGGGGAAAAAAAGACACACCATCGACAACCCCAGGATGTGGGCGGGAGAATAACGGTAAATCAACCAAATTATCATTATTTACCTGGAAGAGAAGTAAATTGTCACTATGGGAAATGAGGAACAAGCGAAAATTGATCAATTTTATTTTCCATTCTTATCACGTCCAAAGTGTGGAATAAGACCAGCTGTTTATCACTTTAATACAGCTGTGAGTATCTTGAGAGACAGACAATCCACCCACACTCACTACAGTATTTTTCACAATTACCCACCTAATTTATCACAACCAGCACATAATCGAACCATGATATTCTGAGCTATAATTCAACAGTAAATATTATTCTTTTGATTCAGAGTAGAGGCCCATACAAAATACTCGCAAAGTTTTGTTAATTTCCGCTGCAAATATTATATATATACATATATATACTTATTAAGGAAGGCCATAGTGGATTATGTATGGCAGGGGTCGAAAACGCGGTTCCCGCGGGTGCCATTTTGACAGATTCTAGGTGCCAGCCTTATATTTTGTAATTTTGTAAATTTTTTGTTTAATAGTTTTCTTTTTGATAAATAACAGGATGGTTGTATTATTTGAAATTAAACTTCCTTGTTTTATATATTCATCATTAGTCCTCAATTTACTATTCCATTAATATATTCATAAATACATTTTTAACAATAAGCCCACTTTGTATCATGCGTCAAAATTTGAGGCTCAAATATTTAAATCTAAAGGATGATAATATTATAGTTTATGTTTGGTTCATTACACTTAAAATATGTATATTCTTAACTTGTCACTAATAAATACATAAATAAAATGTGAAAATTCAAATATAAAAACTGACATTTTTCTAGGCTCCCCCAGACTAAAACATCTTTTGGAAAAAAGCTTTTCATGCTTAAAAGGTTGCTGACCCCTAATGTAAGGTAAGACAATTGTAAGAAAGGTGTTTTTAAAAATAACACTTTTTTTAGGGAAATAGTATTGATTGAATTGTAAGATATTGATAATATGTTTCAAAAGTGACAGCTGCAACACAAGTGACTTGATGGGTGACTATTTTAAAATTATCTTAATTAACGTTTGTAACTCGAATATAGACGAACCTAGCGGTATAATCTTTTACGTTGTATTGGTGTCAAACCTGCATCAGAAGCGCGACTGTCGGCAGATGAGAGAAATAAGTTAACACTTTTCTTGAATTAGTTCAGCATTTCTACACAAGATAGCACTCTTTGGTCTAGCTCTTAATGACGAGAGACTCGGACAGAAGTACCGTCACAGATCATGTTAGTTATATCTTACATTAAATATATTGGTATAACTTACAAGTTTTCATGACTAACACCTTAAAACATAATATTAGGTCTTAAGTTAATATAAAATTTACCTTGCTTTATCTATAAGTTTACATTTTATAGATATATTTTAATTACCATAATCAATTTTAAAATTACTTACGAGTTAAATGCAATTGGCAAGGGAAGAATAAATCTCGATTTTAAACAAATTCGATACATTCATAATCTTTTTTTAAGCTAACATTGGTATTTACATAATAAATAGTTCGATAAGTCCATATTATTAAAACCGTTTATGGTAAAAAAAAATAATTGTAAAGTAATTAGTTCTCGGTGACCTGTTGGTCTAGGGGTAAGGTGTCGGACTTCTGTGCTGGGGGTCCGGGGCTCAATCCACGGTCCCGGCACGGATTAATCTGATTACCGAACCCTTCCTTCACCTCTGATAAGACGTGTATTAATCACAACTTGTGAATGTGTGTAATGCCAGACCTCCACCGTGGCTGAAAGGGATCAACATTGTTATCATACACACTTTTTATTTTTGACTAACCTTTAAAGACCATTAGGCCTTATAGATTTTTACAACTTTTATGATCATTCAATCAAAACTATTTATTCAGTTCCTTTAAAAACAAAACACGTGAATATTAAAATTATAATAACCTATTTTCATTTATTAATATTACTCAATTTGATTTAATAGACATATTGAATTCGATTAACAACTAGACATTAATATTATTGAAATATTGGTTCTTATTGATTGATTGGCACTATGATTCAGTGGCATTTTACATTATCATGTCATATCCTAACAAATGGTTTAAATGAATAAATTGGTTTTGTAAAAACATAAAATGATTCGATAATAGTATTTTAAACCTTAATGCGTTATTAAGTCGATTTACTATATAATTTAAGTGCTATTTATGTTTTGATGTGAGCGTTGTTCAAAAGTTTTATTTTCAAAATATATAAATTGTTTATAAGTTGTCAGTGTTTTAGCACCTGGCTTTTGATTTAATATCTACATGAATAAATGATCATACTTTATAAAGTTATTGTCATCTTCTGTCTAAAATTAGAGATATTGAACTGATTAAAGTTGAAGAAATGAAATTACGAGAATATCTATGACATTATATTAACATGCATATAGTTTTTTTTAGTCACATTAATGTTAATGATATCAGAAAAACAATATTAACTCAAGTTATATTATTTCTATTGTTTTTGATTTTTTTGTGTGTGAGATTGGACATACATAACTCATAAACCTACATTAAAAGATTTTATTTACCAGATTATTACTAAGGGGTAAGTTTGGCATGGCTATAAACGACTAAATATTTGACACAACATTTTATGTAATATATTCGAGCTTATAGTTTGCTATCTTTATGAATAAACCATTAAAAGATTCGTAGTAAATTTTCTGAAAAATTCATTAAAAATTTGTCTTGTATTTTGTTCATTCGTATAAAGAGTACATAATATTTTTGGCCATCCAAAAGTAAATTAATTTTTTTCTGAAAAAACATAATATATAGAATTATATTTCAAATTAGACTTAAGTCAATTCCTATGGAAGAGAGAAAAGCCTATTTTTTTTAACATCACGCTTTCCACGCTGCTAATATTTTGTGTCACCGCCTGAGTAACGAACTTTCCTATCAGGAAATGATTTGACGTGTTCGCTGATTTTTCAAACAGGTTTCTCCACTTATAGCCTCCTGTATAAAATCCAGCGATTAACCCCTTTGATCTTCGAAACTTTTTCTGTGTTGTAAAAGGTCACAAAGTTTACGGGCTCTTGTATAACCCATACCGTGCATGTTATCAAAACTTTTTTTTACAAACTCCTTTTTTTTCGTCAAACACAACGTCAAATATATATCTAACATGTTTGGTTTTCACCTTACAATTTATAGTGCGTATTCATATTTCTTTTGTATTATACTATGATTAATACGTGATTAGCTGATTGTCTTATTTTTTTAAATATTAAAATTCTGGTTTTATCAATTTCGAATAGTAGCTTGTTTTCGTTTAAGCCGATACAACTCTTTAGACAATTACAATCTATCTCATATTTTTAATATAGAATATTGTCTCGACAATAAATGTTTTTTACTAAACTATTATTATTTAATTCTCACATATGAATTATTAACACTCCGTCTACCCTGAAGGGCATACAGTATTACCTTAAGGGATTACAGTATTAACTTTATGGATTACAGTTATACCTTGGCGTATTATAGTATGGCCCTTATCATTATGACTACACCATAATGTGCTCCGACACAGTAAGCTTGTTAACCTAAAAGGTAAACGGAGTATATATATATGTGTATATATGTATATATATCTTTCTTCTATACTTCTTGTAGGCACTCCTTTATAACCATTATTTACATGGGCTGCCCTTTTCACTTCTGCACACTATGTGTGGTCTTTCTTGCAATCACTTCGATTCAAATTTACTTTAATAAGTCATTTTCATGGTGTGATTATAAAATCACCACTTTTTTTTTCATACTGTAGGCCTATCTAAGTATTTATTTGGGTTTTACGCATACATTAATTAAGCTAAGGGAGAAGAAGTGAGCATTGTATAATTTTTTATTAACAGTACTCGCATTTTCATGAAGGGATAGTGGGAAACTCTATTCTATGAAAATCAACTCTCAGTGCATCTTACCAGGATTTCAGCCCCAAACTCCCTGCCACCAGAAATCCAGTCTATTGCGAGAGTGACGCGTTAGACTATACGACCACTGATGTGGAAGATGGCTTACTTGATTCAAAAATGGGACCCATCGCTTTTACCATGGTATCATTTTTTTAAGGTACTTACATATGTCAGATATGCATGAAACGACGTTGTTTTTATTCATAGTATCTTTAACTCAATCTCGGCAAACATATTGACAAATTGATGATATCCGCACGTCCATCATAGGCTCTGCCTTAAAATATGAGTGAAGAATGACCCTGAGCATGGGATGAATCCTGGATAGCTCAGTGGTCAGAACATTGGCATACTAAGTCAAATGTCTTGGGTTAGATTCCCGTGTCCAGGTGTCATTTTCAATTTTCAGAATATGATACCTAGATGGGGTAATCCTCACTAAAAGCATAAATAATAGCTTTGGCTATTTAATTCTTATATTGACAAATATTTTGCAAATAACTGATTGGTCCCTGACCTCCAACATCTGTTGTCTGAGATACAATCTTCAATTATTTAGTGTAACATTTAATTTTTTTTATAATACTTTGAACGATAACAGTTTTAAGTAAAGCTTTTTTTAATCACTGTGTCTTACTAACAATCCGGGTTATACGCATACATACTAATTACACTAATTTATTAGGTATGAGGACGGTAGAATTTAGAGGAAGTGTACCCGCCTTTGCATGGAGGGATAGTATAAACTTATTTAGGGAAAACCACCCTCATAACACCCAACCGGGATTCTAACCCCGATATCCCAAGCGTCGATGTACAGTCATTTGAGAGAGTGACAGCTTAGTCCATCCGGCCTACGAAGTGGGCTATGCAAAGTTAAATGGTTTCGAAATATAGAATTTGGGTGTATATATTTCTAAAGTGCAGGATAAACTATACAATATAGAAAAAATTAGTTATGTTTGTTTTTAAAAAAATAGTCGTATTAACTTGTTATTTTGTAATTCATCCAATAACTTTAAGCTTAAAATTAAAGCGGCCTCAGCCGTTAATCTTTGAAAATATCTAAAAATGGAAAAATCCACAATTGAGGCTCACAACCTAACGTTACTCAAAGTAAATAAACCTGACCTAAGTTTCAGCTCTCTTTTGTTCTTGGTTTTTGAGTTTTTTGAGTATACAGCTACATGTTCTAAGCTGAAAGTCTTGAAATGGATGTAAATATTATAATAAATTCGTACGAGATTATCACGTTCAAGGTTTCCCTAAGTACATTTATGTAACGTTTAAGCTTAATCTGACACCTTAGCTCAGTCGGTAGCGTGTCTATTGAGCTAAGTGTCCTGGTTTTGATTCCCGGCGTGGCTGAAAAATTTATCATTGGGGAAATGAGGGTTCACCTTTTCACACTAATAAATTAATGGCTGGGGACTGGTTGCTATGCCTGTCCTAGTCTTAAGTTAGATTATAAGGCATATGAAGTTACGACAGGCCTAGCAAGCCGGTAGTATAAATATATGACTTGAATAAAAAAACTCACTCAGGCCATAGGTTGTAAACAAAAATGGATGTAAAAAAAGTTGGGAAACCTAAAGATATACCTCTTCATCGTCCAAGCTGTAGATGGTAGGGTAGTGTGAAAATGAATTCAAAGGAGACTAATGTCAGGCTAGCGATTGTATTTAAGCCCATATCCGTCTAAGATTTGTATGTTTCTCTGCTTATGAAATTCTCGCACGAGTGATCAAGAGGTCTAATATGTCAGCCAGGCTCTGACTGTATATGCGAGTGAAATATATACCAAAACCATCATATTTCTTTATGCAGTCCTATTTATGCAAAGTTTCTTGGTTTGGAATTTACATCAATAGTACACAAATATGCATTTCATTTATATTTTGACATCCTTTGTTACTCTGGAGATTCAGCCGACTTTTAATAATAAGAAAGGTTATTTGTTTGTTTGAATACATATATATGAAAATTTTATATATGAAAAAAGTGCATTGAGCACATATGTGTCAGTGTTGTTACTTTTATTTGTGCTCTACCATTTTCCTAATATTCTATCATTTTATTTATCACTAAATATATATGAAAATGTAAGAACAAAACAAAATAAGTTTTGGAACGTTACTTGTGTAGTTTTTTACTTGCCAAAGAAAAATACTTTACTTACTTATGTAAATATAAAAAACCAACCTAGCTTTAAAAACGGGTGACTTTATATAAGTGCCCATTAAGTTATTTTGTAAATGAGGTTAAACATTTTCCTGTAATTTATCTTTGGTGTTCAAGCAGAAATTTCTTATTTGTATTAAAAATAGTATAATACAAATACATCAATTATTAAATAGTAGGCCTACTTACCTTAAGTTTATTAATTGTGATTAGACGTTTTTCAAGTGGTTTAAGCCTTTAGGCTAGCAATATATGTACAATAATAGAACAATTATCTCCCATAGAACACACCCTGAAGTTACCTTACACGTATGGTAAATTTAGCTTTCACGTTTTCTGGGTTATTTAGCTATAGCGTAATGAAACACACACAGGCACATACAAATAAAGTAAAAAAAAAAAAAACATTCTCTTTTACTTATAAGATGTATTTTCGAATAATAATCAACATTTAATTTACATTTAATTTATTTAACACTACATTATTTAACATATTTACAATCTCAATCAAAATAAATGTAATTTTTATTGCCTATCTATGTATTTTGAATATATATCATAACAATACTATAACGGATAACTTTATTTAAATTATTTGTAAATACAAAGCATATTTGCTAATTTTTTATATAAATGAAAATTTTAGCCTCTTCTGAAGGATAAACTAGAAAAAAAACTTCTAATAAAGATTATCTGTGTGGAAGTAAAATTTCTGATAGACAGAAGCAACTTTTTCTTTGGAATAGGACATAGAAGTAATTGCATCGTATACCTGCATATTGACTGTGATAGCCTAGACCTAAACTTTCTTAGTTTTAGACATAAACAGCATCATATCCACCACCGTATCCTCCGGAAGCAGCGGCTGCTGCGGCAGCGGCAGCGGCTCCATAACCAGAAGAGGCGGCACTGGCTGCAGCGGCACTTGAATCTCCGTAACCTCCCCAGATACCAGGGTATCCGAAGCCGTTGAATAGGCCCCCGTATCCTCCAGAAGCAGCGGCTGCTGCAGCAGCAGCAGCGGCAGCGGCTCCATAACCAGAAGAGGTGGCACTGGCAGCAGCAGCTGCCGCAGCGGCGCTTGAATATCCGTAACCTCCCCAGATATTAGGGTATCCGTAGCCGCTGTTTAAGCTTCCATACCCTCTAGAAGCAGAAGCAGCCGCCGCTGCAGCAGCGGCAGCGGCTCCATAACCAGAAGAGGCGGCACTGGCTGCAGCAGCTGCAGTGGCACTTGAATCTCCGTAACCTCCCCAGATACCAGGATATCCGTAGCCGCTGTATAAGCCTCCATATCCTCTAGAAGCAGAAGCAGCCGCCGCTGCAGCAGCGGCAGCGGCTCCATAACCAGAAGAAGCGGCACTGGCTGCAGCAGCTGCAGCGGCACTTGAATCTCCGTAACCTCCCCAGATACCAGGATATCCGTAGCCGCTGTATAAGCCTCCGTACCCTCTAGAAGCAGCAACAGATGCTGCAGCAGCGGCAGCGGCTCCATACCCAGAAGCGGCGGCGGCAGCAGCAGCAGCGGCACTTGAATCACCGTAACCTCCCCAGATAGTAGGGTATCCGTAACCATTGTATAGGCCTCCGTATCCTCTAGAAGTAGCAGATGCAGCAGCTGTAGCAGCTGCGGCAGCTGCTCCATAACCAGAAGAGGCAGCACTAGCGGCAGCAGCAGCGGCAGCGGCTCCATACCCAGTAGATGCGGCACTAGCAGCAGCTGCTGCAGCGGCGGCGGCGCTCGAATCACCGTATTGTCGCCCAGAAGGATAGCGGTACCCGCTGTAGGGACCTTCTCCCCAGAAACCTCCTGGGTAGCAGCTAGCTGTGCTGGGAGCGACCAACAAGGCTGCTAGTGCTACGATCTGGAATATATATACTGGTTTTGCTACTTTTGTTTTAATCTCGAGTGGATAATAGTAAGGAAACTACAGAGAAGAATATCAAACTTACGTACAGGTAGTAAGACGTGGTAATATATCAAACTAGAACGCCAAAAGAGGTGAACTTAATGAATACTATTTAGTATTTTATAAATAAAATTAATGTAACTAGAGACAAAATAATCAAACCAACACTTACGCCAAAGAGGTGAACTTTATTAATAATGTTTAATAAATAAAATTAATAAAACGGAGAGAAAAATATAAAAATACTACCTACATCAGAAAAGTGAAATAAGTGAAAAAGAAGAGGAGAAAATAAAATTAAAATACCAAACTTCTTAATGTATTTGCATTCAAATAATAATTAATTTATTCTAATTAAATTACTATTAATGCTGTTTTACCATTTATACTAACACAAATTATAATATTATACATAGAGGGGCATTTGTATATTTTAATATAGTATAGATATAATTAATATATGCTACAAATATCAATCTTATTAATCCTTTTGTTTTCTATAATGTGTTCATCTCACCTTACTAATCATGTTTGCAAATATCGGATGATACTATACTGAAGAGCTGATTCTCTTTGAGTATTCAGAACCACAAATGGAGTATTTATATTAAAACTATACGTCTGGTAAGTTTATAATTAGTTTTAAGATCTGCACGTCGATATTCAAAATAAAAACAAATATATTTTATAAACTGTATTTAATATTGTTTTTCTCAGCTAGTTATGATTTATTAACACGAATTTTGGTTTATTGCATTGTCAGCGCTTATTGAAATATATCTATGTGTCGAAATTATTAATCACTATCCTTGAATCTAAATGTATTTATAATAAATGTGTTTGGAAGTTCTGGGTTAAGTTTTAGATAGGTTTTATATTTTAAATTTCTTGAATATGAATTTTTTTGTCCCCAAACTTTTGTTTATAATATTCGCTTCTATTCTTGCCTTTGTAAAATTGCTTACACAAACCTTTTTGATTTTCTTAAATATTTAATACAGAGGGGTGCTTCTTCAGAAAAAAGGGGGGTGCGGAAACTTCTTATGGTTTAGCTTATTTTATTAGACGATGCTTCTTGGTTAAGAAAATAAATCTTTAATCTTCAGTTACCAAACAGAGTAAAAAATGTAATATTCAGCGGATTTGAAAACTGAGAAAAAATCCGGGAAAATTTAGGTAATCTGACCATGAAACGGGGAATATTAGACACTCTCTATATTATATCAAAACAAGATAAACGTCAATAGGCCTATTATATTTAGTTAATGCCTCTTAAATTTTGTAAACGGCAATTGAGGTCAAGTAAACTAATAATCAACCTTGGGAACATTGTGTCGCTTTGATTATTTTCTTTACCTTAACCAAGATCAAATATTGCGCAAATGAGCAAACTCTGTTTAGGTTTGGCTGGCACGGTAGGTCCACAATCACTTTCACTGGATATTATTTGCTTGCGAGAGTAATGATCACAATTCAAAAAGCAACAAAGATACTGTTGATTTAATCTGTTCAGACTCATATCTCGCTAAGATTATCGAATATTTATATTTTGAAAACATAAGCCTATTGATAATGATTTTTTTTTTGCAAATGCTTCCTATTACCCATTCGGTTTATACGCTCATAAACTAATTACGCTAATGGACTAGGGATAAGGAAGGTTTCAGTTTAGAGGACGTGTACCCGCATTTGCATGGATAAAATACGGAAAACCGTTTAGGAAAAACCACCCACAATACACCCGACTGGGGAATTGAACCACACCATAGACAGTCTAGTTTATTGTGAGAGTAGCACCTTAGACCATGTGGTCACCGAATGATCTTATCTAATATTCGGCACTGATTATGTTGACATACACTTTTATGCGTTTTTAACATAAATATTGATTTTTTTAACTTTAAAAAGTGTATTTAAAATAATGTAACGCATATTATCATCCACATTTTTATTATGTTAAAAAAGGTGTGTGTTAAGGTTTTTTTTTTCAATTCGAAGCGAACTCGAATCGCATAATTATATGAAATATTCTTGAAGCCGAATCATATTTCAAATATATTTTATGTTAGTTGTTCTATGCTTGAAAAAATTGTATATTGTTCTTATTTATATAACTTTATGCACTATAATTAATTTGAAAATGTTTTACTGCACAATGGTTTGTCATATGACATTTTATTCTGTTAAATCATTCATGTTATTCTCACAGTTTACAATTCAATTACTTTAGTTTTTTTCTGAAATATGGATACTAGTTTGTGATCTACTTAACAGCTCAGAATGGAAATTATTGAACATAATTTGAGTATTTTACCTTGAAATATTTTTATAGGCGAAGTTTCGTATTTGTCAAAGCCGAATTTTTTTTTTTTTCAAACTAAGTCGAAGATGAATTTGTTTCGAAACCATATCAAAGTTTCGAAGCATCACACACCCCTTATGTCGAACTAAGAATAACGTTTGAAATTAAGTGTATTTGTAAAACTCACAACTGTGAATATTGTGCATCAATTTAACAGTGACCCGCCTCGGTGGCGTAGTTGGCTAACGCGCTAGTCGTGTTGAGCCCGACTGCCGAAGACGGGGAGATCGAGTTTCGAATCTCGGTCGGGTGAACTGGGGGTGGTTTTTCCTAAATGGTTTTCCTCTCTCTCTCCCCACGCAAATGTGGGTTCACTTCCTCTAAATTCAACCCTCTCAATTCCTAAGCCATTAGAGTAATTAGTACTTAAGCGTATAACCCGAACGGGTAGTAAGACGCGGTGCTAAATACTATATAATTTAACAGTGTCCATACAATTGATAACATTAATATTCAAGGCAAACACTACCAGATATTTAGTTTTTTTGAGAGTTTTATAGGGATGTAAAAGAATAATTTGAAGGAAATTAACATGCATTTTTGTGGGGGGAGAGTGGGAAACCATTAAGGATAAAACTATTCAATATACTTGGTTGCAATTTGAACCTCAACCTCCCCATCACCAGGAAACAAGAGATGGGACTGATACCTTTGTCAATGTACTCATTACTACAGGCCACAGATAAATTATACAATCGTGTTGGTCATTGATGGTCTATCTATACTTAGTAGTTTAGTTACGTAAACAGGTAAAACCAAACTTTGATCATGGAATAATGTAGTCAGGTAAATTTGAAAAGTGAATTCGGTGGCCACCCTGATTAGTATGATGTACCGTGACAATCTTCTCGCGTACCACTCTGGGATGCGCACCATAGAGGTTTTAACCCCGATTTCAGCTAAAATTATTTTAAGAATTTTGAATTCATTGGATCACATTCAGTCATAGTATTTTTTCCTCATAAATATTTCAACCAGACATAATGGTTTAAAATGTTATTTTCACTTTTAACTTTAAGTATACAAGCCTACTCTTTTAATTTTTATTTTACTTTAATGGAAAATATTGATGAGTTTTTCTAATAGAGATGCTATAGGTGTGCTTAGTAGAATAAATACACGCAAGTAACTATATTTTAATTACGTCCAACTACATGGCTACGTAATGTGTAATGATGCCAGGGATATAGTATATATATATATCAATTTATATAGAAAAAGATGAATATATTTATATCCATTTATATTTTAAAATTAACATATTCATACAGATGTTTTAGTATCTGGTTTATTGCTCAATTTATCGATATATTCTATTTATCAAACTAAGCTCTAAGGCTTGCTGATAAAATTAATTAGATTAATCTTTTCTCTTATTTTTACTAACAAATCTTTTATTATTTGTACTAAGCTTTAAACAAAATACCGCTGTTCCAGTTTGCCCAGACCAATGCAATCAAATATATCGGAAACAACTGATACTTCGATATTATTTGATCCCTGTATGATAACTTTCGATATATGTTAGTGAAAACTGCCAACCAAGTAATGTGTGGTTTTATTTTAAAATCAATTTGAAACTTCATAAATACGTAGTTACTAACTCCGTTAATGATTTTCAAAAATTACCCACGATTTACGTAAAGTTTTTTAGTCAACTTTTCAGGTAACAAGAAGGTTGGGGCGCATATCCAAGCCAAGTGTATTGTAGGTAGCTCTTCCTTGATTTTTTTTTACTCTCCCTCCACCATTACAACTACATTCTCTCCAAATTCTATATTCCTCATTCTTACCATATTAGTGTAGCTAAAATCGAATATCTCGGATGTAAGTGGTATGTGGTGAAAAAAAAAGCCCTACAATGATCAATAATAATGTTGGAATACATACAACTCAAATTATAAATATATCTTTCAGGACATAAGGTTTAAGCCATAATGACATTTTGAGAAGGGTTTGGGCGCACCATCCCTCAACCATTGAAGGCCATGACAATATAGGTGACTTATGTATCTATAAGCTCTTGAGAGCATTTTTATTACTTTTGAAGGCTGAAGTTGAAATAAGTTAAGTGGTGTAAACTACTATTCTTTTTGGGGTGTAGTTATATATTTTTTTAAATCACTAATATGCTGCATTTATACACTACTCTTTGGTTCATGAGTAAAGGCTGGATAAAATATACTAACATGTTTAAAAATGAGTGTAATTTTCTACACTTACACTTTTTTCCTTTTTTTAGCACCTCATCTTACTACCCATTCGTGTTATACACTGTATACTTTAACAATTTTGACGAAATTTCATATTTTTAACTGAGCTTATGTATACAGTAGTAGTCTAGTACGACCACCTGGTACAGCGCTCTGATTGGTCGGTTTTGGTCACGTGACCACGCCCCCCTCGCTCTGATTGGCCGCTATAATTAGACCCCCCTCCCCCTCCCCACCCCTCCCCACCCTTTCGCTCTGATTACAAAATCTCCACCAGTTGATTACGAAATTTCCTCCCCTACACCCCCTCCCCTACAACCCCCTTCCCCCCCCCTTCCCCTACACCCCCCATCCCCTACAACCCCACCACACATTGAACATGTTGGTACTTGTGTGGGTCTTTTTTTTCTTAATTATTAATGATTGTTAATTAAATATTCATATAAGGGTTATGGGGAAGGACATTGGAGTATATTTTATTTGGATGGTGAGCATACGTCTCTGCACGAACCTCTCGCTACGACTGTCCTGCGTAGAATGGAGAGTATCTTTGCTGGTCGGCCGCTTACTGGGTAGTGACCACTGCGCATAACGGTTGCGCATCCTTTCTCTTTTTCCTCCCTCTTCCCTTGTGGCAGCGACCCACAATGTTTAGGGTGGTAGGAGGGGGGTAGGAGGGGGTCAGTTGCCTCCCAGTGGAAAATTTTATGTTGCAATAAGCAAACGTTTAAAGTTTCTTGAACTCGTCTTTCCCGCCAACCCACCGCCCCCCCCCCCCCCCAAGTCCCACCCCTTGTCACAGAGGTCGTGGACTCAAAGCTAATTTTGGCTACTCTGTTTCTAGAAGCTACAGCCATCTTTTGGTAGAAACTCGAACTAGAAGGCCTCATGGGGTGACTAGAATTAAAATATATACAAACAACTAATTCTAATCGACTAGAAATAACCAGGAGGATAAAAAGTATAACGGGTGCATTAAAAATATGAGTGTTTTCATGTAGAAAAAAAAGCTCAAAATCTTTGAAAAAAAATGTCTGTCTAAAAAGATTATTCAACCCAAGGGATTCGAACCAGACCCAGTGACTGATAAGCACCGACCTCTCGAAAAAACGGAACTAGTACAAGGTTTCGAACCCCGCTACTAGTTGTTATGTGTCCAGCTCTATCACCTAGTGTTTTCTTATAAATGGTTGAAATGTATACTCAGGCTAGATATCATCGACTGGTTCAAACCAGAGACTTTTGACATTTGTTGACCTTGCAGTGGCTTGAACACTCCTACCTCCTTACGTCACAGAGCGTGATGTGTACCGACATTTGTGCTGCCGGAAAAAAATAAACACGCCGGCATTTCTATTACTATAGCTAAACTTCAAAATATAACAATATACATATATATCTTATTAAGGCTATTGTCTAGAATTAATCAAGTAGGTGCGCGTCCGTACAATGCTTCAGGCAAGTTGAAAAATGCACCCCACATTTGCGAGAGTGAAAAAAATGTTTTGCTCAGCTATCATCGACGGGGATCGAACCAGAGACTTTTGACATTTGTTGACCTTGCAGTGGCTTGAACACTCCTAACTCCTTACGTCACAGAGCGTGATGTGTACCGACATTTGTGCGGATGGAAAAAATAAACACGCCGGCATTTCTATTACTATAGCTAAACTTCAAAATATAACAACATACATATATATCTTATTGAGGCTATTGTCTAGAATTAATCAAGTAGGTGCGCGTCCGTCCCAATGCTTCAGGCAAGTTGAAAAATGCACCCCACATTTGCGAGAGTGAAAAAAAAAGTTTTGCCCAGATATCATCGACGGGATTCGAACCAGGGACTTTTGGCGTTTGTCGAGTCGAAGTCCTTACCCCCTCCAGTCACGGAGCGAGATGTGAACCAACATTTGCACGCCTGACTGTCCGAGGATCCACCCCTAGACAGCGCTGAAGAAAGACCTCCGTCCTCTGTGAAAGCTTTAACGCAAATGCGATATAACGGTACTTACACGGACCGGGTAGGCTCCGATGCTGAAATGTTATTTTCGACCAATGAGAAGGCGACACCTTTCATGTGGCACACATCTAGACAATCCATCATCAGAAACTATTATTAACTCTCAGAAAAGACCGCTTTTAAATTGATTGTATTTTTATTCTACTCAAGACAGTCAATATTTTCTTTAAAGTTACCCACCTAATAAATATTGAGAATTATTTTAAACTACTCAAAACATTTTAAATTTTGATTTTTATGGCATAATAGTAGTAGAATCTAGCTTCTAATATTTCAATGCAGCACGTTTATTTAAATATATAAATGTACTTATATTCGCCCCATACGAGCTGAACCTACTAGCTACAGACTATACTACCAGGGTTTTAGACCCACAGGTAGGTTTAACAGTCAACTGTTTCCATCATTCTATTGTTTTATTTTCTCATTATCACCTTCCCCCACAGTATTTTTGAAAAGCACCACGTCCCACTTCTTATTCAGGCTATACAAATATTTACTAACTACGCTAGTGAGCGAAAGATGAGGACGGATGAATTTAGAGGAAGTGTACTAGCATTTACGTGGATAGAGAATGTAAATCAATTTTTTTTATAAACTACCCTCAGCACACCTGACCAGGATTCGAACACCAAACTCCCTGTCATTGGCATAGGCACGAGAGTGATGTCTTAGACCATGCGACCACCATAGTAGGTAAGTATTTATTACAAATTAATCAATGAATCTTCCTAATTAAATGTGTGTATTTTATCCCTTTTCCGTGTGTGCGTGGCTATATTTTTTCGCATTTCTTTTCAAGTTTATTAAAGCTAATATATATGATTTGTGTTCAATACTTTCGGAGATTTTGTTTGGTTAAAATAGTCTTCCCCCCCCCCTTAGTGCGAGCCTGACGTCTTGTACCCCGCGACCACCGGTCTATAAAATATTAGTGTAACTATGAGAGGGTGAAAAAACTTATTTGCTTGGAAGGAAAGTGGTAACCCATTTAGGGAAAAACCACCCTCAGTTCACCTTACCAAGATTTGAACATCGAGCTCCCTCATCGAAGCGGGTATATATCACTATGCACTCTTTTTAGAGAGTTAACAATCTTTACGAGGCTGGCTCTTCAACCAACCCAAATATTACAAAAAATCGAAAGAAGAAGCAGAACCGCGAGTCCAGCTGGATTCGGAATTGGGAAGGTTGAATCCACATCTGTGTTTTGGGGGGGGGAGTAAGGAAATTTTCCAGCGTTTACGTGGAGAGAGAGCGGGAAAACATTTAGTGAGAACTACCAACAGTACACCTCAGCGGGTATTCGAATCCCTAACACAGATTCGAACCCCGATATCTTTTGCCGGTTGCTTCATGTTCTTTAGTTACCAAACACAAGAGAAGAATAAGGTGTTTCAACCGTTCTGACCCTAAAATACGTTGTGACAGAAAGGCGCCGGCAATATACACGTGTCAGCTTTGCCGGAATAAAATATTAAAGAGCGCAGAAGTGAGCCCGCATTTGTATAGAGGGAGAGTGAAAAACTACCCCCCAGGTCAAGACAGCACTCTCACAATATACTAAACTGCAGAGGGATTCGAATCCTGGTCCACTGGCTACCACACGCTAATGGATTGATAATTGGGAGGTTTGAGCCCGCATTTGCATAGAGGGAGAGTTAAAAACACCCCACATGACACCTGACAATGGCTACAAGCGTGAGATAAAAGCTGATGTCGACCAGGTGAAATGTGTAACAGCATTTGCCATGCGTTTGTGGGTCGCTGCCACAAGGGAAGAGGGAGGAAAAAGAGAAAGGATGCGCAACCGTTATGCGCAATGGTCACTACTCGGTAAGCGGCCGACCAGAAAAGTTGCCCTCCATTCTACGCAGGACAGTCGTAGCGAGAGGTTCGTGCAGAGACGTATGCTCACCATCCAAATAAAATATACTCCAATGTCCTTCCCCATAACCCTTATATGAATATTTAATTAACAATCATTAATAATTAAGAAAAAAAAGACCCACACAAGTACCAACATGTTCAATGTGTGGTGGGGTTGTAGGGGATGGGGGGGGGAAGGGGGTTGTAGGGGAGGGGGTGTAGGGGAGGAAATTTCGTAATCAACTGGTGGAGATTTTGTAATCAGAGCGGAGGGGTGGGGAAGGATGGGAGGGGGAGGGGGGTCTAATTATAGCGGCCAATCAGAGCGAGGGGGGCGTGGTCACGTGACCAAAACCGACCAATCAGAGCGCTGTACCAGGTGGTCGTACTAGACTACTTACAGTGCTAACCAAATTTCACATAAAATTAAGTTTTTAAAAATTTTCTATCCTACTAGTAGATACTAATATTACTGTTTAAATACATTGTATTACACCAGAGGTTCCCAACCGGGGGTACGCGAGAGGGCATTAGGGGGTACGCGGAAATAAAACGGTAATGGCGGCCACCAGCTAAAAAAATACCAAAGGAATTTAAAAAGGTGAAAAAGAATTTTAAAAAGTAGGTAGAGGTTTTTAATAATAATGTCAGTTGTAATATTGGCCCTCCTATCAATAAAATCTTCGATGAAATAGGGGTTAAGTCCACTGGAAGGATCGACCCTCCCTCCTCCTGCCCGCGCCCAACACCTCACCTACATCCCTCCGCTAAGGATTGGCGCTCTACTTGGGGGAGCGGAATTGTATCCATTCGGAATGGTATCCATTCCGATAGTTTTGTAATAAACTGCTTTTGTGAAAATCCTGAATTGTATCCACTGGAATTATATCCCCCAAAACCTGAATCGTACCCCCTCGGAATGGTATCCATTCCGATAGTTTTGTAATAAACTGCTTTTGTGAAAATCCTGAATTGTATCCACTGGAATTATATCCCCCAAAACCTGAATCGTACCCCCTCGGAATGGTATCCATTCCGATAGTTTTGTAATAAACTGCTTTTGTGAAAATCCTGAATTGTATCCACTGGAATTATATCCCCCAAAACCTGAATCGTACCCCCTCGGAATGGTATCCATTCCGATAGTTTTGTAATAAACTGCTTTTGTGAAAATCCTGAATTGTATCCACTGGAATTATATCCCCCAAAACCTGAATCGTACCCCCTCGGAATGGTATCCATTCCGATAGTTTTGTAATAAACTGCTTTTGTGAAAATCCTGAATTGTATCCACAAATGGCCGACTTGAGTTTTAACAGAAGGAACGTTTAACGTAAAAGCTTTGTCACAATTCTGGTAGAGGGCAGCAGGATGGAATCTTCTTAACTTACTACTTGTATACTAGAGTGCAGACAAATCCAATCAAATTATTTAAATAAGTTTAAGTAATTATTTGAAATTCGTAGACTCATATAAGGCTGCCAACATTACATAGAATATTAAAAAGCATAGCGTTATAAATTATTTATGATTTCCAATTAAGAGGATATTCGTATCCTAAATCAGCCAGTCCTGCTCGATTATACACTTTAGGCCAGGGGAACAGAAGTTAAACGTATGGACATTAGGAGCACCTTTTAGAAAATATAAACAAATTGTTTGCAGTCATCATTGATAAGATTTTACTCTATTTCACTGTTATTTATAGATATTGACTATCTTTGTATTAATATTATCACTGTTCACCATAGTTTTTATTTTGTTTCCTTGAAGATGATTCAAAAATTCATTTGTAATCAAATCGATATATGAGAATTTAAAATAACTTTGTCATTAGTGCTCTAATTCTCTTTTCAAGTGGCCTGTTTAAGTATTTTCTTAAAAACGAAGTATTCATTCTCTTTAAAGATTGCAGTGCATATTAGAAAATTAATTTGCAACCTTTTTTAACATGTAAGATTTTTTTTCGGGTCAATATATTTTAGAGCATGTATTGACTTCTATAATTTTAAAGAGAGAAATCATTTATTTTATTTGGCAACAGACTTTAGCCACTATGTTAAAAAATAATTATTCAAAATCTAGCTTTAATTTATTCATATCTAGTAAGAAATGAGACGGTTTTGATAAATTCTGGCAAGAATTTTATTAATGTAAATGGCAGCAATGCTTTACTCGCTCATTTATAATCAAAATAAAAAAGTTTCTACAAGACAACGTTTTTATATTTTCCTATAAACATTTTAAGAGGTATGGAAGTTATTCAATTTGTTTCAAATCCCATGTAAGATTTTGCAGGCGATGTTCACCACAATTATTACAACCACCATAAAATTACTGTCTTTGCCACACTAGTGAAAATATACTTATGACGTGATATTTATATGTGACTTTTAAAGCTAAGGAACAATGTTAATTTTCATAATTTGGGTGAAAAATGTGGTTTAAGAATTGGTTTTTTTAGTATATATATTGCGTTCACTAGATGCATCAGTGAATTTTTTTATAATACATTATGGGTGATTATTTCGTATGAGTAATTGTCTTCATTTTTAAGCTATATAATTGCACCTCCTCTGGTTAAAAAAAGGATAGCGTTAACGAGGAAACCAATGAGATAGAAAGAGACGTAGGTGTATATAAGCGCATCTACTGCAATTTAAGAGCGAGACGACCTATCGCTATTTATTATTTGCTCCATAAATTTATAAAGGTATTTTAGTAACCATTCATCACACGAAATTTAATATAGCCTGACATATATTAATAATTCGCATAAAATAGTAAAGTATATCACAATGTCTTATCAAGTATTAAGAGAAAAAGAAATACCCGAAGGGTTTTCTCTTTCTCACGCAATGTAAAACAGACGACAGCTCGAAAATTTCAGACACAGACATCCAAATCCAATTGATCATTGGCTGTTTTGATCTGTGTTAGGCTAGGCTTAATGAAAGCTCAGGTTTTCATTCATAGCTTAAATAATAGTTTGACCATGGCTAATTGTCGAGAATTATCTACAACGACGATCAAGCCACATTTTAAAATCTCCTAGCCATAAAATATATTGATAAATGATAACATCCATCACTAACATTTTGATGAGTATGACTAGGAAAATACCCAACTCACTTGTATAATTCGAACACTTACGTGTGGGTGAAATGCGAGTTTAGTTCAGTGGTTTCCAAATTAAGCCAGGTTTGAAATCAATGTTGGTCTTTGAAACCATCGCGACCCCTTGATGGCCTACAAGTATTAATATCCTGGTTTTTAAATTTTAATTTTATAATATTCTTATTAATCAGGGCTATAAAAAATTTAGCACCACATCTTACTATGCGTTTGGGTTATAAACATGTGTACTAATTTCGCTAATGTGTTATGGACGAAAAAGGTTGAATTAAGATTAAGTTTACCCGGAGTTGCAAGGAGGGAGAGTGGAAAATTATTTAGGGAAAATCAATCCCAGAACCGCCAGTCAGAATATGAATCCTGACCTCATCAGTTAAACTAAACTAGCGTGCCGTTAAGCCCACGTGTTTGATAAAATTCCTATAAACTATATTATCCTATATTATTTATATGAATGCGACTAAGATGTTTCAAAAGTTAATCAACGAGCCTAGTGGATATTTTGAAAGCTATGATAGCAGCGCCTCTCGCCTAAACACGAGACTCCTCCAGCAAACTAAGTAAGCAAGCAACAGTCTGAGCTAGGTAACCAAAAGGAACCTAATTAGTAACTAAAATGTTTTTACTGTATTTGAATTTTGCACCTTCCTAAAGTAGTAATCAATTTAAAAAGTAAACATAACATTATAATCTCAACAAGCAACGTGTTCCACCCGATAAAAGCCATGACCAAGAATGGGGTCGCTACTCCCAGGTTGTAAACTATCTGTCTAGTCACTCTAGTGCCTTAATTTATTTCACTTAGCTATCAGCACGAGAAATGGTTAATTTGAATCTATCACTGAAAGGCTGACCTGTCGGTCTTACCGAATGGCGAGTGGAGTTTGTACCCTTCTGACTAAGTTACAAAACGCTAATCTGCGAAAGAGGGGAAGGGTAGTCATGGAGGGGGTAAGAACTGTCAGAAGAGGCTACATATTTCATGCTTGAGTGCGTTAAGTTAATATGCAACCCGCTTCATAAAATCCCTTCGAATTCGTCAAGTAGGTAACGTCGTTAAGTAAACTACCCTTAATTTTAGGTTTGTATATCTAATTCCAAAAAGATCTCTGGGGAACCCTATCCAACCTTAGATATCAAGTTTCAGCTTGATCGATGAAATGGTTTAGGCTCTATGCACAGATACAAACACACAGACAGGCGGCATCGCTAAAATATATTTTTCTGTTTCAGGGGGCCATGAAACGTCGATATTTATCAAAATTTCAAGGTTTTTTTTACGATATCAATACTTTCTCTAACCGAGGGGTGCGAGAAAGAAAAAATTATTTCCACAAATCAAATCAAAAGTTTTTTAAAGATTTCTATAAAGGTCTTGATTGAAATGTCTACTACTTTTTCAATTCTTCACGTCTCAATAGCCTTATGAACTAACTTCGTGTTCACACTTTAGGGATAGTATGAGAAAGGTATAATTTAGAGAAAGTGTATCTACATTTGTATGTAGATAAAGTGGAAAATCATTTAGTCAAAATTATCTCGAAACATCCGGCGAGTTTCGATCCCCGATATTAGTCATGGTGAATCAAGTTGTAGCAAGGATGATAAAACTATATACAACTAGCTACAAATCTTACATGTTAAAAAAGGTTGCAAATTAATTTTCTAATATGCACTGCAATCTTTAAAGAGAATGAATACTTCGTTTTTAAGAAAATACTTAAACAGGCCACTTGAAAAGAGAATTAGAGCACTAATGACAAAGTTATTTTAAATTCTCATATATCGATTTGATTACAAATGAATTTTTGAATCATCTTCAAGGAAACAAAATAAAAACTATGGTGAACAGTGATAATATTAATACAAAGATAGTCAATATCTATAAATAACAGTGAAATAGAGTAAAATCTTATCAATGATGACTGCAAACAATTTGTTTATATTTTCTAAAAGGTGCTCCTAATGTCCATACGTTTAACTTCTGTTCCCCTGGCCTAAAGTGTATAATCGAGCAGGACTGGCTGATTTAGGATACGAATATCCTCTTAATTGGAAATCATAAATAATTTATAACGCTATGCTTTTTAATATTCTATGTAATGTTGGCAGCCTTATATGAGTCTACGAATTTCAAATAATTACTTAAACTTATTTAAATAATTTGATTGGATTTGTCTGCACTCTAGTATACAAGTAGTAAGTTAAGAAGATTCCATCCTGCTGCCCTCTACCAGAATTGTGACAAAGCTTTTACGTTAAACGTTCCTTCTGTTAAAACTCAAGTCGGCCATTTGTGGATACAATTCAGGATTTTCACAAAAGCAGTTTATTACAAAACTATCGGAATGGATACCATTCCGAGGGGGTACGATTCAGGTTTTGGGGGATATAATTCCAGTGGATACAATTCAGGATTTTCACAAAAGCAGTTTATTACAAAACTATCGGAATGGATACCATTCCGAGGGGGTACGATTCAGGTTTTGGGGGATATAATTCCAGTGGATACAATTCAGGATTTTCACAAAAGCAGTTTATTACAAAACTATCGGAATGGATACCATTCCGAGGGGGTACGATTCAGGTTTTGGGGGATATAATTCCAGTGGATACAATTCAGGATTTTCACAAAAGCAGTTTATTACAAAACTATCGGAATGGTATCCATTCCGAGGGGGTACGATTCAGGTTTTGGGGGATATAATTCCAGTGGATACAATTCAGGATTTTCACAAAAGCAGTTTATTACAAAACTATCGGAATGGATACCATTCCGAATGGATACAATTCAGTCCCCTCCTCTACTTCCTCGTGGCTCACCCTTCCTTGGTGTTTTAGATTTAATTGTTGACGCATGCCGGGCTGTGCATAAAAACAAAGAATTAATTAATTTGTGTTGTGTTTAACTTTTGTTGTGGTTCTTTGTATTGAGTCGTGTGCATATTATTCCTACAATCCTACGTCAATTTTTCTACCAACCACTTACTATTCACGTGATTTACGCTATAGATCAGTGGCTTAAAACTGGATCTTTGCGGAAGCGGAAGTTGATTGAAACACCAAATGAAGTACCGTGCACATCATCTGACAGTGATTGGACCAACATTACGACACCACAACAGGTACAAGATCCAGTGCCAGAGCAGGTCAGTAACAAACTGCAGTTACTTCTTCTTCTTCTTCTTCAGAGGGAATAATAAACAAGAAAAGAAGGTACTTTGACAGCTACATTAATTACGGGTTTTTATGAATAGGAGAAGAGGACTGCCCCAAGCTCCTCTGTGTTTTATGTAGGGAAGTATTAAGCAACGGTTCAATGAAGCCTTCTTTGCTCACACGGCATTTACGTACCAAACATCTCGAGCACAGAGATAAAGATGCCACGTTTTTTCGACAGTTGAAACTTCAGAGTTCTGTAAACGTGAAAACATATTTTGAATCTGTCAAAAGTGATTGTGTCAAAGCTACTGAGGCCTCCTACTACATAAGCTATCATATTGCGAGACGAGGTAAAAACCACACCACTGGTGAAAGTTTAATTTCACCGAGCCTCAAAGATACTTTCAGATGCATGCTTGGAGAGGAAAGTGCTCTTAAAATTAGTTTAATACCGTTCTCAAATAACACGGTGTCTCGAAGAATACGGGACATGTCAGACGATGTTGAGAGCACAATCATAAGTCACGTCAAAGATTGTGAAATTTTTTTCTATCCAAGTCGACGAAATTACCGACGTTGCGCAATATTCTGTGCTACTTGTAATTGCTAAGTACTTGAAAGACTTATAATTCGAAGAAAATCTCCTTATTTGTCACCCCATTGAAGGGTCGTACGTCTGGTAAAGACGTATTTGAATCAAGTGATCACTATTTCTTTGAAAAAGGAATTCAATGGTCAAAATGCGTTGGGCTCACTACAGATGGAGGAAAATCCATGGAAGGTTGCTACTCAGGCCTTCATGCACGCGTGGCAAAAGTCGCCCCCAAAATGAAATGGACGCACTGCTGTATTCACAGACAGAGCCTCGCATCGAAACCTTTGCCTCCAGATTTGCAAAACGTTCTTGATGAAGCGGTCAAAGTTGTCAACGTTATCAAGGCGAATCCTACCCACTCCAGGTTGTTTAAATTACTGTGTGAAGACATGGACATCCTTCACAACACTTTGCTTTTGCACACCGAAGCTAGGTGATTGTCTCGGGGTAAAGTCCTGACTCGGCTGTTCAAACTTCGACACAAGGTAGCCCTTTTTTTTAAAAGAGCATACTTTTAAAAATATTGGATCCAGGATTCATGATTTTGAATGGCTACAAATCCTTGCATACCTGAGTGGCATTTTCCACCAGATTAATAAACTCAATCTTTCACTTCAAAAAAAATTGTAACATTTTATTGTCGACAAAATTAAATCCATGAAAAAAAAATAATTGGGGGAGTTCTTGTCACAAGCCGAGCTAAATTTAACAGTCAGTGATAAGATAATTGAGCACCTGGAAATATTAAAATCCTCATTTGAAAAATATTTTTCAGAAACCGGAAATGGGTGATTTGGATATCCAATCCTTTCCAAGAATAGTATTTTGAACCGGCTTCATTGTCATTAATGAAAAGGAGAAGTTGCTACAACTCTCATCAGATACCACTCTGAAGAACCTCTTAAATGGCGGAATGGTGAACCTAGTCAGTTTTTGGGCTCGTCACGGTGATGAATCAATGAACTTTAGAGAAAAGCCATAATGACTTTGCTGCCGTTTGCTAGCACGGAGCTTTTTTAAAGGGCGTTTTCTTCGTATACTTATATAAAAATAAATATAGAAGCAAATTAGACGCAGCTCCGGATTTGAGATTGTATTCATCCTCTTTTGAGCCTTATTTTTCAAAACTTTGTAATTCAATACAGTCCAAAATAACACATTAATTCTTCTTTTTTTCCAATCTTCGTGTTAATTTGTTTGCTCACTTCAAAAATAAAAAACTATATAATGAAAAATAGACCATTTATTTTAATTCAACATATACCTTTTTTTGGAGAAGTTTCCGTTATCTGTAATGGGTGGAACAGATTGGGGGTGGGGGTGCCTGGAGGATTTGGGGTAGGGGGACGCGGAAAGGAACCGAGCCAGCTGGGGGTACGTGGTCTGAAAAAGGTTGGGAACCACTGTATTACACCATAGGCTCCACGCCATAGTCAAGACATGCCCCATTGCATTAAATAATAATCTGCACTGGTAGCTTTTAAAGTTCGAATTGCTGTCAGATCAAAGCTATTTTTTTCCAATGTAGTGTGAAATCGGTTAAAATATATTGAAGCTTTATTGTTGCTTTCTTATTATTATGTTTAAATTAACAAATCAGTTTTTTCTAAGGTAGATGATTATATTTCAATCCAATTTACTAAATACACTTGTCAGATTCTGTTGCAGTCTTGAGCAAAATGTATTCCTGATAATTTACTGTAAAATTCCCCAAAGTAATAAGTGGTAAATATCCTCGATGAAAACTTTTGGATGTAAATTAAGGAAAAATCACTTTGTACCAATACCTAGAACCAAGGGCGTAGAAAGGTGGGTGTCCGGACCCCATCCCCCCATAGGATTAGCTGGACCCCCTATAATTTTTGGACGCCCCCTTAAATGGGGGTCCATAAATGCCTATAAAAACCTAATTTTTAAGTTATTTACTCTTACTACAGTTTTAATCGTGTATGACATCAACCAAACATTAGTCAATGAATATTTTAATATTCACCTTCAAGATACAACTTGTAAAACTTCCAATCGTAAAATAAGCTCTGCCTACATTTCAAATAATATATATCTTTTATCATACATTCATATGGTATTGATAAACAAAGATTGTTTCTTGGAATGAGCAACGAAGTGCGGCCTGGGAAAATGAAGAAATCATTTTTGCTATCACCTGTAAGATCCTACTTGAGGAATCACCCTAAAAAAGAGCAGCTAAAAAGAGCAGCTTAACAGAACAACTGTCACAAGTGGAGTTTGTAACTTATCTAGGTAGGTTTACTACCCTTTCCCCACCCAATATTTCAATATACCTACTTACTCAAAACATTATTTGTTAACTATGATAAGTTTGAAATTAAAGGCAGGGTTGGGGTTTGGGGGGACGCCGGACTACCCAATAACTTTCTCGTGGCCCCCCTAGAAAAATGAGATTCCTACGCCCTTGCCTCGAACTATTATTGAAAATTAGAGGGTCCTAATATAAAGTTCCATATCTCATTTTCTTTATTTTTCCAATAAAACATATTTAGTTTTTTAAGCTAGTTAGGGTTTGTGACTATGTAAAGCCAAGATCGCTAAACATATATTATTTGTTGGTAGCTGTAAACTGCTGATTATGGTTCAGACTTTTAGCCTATTAATTAATTTAAGTAAATAATATCTACCACTCAACGTTAAACTAAAAATCAGACCGCTCGTGGTAAGGTGCCAATAAAATAACAGAACTTGTATAAATCGGCCCATGGACAGTCAGTCTAAAGAATCTGCGCAGACCGCTTTGAATAACATGTGATCCAGACACTGTAACCCGATTGTGATAACATCATTTCGTGTTGAATTGTTAGTAGTAAAATATGTGTGAAGTGGCGTGTTTAGTCATTATTATTTCATTCGTTTCTGATAAAATTAAATCTCAGAAACTAAAAAGATGATATGAAATCTCTTCGATTCTTTCATAAAGTAGTCACTGTTTTTCAAACTATGGTTTCTTTTATACTTCACTTCTCACTTTCCAAAGACCCGCATCAGTGGCCGAATGGTATAGTGCTTTTACTATCATGTTGGACTGGCCTGATAATGACGGGGAGATAGGTGTTCGAGTCCCGGTCGGGTGTACTGAAGATGGTTTTTCCTAAATGTGTTCTCACTCTCCTTCCATGCCAATGTGGGCATATTACCTCTAAAATATTGCCTTCTCCCCCCTAACCCATTGGAGTTATTATCATAATATGCGTTTAACCTGAACAGGTAGTAAGACGTGGTGATTTAAAAAAATCTAGAGTTCTAGAAGATCTCTTACACAAGTATATAATATCTCTTGAATACTTCATTTTATGATTTTGATGCCGTCATAGAACGAAATTAATGACGTTGATTCCATGAAAGCTGATCCTAAATAACCAGCTGTTGTTGTGTAACAATATTCATCAGCCACTGTTGCGCAAAACTATTTTACAGTAGCCTATATGGTGACCTAGTCTCGGTCCCCAACCAACACGTCTCACATCAGGTTTGCGAACCCCATATAGTATTGAATGCACGTGCACCTATAAGTTTGTAAGAAAACATAAGACAACCTTAAACAAATCACAGTACTATTTACAAGCTTCCTCATGGGATAGAGGTCGGAAAGGAAAATCAACATTCCACTGACTGCTTCGGTGGCCGCCATGGGCTGATCTAAGGCGTCACTCTCGTGTTATACTGGCCTGCTGATGACGGGGATATTGGGTTCGAATCTTCGTCGGGTATACTGAGGGTGGTTTTGCCACAGTAATTTTCCATTTTAATTCCACACAAATGTGGGTACACATATTCTAAATTTAATCATCCTCAACCCTAAACCATAAGCGTTATAAGTAAATATGTATAGTAACCTGCACAGTTAGTAAAACGTGGTACTAAAAAAAAAAGCAATCCATGAAAATAAGCAATATTTGATTTTATGTTTATTATTTTAGCGTATAACCCGAACGGGTAGTAAGACGCGGTGATAAGTATTTTATTATTTTAACAAAATCACTCATATTAACATTATACAAATAATTTTTTCTATGAAACATATTGTGTTTAAGTGTGCTAAGCCTATAAAGCATTTATGAATATTAATTTTAACCAAAGTATAGAGTTTATAAATGCTTTAACTTTATGGTCATAACTAACATTTTCCCAACAAAATAAAATTTTAAGGTGGGTTCTCTTAATAATTTGTTTGACCCCAAATCAACATCAATTTACTAACACATTAAAAAAATTGTATTTAAATCCAATTAATGTATTTTGATATAATAAATGCACATAAGTATTTTACAAAATTAATGAACAAATTATTTCTAAATTCAATAACAATTTTAAACTTATATCTAGACAAATTTAAATGATTTATTAGAGTGCACTAGAATTTTCGTCATAGACACATTGATTTAAAAATATACCTAGAACGTGAACAATTTAACTACGTAACTCTTTTGACCACACCTTATCTGTGATCGAGAGAAGTAACGTTTTCTCTAGAATAGGCCGAAGAGAACTTGTGTCGTAACAACTGTATATAGACTGCGATAACCTTGTCCGTAGCTGTTATACCTTTAAACGTTGAATTTGCCATAATCCCCATTATACCCTCTAAACGCAGTGACATAATTAGAAGATACATCGCTTGCTGCACCAGCAGTGCTAGACTCTCCGTAACCACCCCGTATATCAGAATATTCATATCTGTGATGAAGGCCATCATATCCTAGGCCATAACCGCCATATCCGGTACCTAATTTCCTGGCAGCGCTAGCCGCTGCGGAAGCGGCTGCAGAACCAGAAGAGGCAGAACTGGCAGCTGAAGCAGCGCTTGAGTCCCTGTGATTTCCCCAAATACTAGGATATCCATAGCCATCGTATACACCTTTGTATCCTAGACCATAGCTGCCATATATTTCACTATATCCTTTGGAAGCAGTGGATGCTGCAGTGGTGGAAGCAGCTCCAGAACCAGAAGAGGCAGCGCTTGCAGCTGAAGTGAAGCTTGAGTCCTTGTAGTGACCCCAGATACCAGGATATAATCTTTCACCATATCTTCTATAAGCAGAAGCCGCTGCGGCACCAAAACCAGCTCCATATTTATTAGAAGACGCAGCACTGGCAGTGGTGTCACTTGAGTCGCCATAACCTCCCCAGATGCCAGGATAGCCGTATCCGATGTATCTATCTCCATATCTTCTGGAAGAAGAAGCGGCTGCGGCAGCGGTGGCACTTGAGTCGCCATAACCTCCCAGATGCCAGGATAGCCATATCCGATGTATGTATCTCCATATCTTCTGGAAGAAGAAGCGGCTGCGGCAGCGGTGGCACTTGAGTTCGCCATAAACCTCCCCAGATGCCCAGGATAGACCATATCCGATGTATGTATCTCCATATCTTCTGGAGAAGAAGCGGCTGCGGCAGCGGTGGCACTTGAGTCGCCATAACCTCCCCAGATGCCAGGATAGCCATATCCGATGTATGTATCTCCATATCTTCTGGAAGAAGAAGCGGCTGCGGCAGCAGAAGCAGCTCCATAATTAGAAGACGCGGCACTGGCAGCAGCGGTGGTTCTCGAATCTCCGTATTGTCCCCAAGTAGGATATAGGTATCCGCTTTTGTGACCATCTCCCCAAATACCTCCTTGATGGTAACCAGCTTTGTTGGGAGCGACCAACAGGGCTGCTAATGCTACGATCTGAAAAATATAGAAGAATTTGACTAGTTTGATTTTATTTCTATAATAATTCTACATTTTAAATTTAATTTACGACACATTATAAAGTAGATTCATTTTATAGAGCATTTTACTCAAAGAGGTGTTTTTTTATCTACATATTTATGTATAACATGTTTCATTAATAATTACGTAATTAATTATTTTTTTCAAAATTTGGCCCATCTCACCTTACTAATCATTTTACGAAATATTTGATGTTACTTCAATGAGGATCTGGTCCTCATTAACTCTTTGGAATCATGTTTGATGTATTTATAGTAAATCCGTACATCTGATCAATCTATACAAATTTTCAAACGTGAATGCCTTGTTATTGAAAATAGAAACGAATAATTTATTTTGCACAGGTCATTTAATATTTTTGGCAATTTTGTTGTGATTTATTAACATGATTCTTTTATTATTATGATTTGCACTTTTCACAATATATTTATATGGCTAAACGATCAATCAACATCCTTGAATGAAAACGCCTTAATCATAAATGTATTTGGAAGTTCGTGATCAAGCTCTTTGGCGAAAAATTTGAATTTCAAGGTTTCTTACAAGGGGTGTTCATAACGTCGTACAAGTATGTTTTTAAAAAATAGATTTTTAAATTGTTCAAGTTTCATTCTCACTAATTGTTATAGTCACTAATATAAAATGGTCATATAATAAAATATGCGTGTACTAAATATTTTAAACACAGTTTAAAACAAAATTAAATCATCTTCCTATCCTTTACTTTTGCTTGTGTGTGTATGCATATATATATATATATATATAGGGCCATATATATGCAATTATTACAGTTGACATAATTTTAACCCAATAACAAATCGAGCTAAATATATACTTTAAAAAAAATTGTGAAATTTAAATTTAATATATAAAACTTATTTTAATTTAAGTTATATGTCTTCACCGAGTCTCGTACAAAATTCGTCATGACATATTTGTACTCATCTCAAATTTATATGTTTATTTACTACTATTATCATTTCTAAAATTTTCAAAAACGTGTTCATGGTAATGACTGGTTAATCCAGTGGTAAGATTATAATTTTTTTTAAGGTATTAAACGTGCATTTTCCGAACCGACTAATTTTATCAGCACACGAGACTTTCTATGAGTTAGAGATAAAGGGCTTATCAATTTTGCTAGGAAAGGTATTTTCACATACCTTCCCTGGTTCTTTTACATGCCACAATCGACATGGGACCGACGGCTTTACTTCCCCTCTGAAGTAAGTTGTGCAATGGGCTTTTATCCCTCAAGATAAATCATTTGACCCCGACTGAGTGTGAATCCACGAACACTGACTCTTGATGTGAGCACTTTACCCCAAGACCACCAGGTCGGCCCAATGTTAAAATACCATTGGGAAGACCTAGAGGCAGATGGGAGGTTAACATTAAAATTGACATGAAAGAGATAGGGTGTAATGACATGAAATGGATAGAACTAGCTCAAGATAGAAATAGGTGGCGTAATTTTATAATTGTGCCAAGGAATCTTCGATTTCCTAATTCCATAAAGTAAGTAAGTAAGTAAAAGGTACAATAACTATAATAATTTAATTTGCCCCGAATTTTGGAAATTTCTACTTAATTATGGTAGGTATAAGTTTTATAGGCTCATAGAACGTAGCTTACAGAGTCGAATTCTTCAAAGAAATGGTTTAGCTATAACGGATATTAGCAGTATTATAAAATATTGCAATCGTGAAAATTTTGACTTCTAAATTATGATGGATCTTGATATTTTATGTACCCCCCGAACTTAAAAGAATAGGTTTCACAGTTCTGCTCGGCTTTTATGTCAGCCTATACTTAAGGATACACTCTTAAATGGTTTAGTGAATTTTATTCAATCTTAATATTTAAATAGGATATGCTCATAACTCAAAGGGATATATATAATTTTTTTAAATTTAGCTCTAAAATCAAGATCATTTACTAATGATTGATTTTGGAAATTTTTAATATTGATTTAACTATTTTGTTTAAAATGGTTATTTGGAAAGAGTTTTAACTGATGTTTTAGGAAAAACCCATAAGTGTAGTTTACTGATGACTGATTTTGTTTCAAACTATTGTACATGAGAAAGTGCATATGGTTTGGTCGTACAATTTTTTTTTTCTCTTTGATACAACTATTAAATATTTTCCTTAAATCTGGGGCTCATAACTCTATGTATAATTTATTAAACATACAAAGTCTATTTTGAGAACTTTTTGATACAATGAAAAATATTAACTATTCATATGAATTAAGATTGAAATAAATATTTCCAAAATTAATGATATTACATGAATTATTTTAGTCGAATAAACCAAAGGTTTTATATCCAATGGTAAATGAAATTAAAAATATTGCTTTATACAATATGATAGGAAATGAAAATATGATATATCCTTGATTTACAGATGTTTTAATATATTTTTCAGTCCAATAATATACTTATAGTATAATATTCAGTTTTAAACTTGCATTTATCAAAGTAGTATATGTTAACATATACACTTTATACTTAAACTTGTTCATTTATGAATCTCATTAGTCTCCAAAAGCACAACCTATTTTATGTTGTATATATTATCGCTACACATATAATTGATTTTAAATTATACTGTACATATTCTAATTTGGAAGAAAATATGTTTTCTAAAATACTTTTAATATTTTTTGATGCATTTGTATAATTTTGCTAGCAACAACCTTAAATTGTATGATCCAGTTTATTAACGATTGTTTAATAATAATATCACTCGAACTCAATACAAAACTATTTGAAACTAAAACAAAATAAAAGGGAAATTTTCATGAATAAATATCATAAGCTTTTAGGAATTATCTAAGAAGAACTGTCGTCAACCTTCAATCACTGTCTTATGATCACAGATTTTAAAATATTATATACAAAGCCTTTTTAGTCATGATGAATTAAATAGCCAAGCTATTAAATTGTTAAGTATGGTTATAGCTGCATCTAAATATTATGTTCTTAGAATTGGAAAGTCAAATGGAACACGATGACTTCTGGATAGGTTAGTGGTAAGAGCATTAGCATACCAAGCCAAAGGTCCCTGGCTCGATTCCCGTGTCCAGGTGTCATTTTTCAATTAAATTAATGCTTACTTATTATGATAGGTCAACGTGTGTTAACACCAAAACTAACATACATTTTGATAAACCATATAATGTTTGCGCACTATCGCTGAAAACGTATCATAACTACTTCTGACTAGTAGCAAAACAATAATGTTGATAAATAATAATAATCTTAAATTAACAGTAGTTACGTGTGTGTCCGACATAGCTCTAGCTCCAATACCAAGATGTGTACTGATGATAGCGAAGTGGCTCTGCATATAGTTTTTTTCAATATATATTTGACTTAAAGGGTCCACAGATTGAAAAAAAATATATATGTATATATATATATATATACACATACATATTTAATCTAAGGCAGCCACCTCGGTCAACGAGAAAGTATTAATTTCTCTCAGGCCACATGGCTTAAAATACAGTGGTCTAGATATCGTTTTCTGGAACTACTTCTCTATTATGTATAAGCTTATCCTCCCTTTTTCATTTCACCTCCAAACACCCGTTGTCACGTCCTTAAGAAATAGGGGGAAGAAAACTATGAAACATATATCTCAAGTTCTCAAATATCTTAAAAATATATGTTTAGAGCCCATTAAAGAAAATTTTACTCTATTTGTTAGAGTAAGACTATCTACATGTTTTTTTGCTATATAATAAAGAAGAGAAAACAAATAAATAATCGTTATGTAAAAATATTATTCACCTTGTTTTATCTTTATAATGAAATTAAGTTTTTTCTGGTGCACTGTGATATGTTTGGGGCGGGGGGGGGGGGGTAAATTTATTATTAATACCAGTGCGTGCTGGTCACGGTGGCTCAGGGGGCGGCCAGACTGGGTGAGCGAGCGACTAAAATATAAAATAGAACACATTGGCTGTAATGAGAAGTGGCCAGACTGGAGCGAGCGAGTGAGCGACTGAGCGCGAACGCTTGAAAGATAGACCTGGTTCTATTTTTCAAGACTCGCCTCGGTGGCGTAGTTGGCTAACGCGCTAGTCGTGTTGAGCCAGACCGCTGAGGACGGGAGATCGAGGTTCGAATCTCGGTCGGGTGAACTAGGGGGGGGGTTCCTAAATGGTTTTCCACTCTCCCTCCACGCAAATGTGGGTTCACTTCCTCTAAATTCAACCACCCCAATTCCTAATCCATTAGCGTAATTAGTACTTATGCGTATAATCCGAACAGATAGTAAGACGCGGTGCTAAATAATAATATTTTTCAAGCGCGCACGCTCGACCCGGTACATTCTAGTTTACATGCGCTAGGCAATATTATTGTATGTTGGTTCATTGAGTGCTAGGAAAACTTCTCATTTTGACATTTTTATTACTATCGATAGGTTTAGCACACTTGCTACTAACGGCCTAATTTAATTGTTAAGATCATAAACCATACCTGTATATATAAATAAAACTGATATGTTAAAATACTTCATTTTTATCAAATTAGGCCTTTAAAAATAAGAATCACCATTAGCGTGGAGAGAGGAGAATAAAACCACAACAATAAATAACTTGTCAAAAACCAACCTCAGTTCACTGAGCCAAGATTCGGAGCCTCCTCGTCAACAACTATAGAGAGCTCTGCTAATTAAGCGCACGCTCGCCAGTTTGGCCACCCAGTCGTTTGCGCGCTCGCTCGCACGCTTGTCAGTCTGGCCGAAACCTCAGAAAGCACGCCCTCTTCTCGCCTAGCTTTGGGGTGGTCAAACATTTATGTAGCGTAGCAAAGTTAAGTTGTTTCTTTGTTCGGTATTTTCGAGAAGGTTTATTTTACGCACGGTTATAAATAAGTCGTAAATTTAACTAACAATCCGGTTATTTTTCTTTCCAAAATGTATAGTCTGATTCTTTTAAGTAGGGTATATATATGTATATGTATACTTATATTATAAACATATACCCTTCGTTCTATTATAATGAAAGACTTTTAAAGATTTACTATGGCGTAGCTTATAATATAGAGTCATAGTGTAGTCCATCAATGTAATACTGTAATCTTTCAATGCAAACGAAATTTACACTTTGTAAGGCTAGCCAAATTATTCATGTTAAAATGTTAACTGGTACACATAGAAATGCATATATTTTCGATATTTATGTCGCCTTTGTCAGACAACCCTTGCTAAAAAAAATAAGACCCGCTTCTGTGGCCACGTGGTCTAAGGTGATACTCTTGAAATAGACTAGACTACCGATGACTGGATATAGCGGTTCGATCCCGGTCAAGTATACTGAGGGTAGTTTTTCCTCAATTGCTTACCACTCTCTCACCATGCAAGTGCAGGTACACTTACTCTAAATATAACTATTCCCATCTCAAGTCCATTAGCGTTACTAGTACATAGGCGTAAGCATATAATCCAAAAGGGTAGTAAGATGCTAAAAAAATAAGGTCAAAAATTGGAAACACAGAACTTATGTTATTGTACCTGGCATCTTAGTTCAGTTAGTAGCACGTGTTTGCTAATAGGTCTAAGAGCACAATATTGTGTACCGGTAAAAACAATTTGTCTGGTTCACTGTTATTAAATGGAAAATGGATGACTATGATATTATTATTTTTTTGTCATTGAACTGAAATTTAATCATAAATACAAACCTAATGCTTACTAATTTTTTTTTTTTTTTGCCTAAAATAATTTGATTGGTTTATTACAGATCTTCTCGTTTTTCTATCCTAATCCAAGTCTTTTAAATATATATAAGGATTCTTGCTACAGGCATTAAATATATTCCGGTTCTCACTTGGGTGACGTAGTATTTTTGTTACGTACAGTTTAGTTATCATTGTCGAAAACGAATTTTCACGCACATTTTTCCAAACTAAATTGGTAACTTCATCAGTGTCTGTAATTATTTTATTTTCCAAACTCTCAATTTCCCGTCTAGATACGGGCACGTATGATCCGTACACATATCGTTTTTTGTTGACATCAACTATGTATAGAAGCTGTGCTATATCTTCATCCGTGGATATGAGATATACAATAGCCGTGTAAATGTACTCCTGAGAGGGCAAGTCGATTAATGTGCTGGCAGTATAGGAAGGGTATTAGGCTTTTATCAATTTAGTTTTGGAATCTTAACGTTGCGGCAGATTTAGCTAACTAGGTAGTGTCAACATTTGTATACTTGAATATATTGACATTCGTAGTCCAGATTTTATCATGTACATACGGCTACACTTTCAAACGCTTTCAAGATGTTGAGAGTGGTTACCAATTCGTTGACACCACCAAAGTTTCCTGATGAGATATGATTATTGTACACAACTTCCTTACCATCAGCGTCCACATTTATATACTATGTAATGTTTTGACCCTCCAGTATGGTGGCGAAAGAACAAGGTTATTGGAATTCAGTGAGATCGACCATCGATGGCAAGAAAGTTACTTTGTGAAATTCATGACGGTATTCTTTGAGAAATATTCCTTGCAACTGTCTCTCGCCAAAGAGATGTAAAACTTATCCTATATGGTAAGTTTCTGACGTAACTAGCTGGAATACACGAATTAAACTTGACAGGGTAACTTTTCCACTGCATGAAAACTTTCTTTTGCCTTTATCACCATCGCGTATAATTTTATTGACTTTGAAAATTGTATGTAGACCTACATGCTGCAGCTCTTGTTCGTAAAACGTCCTCTTTACCTTCTCGACCGGTAAGATCGGCCTATCTATGCACGACGGGTTGGCGCAACACAACGCCGGCTAGTTTTAAAATTCCTTCGCTCCAATTGCTCCAATTGCTTTGCTGATACAATGCGTGTCAACGACTTGGAGTTTAGGTTTACCACATTGTTTTTTGCGACGGTTGCCATGTAAGTTTTCTCTAACTTGAAGTATTTTAATTTCTGGAACGTCTGCATATGCCACTTTGATACTAGAATGTTTTACACTTTTGTATGCATCAAGGACGTCCGGAAGGACATCATAGCGATCTGTCCTATGTTTTTTAAAGTAGCGCCACATGCGCCCCTTTACAGCTTTGTTGAATCGTTTCACTATTCTTGTCCTCCCACTAGGATTATTGGTGGTGTAGTAATACACATATTATTTTCTGAAAAAAAAAAAATCGCCTTATTAGCCTTGACCACAGAGGAGGAAAGAACAGATCCACAGCCGCCAGGTTAAACGTGTTGCGCTCCTTTTCGAGGCTTTACTCCTTCAACGTTGGGATCGCTAGGTTCGATCCCCAATGACTACAGCGCAATCAAGTGAGCATTTTTTAAACGACTCACTTCAAACTCGAATGTTGGAGAAGGAAGATACAAAATATGAGTCCTCGAGCTAACCTGTCGGCTGGCGGTCACCGAGCAAGCTTCAGGTAGCACCCTCCCCCATCTTTACCCCCCTCCCCGTCCCTAAATAACATAATCCTTCCACACAAATAAGTGTATTATGACTGCACATTACAAAGAAAACTTGAAATACAATGAACCTTTTTTTAATTTTTTTTAACTAAGGGACTGGCTGTCAACTGCAATTATTTGTTAAAGGAGCACTGAGGAGAATTGAAGACGTCTAGAAATACCAATTTATTTAAGAAGTGGTTAGATATTTTTTAATATTATTTTCACCAAAGTGAGGGTGAAGGTTCTGACCAGTTAAATAGTTTAAATTTTAATTATATATTGTTTTTTAAATGTATGATATCTTATATAGAACCGTATAAAACAATCCCGCAAATTGTTACCCTATCAAAACATGAGTATTTGATCAAGGAAGGCTAGATACCATACCGCGTGGCCACTAATGCAGGTCTATAATAGCTATTTGATGCTATGTATTTAAAATAATTAATGTATACTTGAAATAATTTAAAAACTGGTATTTCCCCGGTGTAAATTAAAATTTCCACACTCAAGTAATTAAAGTTAAAACAAATATATAGGATAGTCTTAAATATTTCTAAGGTTTTCTGTTATTTAAAATTACGTAGTAAACACTAAAGTTAAACTATTGTAGTTTTTGTGAGTATATGGACGCAGGCTGGATAGTAATATAAAGATATTGCAGACAAACGGGCCGGTAAGCTATGTCTCGCGAGCCGTTTGTTTGTGAATCCTGCCTTATCATTCGACCTTGAAAGGGGTTTTTGTCTGTTAATAAAAGTTAAATCAGTTAGAAAGTTTAATTAATCATATAGTATAGATAAAATGATGTACAGTTTATTGAAGCAATTATTCAACATTTTATATACCCTACACTCCATTTATCCTAAAATTTAGCAAGCTTTCTTTTATGAATTACTAGCAATCCCACACAGCGTTGCCCGTGACCCACTGTGGTATAAGAATTATATAAGCAAACCCCCCCCCCCCCTTTTACTCATGGTGCCCGTACCTCTGAAAAGTAATTCTAAAACAGATACAAAATATGTTCTTCTGAAATTTGTTTAAAATAGCAAATTAAAAATCCTGCTTCGAGGTGCATTCCGTCCACCTATGTTAAAAATTTCAGATCTCTGCGTGCCGTAGATTTGGCTGGGCATCGCACACACAAACACACCACACAGAGACAAAATAGGTATCTAAAAATACTTTCCTATCTATTATTTAACATATTTTATTATTAAATGAATTGTTTTTAAATAGGAGCTAACGAGTATGAAACTATACACATACCATGTTAAAGTTATTTTATCATCACAAATTAAGATTAGATACTTAATGATTTTTACCGTTCGATCTTTTAAATATGTTGCTGGCTATCTTGCATACAAGATAGAACGGAGATTTCACTGTAAACTCTGCATGAATACATTGACATTGAGGGAGAGTGAAAAACCCTTTAGGAAACCCAGTTAAACCAAGCGAGATTCAAACTTTGGTCTCCCTGTCCTCGGCAGTCTAGCTCAACACTAAACTAGTGCATTAGCTAACTATGCCACCGAGGCGGGTATTAGTATAAAATAATGTTGAATATAATCACTCCAGTGTTTAAAATAAGGGGGTATTGCCGATACCAAATATATATACACTCAGGAAACTCTTTTCATTGTATTTTCCATGCTTTTAACTTTTTTTTTTAGTTTATAAAGTAGCATATCACTTGTATATTTTGTTTGTATTAATTTGACAACAAAATACAAAAAATGAATGCAACCTTTACAACATAAGTATTTAATTTTAATTACTGATATATTTTGTGCGTCGTGTCTTACTTTCCATTACGGCTATCCGCTTATTTACTCCGATGGATAAGGAATGAGGAAGGTAAAATGTTTGGGAAATGTGCCCATATTTGCCTTGAAGGAGAACTATAAACATATTAGGAAAAAAACACTCTCAGTACACCCAATCAGGATTCGAACACTGATATCCCAGTTATTTGCAGTCCAGTCTAGTGAAAAAGTGAATCCTAAAGAATTGTGATCGCAGAAGCTGGTCTCAAAATATATAATAATTAATTTAAAAGTGCATTTCCAAGACTCGTGTCACGTTTAAACTGTAGAAGCACTGGCATTGAATGTTTGGCTCCAACACTCTCAATTGTTTGAAAAGTTTTGGTCAATGAAAGAGGGGTGAGGCGGGGGAAGGGATTACCGCTACCTGGTCTTTTGTACTCAGAGAGACTGCAGCTCTTAGCTCTCAGCTCGTCTTTCCCACGAGGAACATTTTGCAAGTGAGTTGTTTTAAAGAATTCTCACTTGGAAGCGCTGTTATCACTGGATATTTTAAGTTCTACCTGACTCGGGGAGCGCAACAAATCTCCGTAAGGCTACGTATCTGTTATTTCCTTGTCTATGGCTTTGACTTTAAATCTATTCCCTTTTCTGTTTGTAAACTTATAATTTTGCGTGCACTTCGTTTGGAAATGTACTGAAAGAAGTCACTCACTACACTACCCGTTTTGGATGGTAGCGTCCTCGCCCAAGTACGGTGAGCAAATACATGGTGCCGTCCTTGTATTTGCTAAAACTCTGCGAATCGTTAAGAGCTTGGCTTGCCGCACGTATTTGTTGCACGGAAATCTTTGTATTACGGATTTTTGTAACGTGTAGGCGTAATGCTCATGTAGATATTCCCACGCTTTGGCTGAATCTGTTTTCTACGCCTTCATGATCAACGGCAATGACGCGTCTGTAAACCCTGCAGAATGCAAAGGGTCGTAGTGGATTTCTCCTTTAAACTATTCACTAGGCAGCTAGCGATTTTAGTCAACTGTTTTAACATATTCTTTTTCAGGTGTGGGGGCGGCGATGGCGTCAGTAGTTAAAGTACGGATGATGGATCTCTAGTGAGTGCCAAGCGTTTCGGGTTGACATTAACATATTTCGGAATAGTATTTTTGTGGCGCCGTAAGACACTCTCGCCACCCCGATTTCCTACTGTGTTTTCTTCTGACCAGATTGTTAACTAAATTCTAAATGTTATCTCCTCAGAGAAGCTTGTCACGAATTCTTCACCTCCCCGTTGGTGCCCTATACAGCCTTGGGAAATAATATGTCCGATTAAAAGTTCTGTTTTTTTTTTACGTGCCTGGATAGGTACAGTATTGAGTACCTCAGGGATGGGACGCAATAGCTCTTCAGGGGTGGTGACAATTTCAGGTGATATAGGTTGTCTAATTTGTTTGGTGGAATGTAGATAACAATGTAGCACTTTTTGGTGTAAATTCAATTTGATCTTATCAAGTTTTGAGATAAGGACCATTACCATTTCCTTGTCCAGCTCGGATACCATTAACTCAGATCACAATACTCAGTAGCCCTTCGCTTTAAGCTGAAATCCTTTAACCCCTCCGTAGAGTGACACACTTATTGAAAATGTATGTGTCTAAAAATATTATTACATTAAGTTGAGGTTTTAATAAAATAATATTTCTAATTTTTTTAGCGCCGCGTCTTAGTACCGTTTGGGTTATACACATATGTACTAACTACACTAATTATTTAGGAATCAGGAAGGTTTAATTGAGAGGAAGCGCACAAGTATTTGCATGGAAGGAGAGTGGATAACCATTTAGGTAAAACCACCCTCAGTGCACCCGATCAGAATCGAACCCCGATCTCCCAGTCTTCAGCACTATAGTTCATGTAATTTATATTTACTTGAAAAGTTGGAAATTGACTTTGGAAAATCTGTAAAAGTCAGGGAATCTTAAAAATCAATAAAATTTGGCTTGACACCCTGTGAGAGTTGACGCGATACATTGCATTCAACAGAGGGGCTTGCGTCAACACCTTGGTACTCAAGGTTATGCATTGATCTCTAATTGTGACGTGGTTGTGTTTTTATAACGTGAATCCAACCCAGGATTTATCCCTATGATTTTTAAACAACATAATATAGCGGGTATTAAATAAATGTCTCTTTACCCTTTAGCCTCATGAAATATATTATGTGTAAGGTACATGACGCAAATATTTTTATAATTACATCCTTTCGTGAAAAAAATCAACGACCACGTCGTTGGCTTCGTGGATCAGATCATCGAGTATAATAACCAACTGTGGAGAGTTATTACTGCTGTCATACATTTCCGGCAAGCCCCTACAAAATATGACATGGGACTTTTGCCCGTTATGTGTGAACCTCGGTTTCCATAAAACATAATAACGGGAGATTTTGGGATTTTTTATTTTCAGATCTACCGTCGCACGTTGTGTCCAAATGACGCATTTAAGCCTATTTACAGACTAGTGGTGACATTAAATAATTGCTGTAACCTGTTTGACGCTTAGGGGAGACTATACATTTACGAATAGTTAGTATTATAATTATAATCCATAAGTGTGGTAAAAATAGAAACTATCATAAATTACATATTTCCAATAAAAACGGATCTTTAGGTTTACCTCCACATATTGTGTACTTAATGACAATGCCTACTTTGTTGTTTTTGAAACTATATTACAAAGTGTGTTGTATCTTAACTTGATTCTCTTAAGCACTAAGCACCATCCATCACACTTAGACTTTAATTTACAGAGGACGGGAGATCGAGGTTCGAATCTCGGTCGGGTGAACTGGTGGTGGTTTTTCCTAAATGGTTTTCACTATCCTTCCACGCAAATGCGGGTTCACTTCCTCTAAATTCAACCTTCCTAATTCCTAATCCATTAGTGTAATTAGTACTTAAGCGTATAACCCGAACGGGTAATAAGACGCGGTGCTAAAATTATTATTATTATTATTATTTAATTTACAAAAAAAACAAGAAGTGAGAATAAAATGGGCATTTAATTATGTGAGGCCTCTTTTATATTTGCTGATAACACTTCCCCTCTTCCTATGACAGTTATAACCTTAACAATAATACTTTGGTCTGGACAGCATTATTTTGCATAAAAATACCTCTTTTTTTAATCTGGTTATACAATTCTTCCACGTTGTTGTTTTTTAAATATATTTATATTGACAGAAATACTCCTACTTCCCAGTTTCGTGATTATAGCAAATAGTCTGTGTTATACACAATTTAAAAATAATATTTACAAACTATATACTTTAAGGTCAAAAAAATAATTTTGTGACGATATAAGAATATTTTAATTAATAGTTAATAATATATTTTTTTAATATTTTATCTTTAAAACTTGTCGAATAAAACGTAAATACACAAAACACGATAAATCCTATCATTACTTGCCGCCACATCACCGGTAGGAAACGTCCTTAACTATGAACCGATATGAAATTTGTTACCGACTGGATATATCTTCAGGATTTTCTTGCTAAGATAACTTTTTGTACTCATTTATTAATGTTTCATTATAATTTCTTTATTGACCACCAAATCAATGATTTCATCAAAACTAGCCACAATATTCAAATCCCATAACACTATTTTTTAGCATTATTAAACACATTATTATTAAATACAATATACTTTTTTTTGTATGAAAATCAATGATATATATATATATATATGAATGGACTATAACCATTTACACATGATATACTTTACACCTCTTTATTTTTTAATTTCAAGAGCAAGTATTGTAATCGTGACAGTTTTCGATCTCTAGATTATGATGAATCTTTACGTTATATGTGCGCCTGAACCCAAAACAGTGGTTTGCACAATTCTGTCTATTCACATATAATTATGTCTGAAACGTTTTGATGGATTTGGTTCAAAATTGATACTAGATGTAATAAGGCAAAATTTTGGGAATTTTAATTTTTATATTCTCCCCAGCCCTTAATCTAAGAGTAGTTTAGTGAACAATGATAAAATGGCTTAAATATTTCCTTAAAAATGTATATCTACGGAGTGTTTGACATCCTAAAATTTGGGTAAAAAATTGGTTAAAGGGTAGTTTACTGAAGAGTGATTCTCGAAAATTCGAATTATTGTGAAAGTCTATATTATGATTTGGTTTTAAATGTATGACCGGTGATTGTTTAACATGCCAAATAAAACTGTATACTTGTTTTTATGAGAAAATTCGTTTAAGGCTAGTTTACTGAACACTGTTTTCTTAATTTGAAAATTTAAACTTTTTTCTTTCAGTTTGGTTCAAAATAGGTTTCTTGGAAAAGTTTTTCTTAATAAATAAAGAATACGTTTCTATTTTTACAAAATAATTTAGTTAATTGTAATTAGCAAATAACTTATTTTTGAAAAAAAAATAAAATTGTTAAAAATATTTTAACAATTTGGTCTAAAAAATTGTATATTAAGAGTGTTTATTTTGAAAAATAAGATTGTGTTTTTTTAGGATAAAAGCTTACTTAATGGTAGCTTACTGAAAACTTTTTTTAACAGTTTCTTCCAAACTATAATACACAATGAAAAAGTGTGTGCGATTGTGTCATACCATTTATTTTATAGTTAAATTCTAATAAGTAGGAGTCTAAGTGTAACAATAAGATTTATACATCCACAAATATCTTAAATAAACCTGTGTGGTCCTGCCTCTAGACCAGTCTGAAGAAGATCTTGTGTCGAAACCACTGTAAAGGGGGCTTAGATATAAATAGTGTCGTATCCACTAACATATCCACCGGAAGGAGCGGCCATTGGAGCAGCGGCAGTGCCTCGATCTCTAGAAGATACGGCACTTGTTGCAGAAGCAGCGGTTGCACTTGAGTCGCCGTAACTTCTCGAACTATCATTATATTCGTAGCTGCTGTACAAGTCTCCGTATCCTCTTGAGGCAGCCGCTCCATTATTGGAAGAGGTAGCACTTACAGCTGCAGAAGTGGTGGCACTTGAATCACCGTAGCCTCTCCAGACACCAGGATATCCGTGGCTACTGTAAAGGCCGCCGTATCCTTTGGAAGCAGCTGCTGCACCGGCAGAGGCTCCATAACCAGAAGAATCTGCACTTGTAGCAGCAGCAGCAGCAGTAGCTGTACTGGTACTTGAATCGCCGTAACCTCTCCAGATACCAGGATATCCGTAGCCGCTGTATAGGCCACCGTATCCTCTAGAAGCCGCTGTGGCGGCACCAGCTCCATAACCAGAAGAAGCAACACTGGCAGCAGCAGCAGCAGCACTTGAATCGCCGTAGCCTCTCCAGATACCAGGATATACGTAGCCACAGTATATACCACCGTATCCTCTAGAAGTAGTGGATGCTGTGGCAGCGGCGGCAGCACTTGAATCACCATAGCCTCCCCAGATGCCAGGATATCCGTAGCCGTTGTATAGGCCACCGTATCCTCTAGAAGCAGCGGCTGCTGCAGCTGCGGCAACGGCTCCATAACCAGAAGAGGCGGCGGCAGCAGCGGTAGCGGCACTTGAGTCGGCATAGCCTCCCCAGATGCCAGGATATCCGTAGCCGTTGTATAGGCCACCGTATCCTCTAGAAACAGCGGCTGCTGCAGCTGCGGCAACGGCTCCATAACCAGAAGAGGCGGCGGCAGCAGCGGTAGCGGCACTTGAGTCGGCATAGCCTCCCCAGATGCCAGGATATCCGTAGCCGTTGTATAGGCCACCGTATCCTCTAGAAGCAGCGGCTGCTGCAGCTGCGGCAACGGCTCCATAACCAGAAGAAGCAGCAGCAGTAGCGGCTGCACTTGAGTCACCATAGCCTCCCCAGATATCAGGATATCTGTACCAGTTGTATAGGCCACCGTATCCTCTAGAAGCAGCGGCAGCAGCACTTGAATCACCGTAGACTCCCCAAATACCTCCCGGATGATAACCGGCCTTGCTTGGAGCGACCAATAAAGCTGCAAGTGCTACTATCTGAAAATATAGAATTGCTATTTTGGTTATTTGTATTATAATTGAAAATTAACTAATTTCTAACACTTAATAATATACCATACAAGGGTTGATTAATTGACTTTAGATAGTCAGACACGCTCTTTATTACAACGTTTTAATGCCTTTTACAGGCCTTCAAACATTTATATATATTCTTAATTTGATATATTCTTCTGCCCTGTTGTCCGATATGTTTTACTACTCCCTGTATTCCGCAGTGTTTTTGGTGCCATTATTCACTCTATTTCGACACTGCACCTCGCGCAGGAAACACATGCCAAATTTGCAAATTATTATGTGTTTTTACTAGTTTTTCGATCTGGTTTTATTCGACTTGTCACTCGCTTGGAAACGCATACATAAACTTTAACACTCATGGTTATAATGGGGATTTTAAGAAAGTTAGACAATGATGCTAAGCAAAGTTTTGGCCAGATAGTACATTATAATTTGGATGACTATTTACGGCATAGAGAATAACTGGAACAAGATAGAAAACGCTGGAAAAAAAAATCCAGATTTGCGAACAGGGCAACGTAAAGTAATGAAGACTGAAGGACATCCTTAGAAGAAGTGGCTTATTTTTTCCCGTAAAGAACTTAGTGTAACACACCTATAACTGTTTAAATTCTACAACAATAAGCTTTATGCCCATGCAAGATGTGAAAGTACTAAACAAATTACTTTAGAGCGCGTGATGGTTGGTTAACTAAATTAAAATCATGATTTGGAATTCGCATGCTGACAATAACTCGGGAAAAACTTTTTAAGTGATGTGTCAGCTGTTTCAACGTTTGTGTAAAAAGTAAAGAAGGTTTTTGTGGATCCCGGTGTAGCAGCTTATCTATCAGCTCCATAATGCTGAAGAAAGACGCTTATTATGGGACTCATGCTGCGTAAAGCATATGTTCACCGAGAAGATAAGTTGTGAATACATATTGGAGAAATGTATGCAAGGATCGCGTAGCTTATTATTCGTGTGCTTATTATAGTGGAACACGCAGATACAATTTTTGAGCAAATGAAAGGCAAAGAATCAAAGGCTCTTAAAAATTAAGACAACATAAATAAAATTTGAGTAGCAATTATGGTATTCTTACATTTGTTTTGCCAAGATATTTTCCTGGAAGGACGTTATGTTGGGCCTTAGTTAATGAAGACAGAGGTGAAGAAGATTGGAAGCCTGAAAATAGTGTTCCTATATTATAATTGATAAAGACAGTGGCATTATAAACTGAGAACACGAATCTGACACGCTATGAAATTGAAAAGAGGTTTTTGTGAGAGTCTTGAATTTTATGAACCAGCTTTATTTTTTTCCGTATGGCACATTTTGACTGGGAGGGACTTTGATGTTCAGGCTCGGTCGACTTATGTGTAGACTACTAGCCTCTCTGTTGGCATAGTACGTTGCCCAGGGTACACCATAGGAGGTTTTCTACACATCGTAACCGTAATTAGATGATGTGATGATGGTATTATGATTTTCTGGAGCCGGGGTGAATCTTAACCTAACTTAAGCCTAATTAACCAAACCTTGGTTACCATTGGGATCATTCCTCTAAAGGGAAAAATACCCCAGGTACAAGCCGGGAATTGAGCCCGGGACCCTCCCTAGGTCCGTTGCCAGTATGGAATAGATACAATTAAACCTGTTATTGCGGCACACACTCTCAAATCTTAAAATTTACTTCCTGCCATCGATTCAATGACCCAAAGAAAACTATGCATCGGCCATCGGGTAATATATTGCTTACGTTTCATAAATTAAAATAGGATATAATATTACAAATATAGCTACACTTACAAAAAATAAACTTTTATTTATCGATTCCTGACAAAAGCTTTCTTATATTTTTTGTAATGTTTGTTTGGTAAAAGTCTGGTTTGACAGAATCTCTCAATTTGTTTATACATTTCCGGTAGTTCGATGTTTAGCTGATTTTTAATATGGTGTCGGATAATCGATATTTTTTTACACTATGTAATAAATACATAAGGAGGGGATCAGTCGGATGCCTTCCGAGTATATAATGATATAATGTATAAAGGATGTATCCCCCGATCGGTATTCGAATGAATCTAAGTCACAACTCTCGCAATATACTAGTCTGCCGATGACGGGGAGATCGGGGTTTGAATCCTGATCGGCTGAACTGAGGATGTTTTTACTAAAAAAAATAACCATTCCATTCTCTCTCTCTCTCTCTCTCTCTCTCTCTCCATGCAAGTGTAGGTACACTTTCTTTAAATTCTGCCTTCCTCAACTCTAACACGTTGGCGTAATTAGTATATATGTGGATGATCTGAACGGGTATTAAGACGTGGTAAAAAAACAAATATATTTAGAGATGGATGGTTTTAAACGTCACGAACACACGTTGGTTGAGATACATGTAATGAGTCAAACGAACAATAAAATTGTGCCTACTGGTAATACTTGTTTGTTTAAATATTTCAACTTTTGATCTAGTATTGTAACAATCCGTAATGCTTTTAAAATGTTAGGAAAATTAGCAAGTCACAAGTTGTAAGTAATTTCAATTTTTCTATATGCTTTTAAATCCTTTATTTTAATCAAAAGTGTTTGTATGCTCATCATATTCTACTATCCGTCCAGGATACCTGCATATTTATTACAAACTAGCAGAAGTACCCGGGGTTTCCTGTAATAGCCCTTTTTTTTGGTTTCAAACAAACATAATTTTTTTTTTGCCTTCCGACCATTTTTTAAAGAATTAAAAAAAATCTAAACCCAAATTTTAATATTCCTGCTTTGAGTTGCAAATGTTCGTGCACAGAGGCTACTTATTTTTAAATTTCAGACCTCTACATGTGATAGATATCACGCAACGCTCATGACACACGAATAGACAAACCCATCATTTTATTAATATAGATAAGTTAGAGATAAGGATGTTGCAGTTTAAAGGAGATTCACCCAAATATGCGTAGACATAGTTTGGAAACCATTTAGTAAAAATAACATCTTAGGTACACACGCCTTCAAATAGAATCCCAACATCCATCTCTCCAGAAAACTCAAGAAAACTTCACCTCCCGATGTTGACGCCATAGACCACGCACCTACCGATGTGGGTTTAAATTTGAATAGCAATACTTACTAGGAAACTCTGCGTAAAAAAAATATCGTTGTCCTCTTTATTTTACTTGTAACAAATAACATTGTGTTTTTATATTAGTCTGTGACATAATTACACTTGGCTCTAATTATGAAACTTCTTACCTTTCCAATCATGTTTAGAAATATTGGATGTTACTGCAATGAAGATCTGCTCCTATTAATTTCTTGGGATCACAGATAGTGTATTTATATGGAAACTTCGCATCAGGTTATTGTATAGTAGCTCTAAACCTGTGCACGTTGTAATTCAAAACAAAAACCAATCTCTCTTGCACTTTATAGACAATATATTCCTGTTAATGTGTTATTCTTTAGTAACACGAGTTATAGTTTGCGCATCAGCACTTTTCGAAAGACATTTGTATTTGGAAACAACCGACACCTTTCATTGAAGTCTATTTAGGTTAAATGTATTCGGAAATCCATGCTCACGTTTGAAACTTGAATGAAATTTTTTCTTAACTTGGGTCGTTATTTATTTGAATCCATATTTCAGATGTTAATTTAAATTGAATCACACTAATACGGAATTAATTTAGGAGAGAATAGAGGTCATCTGGGTTTGTTTTAAAATACCAAAAGACAATTCAATTTATAGAAAGTAAATAGGGGTGATGAGAATAAATAGAAATACATCACTGTAGAGTGATGATTTAAAAACTATAAAAACCCGTTTCGGTGGTCACATGGTCTAGTGCAATACCCTCTCAGTAGACTAGACTGCCGATGATGCGTGAGATTGAGGTTTGAATCTTGGTCGGGTGTACTAAGGGTGTTTTTAAAGAGTTTTCCAATCTCTCTCCACGCAAATGCGAGTACACTTACTATAAATATAACCTTCCCTATCATAAAATTAATAGCATAGTTGTATAGCATAAACCTGAACTGGTAATAAGACGCGTTGCAAAAAAATAAACTATAAAAATACTATGAATTCATTATTTTACGATTACAACTTTATTACTATTATTACTATCTTAATGGCGTTGAAAATTGTTTGTGCATCAATAATCATACGTTACTAAAGGATTACTACATTTTCGACGGATTTATGTTGATGTTCATCAATGGGGTGGACATTCGAAGTTGCGTCGCAACCTTATTTTGGGAGAGGGGAGGGGAATTTGGCCCAAACAAGGTATATATAACCTTAACATTTCACAAACTTTTCTATAGTATGAAGTAAAATCAATCATATTTAATACAAATAAGACTTGAAGATGTTGAAAAATCACCGAAACATGTCGTCCTCATAGAAGAAAAGTATATAAAAAAGGAGAAGGGAATACAAAATATAATAAACAAGAAAATATAACCTTACTATCAATTATTATTACTACTTATTAGATATATTATTTTACATTATACTAAACGAACACATCCCCTTTTATACTTAACCTGAAATATTTTATTCAGTAAGCTCCTACTATTTATTAAAATTAAGTTATATTTTTTATCATAATAGGAATATGCAAATAATTAAAACAATGTATAAATCACTGTTTTAGTAAATTATTTAAAAGCCAAACTTTGGGGGAAATACAAAATTTCAATGTAACCTTAATACATACCAGGTAATTAAGTAAGGTTATATTTTACATGGAAATTGACTACAAATGAAGAAGTAAACTAATGTAAATAAAATATGAGTTTATTAAAACAAAACAACCTGATAAATACACAATACCTAGACAATAATACTACTAGTCTATTATGTGTTTATCAAAGGAAATCAAATACATATACTCAATAAATAAAGACTTAAAAGAGTCCAACCCAACTCAAGTTCCTGATGGACCCCCCCCCCCTCGCCCCCCCCCCCCCATATCTTTTTCTCTTGGTTTAAATTACTTATACATTTAGTTGATTAATATAAATTTACTTAAAGAAGCCAATTGAATGGAAAACAACATGTTGCTTTCTCAAAGCGACTAGAAAAGTTGCATGAAAATAAAAATGTAATATACAATTAATATTAACGACTGGGGTTTAAACAAATTGTTATTAAAATTTCACTTTTCCAAAGTGACTAAAAATAGTAAACAACATGAACAATTAATTTTAGTACGAAAATTCTTTAGAAAAAAAACCACAGTCTGTAAATTTATGCCAAAAAATGAATTTAGAATATACTAATATCCGCCATAGCGGCTTTCTCGTAACCGCTTCTCCAGGTTGAGATGTTTACTAATTTTAGCGTAGACAGAAAGTCAACTATTCTTGAGTTGGGTCCTCTCTATATTCAGTAAGTGGCCGGAACCATGTATATCCAGGATCAAATGGGGATGATCTTGATGCGTTGACAAGAAACTCCGAGAAGAGCCTTGAAACGACTACGTTGTTTGATGGCTGGGGTTGCCTACTGGGAAGACGCAATGACTGGAAGAGCCATTACGACCTTGATACGTGCTAGTAGGCACCATTCATTCACTTTACTGGGGATTTTTTTTTCCAGGAAGGGCGTAGTCTTCTTGTATCGAAAAAGATTCTCGTGGCCACAGTGATATATATGTAGGAATGTATATTAATAGGACAATATAGTTAGTAGAAGAGACATTGCTTATTCCGTGGTGATAATATACAGAAATAATATTGTAGTTTATTAATGTTGCAGTGAGATTTCTTCTTCTAGCTTTATAAGTTTAATTACTTAGCATACGTTCCATCATTTATATTGTAGTAACTGAGCACCAAATGTTGACATAGAAAATTATTAACCAAATTAATTAGAAATATCCTCTCAGCTCTGTTTTGTTTAAAGCTCAAAATAAGAATAAATTATTTTTAACTGGCCCAGAGAAGACTAATTGGTACGACATTGTGAAACATTTTGTTAAGTTCCTTAAATACCAATCCATTTTACAAGTAATTATTTGATCAAACAAAAAACTACAACATATCCCTAACTTTTTTTTAAAAAATTCAAAATATTAACATTATTAATCGAAATTTTTGGATTATAAAAAATATGAGTCAGACGTATTTTGTATGGCACTACTCTGGAGTGTGGTTACGTTGTTCAAGGTATTGGAGGGATTGAGCAATTTCCTACACTGTTGCAGGACCCTTTGTCTACAGGGTAGGGGCTACTTTTAAATTAATTTATTTCCATTGTCTATTTACTCATATTTATTAGTAGGACAACATTGATGCTCTATTTTCTAAAAGTTCATGCCTCACCACTGGTCTTAACCATATAATCTAAAGCAACATGGTGACAATAGTAAATGTTAGGGCTTGATTGAAACAGAGGTGACCATCTCGTCTTGTCTGGTTGATGGTGATTAGGATGGGGCTTGAATCCCGTATGAATATACTAAGTTGATATTCCTTACTAGTTTTCCTCTAGCCCTCCAAACAAATTCTGGTACACATACCTTTTATTTTACATTTAGTATTCCTACTCGGTTAGCATAATTAAAATGCGTATATTGTGCATATATATATATAGTGCATATATATGCACTATATATATATATAGTGCATATATATATGCACGATATACTCATTTTAATATATATGTATACATATACATATACACACACACATATCGTGCCCATATAGATATTACTTTTTTGTCCAAACGAACATGTCTTTATAAAATAATAATTATTAGTTTCTATATCTACTTAAGGAACTCAATGAAACAATGTTTTGAAATCACAAAATATCATCATTCATCAACTATAGATTCTAAATTCAAACTACCATTTAGAGTTCATTTTAAGGATAGTGAATATATTTTTGATCCATGAGTTCTGGGTCTGATCTAGACTAGCTAAATATATGGGCGCTCTGACAAAAAATGTGTGGGATTAATGAACAAAGCTGGATTATAAAGCCATTATTAAACAATAAAATAATTCATTTACAATTTCTTAATGTATTTCTAAATATTAAATATTCATATATTCTAAATACTTTATACGCATTTAAAAAAAAATCACATTTATCGAATTTAAATGTCTAACAATATAATATATCTTAAAATATAAAAGCAATTAAAAGTTTAAATGAATCCTTGGAATCCATTGGTTCCACTATGTCCGAGATATCTTTTAAAAGTTATATAATAATATTTGAATATTATTCACAAAATTCAATTCTCTTTGCCTTGATTTATTATTATTTTTATTTTAATTAAAATCAAAATTAAAATCTCATCTACAGTTTTGGAATATTTAATAAAATTCAAATTAAAATAAATAAATTTGTAAATATTAACGCTTTCAATTATGCTATATGCTCAATATGCTCAAAATCTAATATTATTGTGTCCATTGGACCGTTTTAATATTTCAGAACTTTTCAAACTTTCATTTGTTAATTTGTACATAAATTAATTGAGGCAGATCCGCATGAGACATCAGTCTTACAATCAATTGGATTAGTGGTGACGGGTGTTAAGTCGGGACTGGAAGGCATAGCGTGTGTCCAGAGGGCTATTTTTTTTCTAAACTGGTTCTCATATTGTTTACCCAAAGTTTTTATTTTAATATACTTTAATAATAAAACAAATGCATTCGTGAAGTAAACTAGCACATGCCAATTTATATAAACTTTGAAGACTGGACATCAAAACCTTACATTTGCATGTTACTTGTTTATAAATGCAAGAACAGAACAGACACAATGCCTCACAATACTTTTTTTTAATTTAAATAATTGGTTAATTTTATTTCACTAAATGTTTTTATATTAGTATTTGGAATGTTTATAAAGTCATATCATTATAAAGTATAGTACAAATTACTCTCTTTATTGAAAACTGATATATAATTCTGTGTTAAGATTCGGATGGACACCTACTATATAAGAACGATAATGTTGTATAGCCTATTTCTCAGAAACAATGCATAGTAACAACATGCGGTTTTTGTATTATATTTAACTTGTAAATTTAAAATGAACTATATTAATAAAAAATGTTAAAAGTTAATGTTTACCTTTTTACAATAAGGCGTTGTTTTAGAATATAGTTTTGAAGTTTTCATATTATAATAGATAACAAGATAATGTTCATTCATACTCAACGAATATTTATAATACAATAATTTTTACAAAATCTGATATTTTCAAATTAAATAATGTCTAAACTGTTGAAAAAGTTCAGCCGTTTCCTGCTAGATGGGTCACTCATCGGAAGCCCCTTTTTCTCTCCTTCCCAACAACTTTTTGGCATTATCTATCTTAAAAGAAATTACACACACACACACACACACACACACACACATGTATATACAGGTTGTTAAAAAAAGGGTTCAGAAATTATGAATCTTGTTGTACACATTAACATGAGTAAAGGAATATTAATGACGTTACATGACATTTACTTGTATCGATACGTCGGTAAACCTCACTAATAATAATAATCTAAGAAAATATAGGTCCACAAACCAACTCATATAAAGGTAAAGGCCATTTTGTATTTCTTGTATTAAAAAATAAATACCACGGTGCACCGCACGGACTTACTCTCACTTTTGTCTTAAAATATATATTTACTGAAAACTCGTAAAGTTTGTGAAATTAAATAATGGGTCCATGCATTGTTGTAGAAACATTACACCAAAGGTCATAAATGAAATAAAATACATTTTTACTTTATCTCTGGCATTAGGAACTAGAAACACTATTACAGAAAAATTGAGAAAGGATAATCATCTTTGTCCACCAAAGAGCATACGAATCAAATTCATTTTCAAAGACCTAGATTAAAAAGAATATATAATTATTTGTTTATAGCTCAAAACTTTTTGGTTTTATAAAAGTATACTTAGAAAAAATATTTTTACCTTTAATAGTATTACACATTTACAATGATAAGTTATTACTCATTTTAAATAGTTGCGGATAAATTATGAAAATTGGAAAATTTCTCTTGTGCAAAGTACCCTCAAATTCATGTAAATGAGAAAATGAGAATTCACATCTTGTTTATAATAATGAACAGTGTCTAGATATAAAATTAATTCAAAATAGTTAGAGTGAATTTTGAGAAAATCGTTTTATTCTCTTAAACTTAGAGTTAGATAACTAATTCAAAAAAAAAAAAAACCTCGGGGGGACCTTATGAAAACCCCAGATACCATGTTATAGCTCAATTTGTAAAGTAGTTTTGACTCTAGCCAAGGTACAAACAGATGGATAGACGGCATTGCGAAAACAACTTTTTTGGTTTTAGGGGGTCATAAAACGTCGACATCTATCAAAATCTCGAGTTTAAATTTTTTGACGATCACAATACTTTCTTTACAAGGTGTCGAGAAAGAGTAAATATTTGTTTAAAAAGCTTAGCTACCCGCAGCGGTGTTCTCTAGGTAGAGCCGTCGGCTTGATCACCATTGATGGGGTAGTCAAGGTACGAATCTCGCAGTAGACTAGATTGCTGATGACGGGGAGATCAAGGTTCGAATACTGGTCAGGTGCACTGAGGATGGTTTTCCCTAAAACGTGTTTCCACTCTTCCACGCAAATGTGGGTGCACTTCCTCTTAATTAAACATTCCTAATCCTTAAATCAATATTGTAATTAGTAGGCCTACATAGGCGTATAACCCAAACATGGTGCTAAATAAAAAAATAAATAAAAATTAAGCTATTAATAGCCTGTGTATTGAACGTAACAATAAAAAAGAAAAAGAAATAGTTATAGATAGTATATAATCGTTTTTATAATAATAATAAATTAATAATTTTGTATGGAAACCTGGTTTACCGACTTTTATTTAATCCAGATTATTATTATTATTATTATTTAAGATCTTAGAATACAATGTCTTGTTAGTAAATTGTTCAAAAAAAGTGAATAGTATTTGTAAAGTGAAGTAGGCGTACATTGTGTACATTCTATTTCATTGAGATAAAATTTAAAATATTGCAATTTATTGTCAACTTTGGCCAATATTTTTTCGCTCATTAATTTTTTTAAGATAGTTCCAAATTTGTTTACCAGTCTATCACCTAGAACAAAGTGGGGTTTTCACTTTGTTTTTTCTATCTCATGTACAAACAAATGGTGGTGCACCTATTTTAATTCTTCCCTCCCTATACTAGGTATTTAAATAATTAGCGTAAGTAGCGACCGTAAAAACTATATCACTGAAAATAAAAGGCTATAATTTTTAAATATAGGGAATAAAATAAATTTTTATAAATTTCTACAGTTATGGATAGACCAAATAGAAAAGTCTAAATTTAACGTAAAATTATGATTTCCTAAGGTAACTTAGAAAAATTATACTTTGACAGTGGTTCGAGCCCTTGTCCTTTGACGTTGGACGTAATTCTATAAAACCCCGAGATGCGGCTCAAAACTCGGCACCATTCCTTGGAAAGTACAACGGGGATGGCTTGTCTTATGTTGAGAAGTAAGCAATAAGGCGAATTGACTAGGGGTGGTGGTGGAGGCCTGGACTAAGGGTAGAATTCAAGGCCACTCTGAAAGGGGTGAAAGTATAGGAGGGGCTAGAGGGGTTGGTGTGGTGAATACCCTAGCTACTGCAGTAGCGCACCTTTGTTGAGGTGATAAAACATAGTACTACTTGGAATATTATTATTATTATTATTATTATTATTATTATTATTATTTAGCACCGCGTCTTACTACCCGTTCGGTTTATACGCTTAAGTAATAATTACGCTGATGGATTAGGAATTGGGAAGGTTGAATTTAGAGGAAGTTAACCCGCATTTGCGTGGAGGGAGAGTGGAAAACTATTTAGGAAAAACCACCCCCAGTTCACCCGAGCGAGATTCGAACATCGATCTCCCCGTCCTCGGCAGTCGAGCTCAACACGACTAGCGCGTTAGCCAACTACGCCACCGAGGAGGGTTACTTGGAAGAGAGATTAGCAAAACTTCTAGATGTCCATCCTAATCTTAATGTATTAACTAAAAACTTAAATCTCTTATTTTATAGTATTTAGTGCACTTACTTTCTGAAATTCTTTCATTCTATGAAAGGATTCACTCGATATTAACTTTAAAGGTAAACAAATTACTTTGAACTACTTACGAATATGTTTATCAAAATGTTGGTTTATAATACAACCAATCAATAGAATAAACTAGAACCATATTTTTAAAAAAATTCAAATAAATACGATTTTAAATGTCAAAAATAATTTGGTGCTAACAAATTAAGTCTTAGTGTAAGCTGTATTATTTTATGATTATTAAATATGTGTATATACATCTGTATATAACAATGTTTATATTTTAAACCAACATAGAAAAAATTACATACAATTTTAATATTAACTAAAACATAGGCATTAAATAGTTTTTAACATTTTGTTATATTTTATTTTGGTATTTATGAATGATGTTCCAAACAACAATCCCATTAGTAGTGTTTGCTCTAAATTTGGTTCATCCTACCTTGGAAATCATATTTTCTAGCAATTAAGATATGATCTTCTTTAACTTTTTGGAGTTCCTGGTAGGCGTATTTATATAGAAACGCTTCATCTAGCCAGTTTTTTTTTTAAGAATCTACAAACTTCCTAACGTTGCTATTCAAAATAAATACTATTTCCTTAAAATCATATTATTGTAAGTATATCTTTTCTAATCTTGTTATTCCTAATAAACATGATTGTTTGGTTTGAATCACGGTCAGTGCTTCGTGAAACATGTCCCTATGCGGAAACGATTAATCAATAATCTTGATTATAAAAACAACTTAGTTACTTATTGTGGGTTCAGTGGCACTTGATTTTTTTTAAATGGAGATATTACAGTAAGATGTATTACATTTAATGTTTGCTATAGTTCCGAATTCTTGATTTCTCTCAAAGGACGTTGCTTTCTTCCATCTTGATTCATTTGGAATGTACAATGTATTTGTACTATTGACAGCAACAGAATCAGCGGTGGCTGTGATAGCTCTCAGTAGCCGATGATATCCACACGTCCATCTCAGAATCTGCTTTATAATGTGAGCCTGAGCACTGAACAATCCCTAGATAGCTCAGTGGGAGAACATTAGGATGTTAAGTCAAAGGACCCGTGGTGGATTCCCGTTAACAGGTGTCATTCTTTAATTTATTCCAATGGTTACTAACATCCTATTGACCCGCCGTGGTGGCGTAGTTGGCTAACGCGCCAGTCGTGTTGAGTCAGACCACCGAGGACGGGGAGATCGAGGTTCGAATCTCGGTCGGGTGAACTGGGGGTGGTTTTTCCTAAATGGTTTTCCACTCTCCCTCCACGCAAATGCGGGTTCACTTCCTCTAAATTCAACCTTCCCAATTCCTAATTCATTAGTGTAATTAGTACTTAGGCGTATAACCCGAACGGGTAGTAAGACGCGGTGCTAAAAAAAAAAAAAAAAAAAAAAAAACATCCTATTAATACTTTTGATATCCAAATTTATTACTAGAAAATTACCTTGGTGACAGTAGGGGTGGCATAAAATGCATAAAAGATATTATTTGTGTATATTTTACATTTTAAATTTTAGTGATTTTTTTAATGTGTAAATCGATAAATAGTTTGAAAATCAAGTTGCAATTCTGGTCTTAAACTTTATCCTACGCATTCGACACTTTTTCAGTCCTTTAGACAAGTGATATTCAACCTGGGGTACGTGAAGACATCGTAAGGGGTACATAGAATTTAAACATATATATTTATGTATGTATATGTTTAGTATATATATAGTTCCATTATAAATACTGAATAGTCAGGCCCAGATTTAGGGCTAGCCACAAGAGGCCCGGACGTAAAGATATGTGATCTGGTAGTGGATTTTTCTTCCTCTCTCCCTGTTGTAGAATAGGTATAGCTTGCATTATGCACCAACAAAATTAGGGGTACAAAGTTGAGGAGAAATTACATCTAGGGGGAACGTGAACAAAAGAGGATAAATACCACCGCTCTAAACCAGTCTGTTCCAAATTTCAGTACGTTGCCCGTTTTATTCTGGTACAACAATTTCTACCGGCTTTTAAATCAGAAATATACAAACATGTAATCCCGATCTGCCTATTATTATTATTATTATTATTATTATTATTATTATTATTATTATTATTATTATTATTATTATTATTATTTAGCACCGCGTCTTACTACCCGTTCGGGTTATACGCTTAAGTACTAATTACGCTAATGGATTAGGAATTGGGAGGGTTGAATTTAGAGGAAGTGAACCCGGATTTGCGTGGAGGGAGAGTGGAAAACCATTTAGGAAAAACCACCCCCAGTTCACCCGACCGAGATTCGAACCTCGATCTCCCCGTCCTCGGCGGTCGAGCTCAACACGACTAGCGCGTTAGCTAACTATCCCACCGAGGCGGGTGTCTGCCTATTGCATTATCGAATAACTTGCTATAACTTATGTTTAATCCTAATACTACTATGTTTTCCTGATATTGTAGTTTATAAAAGTATTTTTTTAAGTCAAAATTATTTCTTGAATTTGACTACTCTCGTAGTATTATCCTTTTGACCCGCGTACACTGGCCTGCGAGTCATGATATGTTGGACAACACTGCTCGCATAATACAGTAGTTGTATTCAATCTGTTTTAAGCTTTTATTTAAATGATTGGTAATCTGGGGGATGCGTCTCTTGACACCCACTCTCCCTCCCACAGATGAGCCACTGTTTCTAAACATACATCCCATTCTATTTTATACTTGCTACAAGCTGTAACCCACTTTGGGGGCCGCATTGTCTAAGGCGTTACTCTCCAAGTAAACTAGACTGCCGATGGCGGGGAGATTTAGTCTCGAATCTTGGTTGGGTGTACTGAGGGTATTTTCCCAAAACGGTTTTCCACTCTCCACGCAAATTCGGGCACACTTCCACTTACATAACCTTCTGAATCCCTGACACCCTTATCTTAATTAGTACATAAGCGTATAACCCGAACGCTTAGTGATATACGGTGCTAAAAAAAAGCTCCACACTCTGTTTAATCTGATGGGTTAATGGATGAGATATTGTCACTCTTAAGATTGACAGTAAACTATCAGTACTTTACAACGATAAACCGTACACGGTAAGTCTTCGCGTCATTATTTTAATGAGTTTAATCTCCTGCATGCACCGTGCAACATGTTTGATAAGAAAAGGGCGTGTGAAGTGTATGTTTGTTACTGAGACTGAAGGAAACACTGACGAGCTCGCGCACACGGTCTATATTACTGTCAGTACTACTGTCAGTCTCTCCCACTACTTACAAGACTGATAGACTGATACTGATGTGATCAGAAAATTCTGATTGCATCAGTATTTTCGTAAGTCGTCATCGTCCATCAGTATTGCCCCTACACTGTCAGTCAGACTGTCAGTATTAATTATCACTTTATTAATACTGACAATATGACTGAACCTGAAGGGGCCCTATTATAATCTGCACCACAGTGGAATAATCCCAGTTAAGCTAGCTACCACTAAGCATGGTACCGCTATTTATAATTTTTTTAACTACGACCTTAAAATAATTAGGATGTCTATAATTTTTTTTTTATAAGATTTTGGACTTTCATCTTTCAGTTACTACCTAATTAATATGATGGCAATCCACTTAATTTCTTAATTACTTTTAGTGGACACATTCTCTACTAATAAACAAACTTTATTTAATATGCAATCAGCAAATCTTTCATTAATATGATAGAAAATCTAAAACCATAAAATTATTTTTATATTTATAGTAATGATAGAGAATACACAAATATTCTATTACTACATGCTGATAGGAATAAGAGAAATACACAAATATGCTATTACTACATGCTGATAGGAATACAAGCAAAAAACAAATCACTAAATCTATTAGTTACTTTTGTATAGTACTAACGAAGAATTTTATAAAATAAAAGCAAAACGCATGTTATATTTTCACAATACAATATTATGTTTTGAGAGGTCTTCCAAGGGAAAAAAACTAATAAAAAAGGCCAACTAACTGTCACCCAAATTTAAATTTGATATGTAATATTAAATATGTATATTTTTAAAAATGATAACGAGCAGAGATGCAGAAGTACTACTGTATATTGCTGTATTTTTACTACCATTAAAATTAGCCATACCCATTCAGGGTTATATAAAAAAATTTTTGTTTTAGTAGAGATAATATGAATTGAAAAGAGTTTAACAATACATATTATAAACAATTTGTTTTTTTACCTTAACCGATAACCAACAACATTATTTTGAGTGACTTTTTGTTGTTCCCGTAGTTTTTGTAAAGTCCCTACTTCTTTTTTTTAACTGAAAGTACATTAAACTCCCTGAAATAGACATGAATATGGAGTATGAACCCTATTATTTGCATAGTTTGCTTATTTATAGCTATGCTTTATATCATAAGTTAAATAATAAATTAGAATTTCATTTAATATTAATTATATACAATTAAAATGATATAAAATACCATCTCATTTTTTCATAGACATAATCATCAGAGTCTTATCAACATTTTAAGGCGTTACAACATAAACCATATTGCATTTACATCTTTTTTTTAAATAAACAATTTTTTACGCATTTTAATTTAACTTATACTATTTTACTAATTCATTTAAGTTCATGGCTTGTATACCGTAAACCGGTATTGAGACGAGGTGACAAAAAAAAGTTGTATAGATTAATAATTGTGTCCTAGTAATCACACAAAACAAGAAACAATTTATTCACTATATCCTTTCTTATTATATTGTTAACCGTCCATTTTTGCATTGATGTATTACTAAATAAAGCATTTTAATACGCTGTTTCTTTAAAAAAAATACAAAATCTGTTGTTGTTTTAAATAATATTTACTTGTATAGCTATAGCGATACTATTTTAAAATTAACTATCACGTCAATTCACTCTTTCTCCTCCTCCGTTTTCTCTTTAATGTTCTTAACCATGTCGATTTGACCATGTCTGCCCCCTTCTCAGCGATCATTATGACAGGTGCATTTATATTACCGCTAGTAATGGCGGGCATTATAGAAGCGTCGATAACTCGCAGGCCCTGCACTCCATATACTCGTAGCTCTGCATCTACTACAGCTCCCGGGTCAGTAATAGGCCCCATTTTGGCAGTACCTGACATGTGATATATTGTCATGGTGTATTGACGGATAGCGCACTCCCAATACTCATCTGTATAGAGTTCCAAATGCTTGCAACCTGGGACCTTGGTGCTGTGGAGTCGCGCTCCGAACCTCTTCATTGCCATAGTTTCTCCGAACGCTATGGCTGTCTTGACGCCTTCTCTCAATACTGCAATATCGGCTGGATGCGTTAATAGTTATGATACAGCAGTGGGTACACCATGGGATCCCTACTTCCTAATTTAAGGTATCCTCGACTTTTTGGTCGCAGAATCATAGGGAAAATACCAAACACGTCAAGGTTAGTTATATTTCCGAACACTTCATCATAGTAATTTTGAGTGATTCCATGTGCTTTGCGAACTTGAGTACCGCCATCGGAATTCGTTGATGATGCTGATAACATGAATTCTATGTCTGGCCATCATCAGAAGCGTTAGCATATTTTGTGTTAATGAAAGCTACAACTTCAAGGCCCACACTTGAGGTTAAAGGGCCATCTCCAAGGTAAGCATATCGGAGAGCCGTATTCAAATTTACAACTCTCTCAATGACAAGGCTTATTGGATGATCTATTAAAAATACCACAGGCGTGGCAATGTGATCCATTAGATTTTGCCCTACTCCAGGGGAATCGTGAATGACAGGAATCCCTAGCTCTTGAATGTGTTGGGCTGGTCCCACTCCAGACAACATTAGCAGCTGAGGCGAATTAATGGTACCTGCTGAAAGGATCACTTCCTTACTCGCTAGTGCAGTTTGTTTCTTAGAGCCTCTAATAAATTCTACTCCGTACGCACGCTTTGTTTCCTTATCGATAAGTATTTTTGTTACATGAGTCCACATCGCAATATGTAGGTTCTTCCTCAATCGAATAGGTCTCAGAAAAGCCTTTGCCGTGCTGCATCTATAACCTCTGCGCATCGTATACTGATAGAATGCAAACCCTGTTTGTTCATCACCGTTAATATCTTTGTGTTCATAGCCCATCTCTACCCCTGCTTGGATAAATGCGGGTCCTAAAGGTGTTCCCCAAGGTGAATCTTGAACAGTTAGGTATCCACCCGTAGCGTGATGCCTTTTATTTTTAGCTAAATATGGGTTTCTTTGGTCCTGCGACTTCTTAAAATATGGAAGAACATCTTCATAGCTCCAGCCTTTGTTCCCCAATTCCTCCCATTGATCAAAGTCTCTACGATTTCCTCGGATGTATAACATAGTGTTAAGAACACTGGAACCACCAAGGACTTTTCCTCTCGTCCAACAGCAACGTTTGTCTTCCATAGCTTGACATGCGGTTGGCTGGGTTTGAGTACGATATTTCCAATCAAGTTTGCTTTTATGAAGATAAAGAGACAAGATTGGGACGTCGGCTATTTCTGGCTCATCGCCTCCTGCTTCTATTAATAAGACGTTCCATTGGGGGATCTCTGTTAATCTGTTAGCCAAAACTGATCCCGCAGAACCTCCTCCAATAATAATGAAATCGTATTCCGAACGAAGGTTCTTTTCATTGACAACTCTATTTTCAGGGTCAAAGAGGTCATAATGGTAGTATGCGAGAGTTGCTAGGAATGTAGGTAAAAACCAAAGTTTGGTGGTTCCAAGCAAAACCGCTGCCCCTTTTATCGCAGTCGTTACTATCGCAAGAACGCCTGCCATATTTGATTGGTTAAATAAGTTTTAACGATTCGCAATCCCTTTTGCATGACACATGCGATTTTGTTTTAGTGCGAATTTTTTTCAAATTTTGAATTATTATAAACAAATAAGATATTTTTCCTGTTACTAAATAAACTAACAGTATGATCACTTATTTAACCCATAAACACCACCGTTGTGTTGTATTAAACACATACACTTTGTATTATTATTTAGTTTTATGGATTTATTATCGATGTAACTTGTTGGACCATGCCTGTAGACAGCCTTTCATTTCTCCAATGATAGATTATGTTAGCATTGGCCAATTCGTCAGGAATAAGACCTCTTCGCTGCTTGTAGTCACCTAATAAAAGAAAAATTCGTAAATTAGTATGCCTATCATATTATGAAAAAACCTTGATACCATTTTATAATCACATATTATTTTGTGTTAACTTATTTGTCAGGTGTTGAGAAGTTTGTTTGAGTTGTAAAATATTAAATGAGTAGTCTTATTAATGTTTTGTAAGTGTGGTATTTTGTTTATCAAGCTTGAAGCTTGAAACAAATTTTTTCTAAACTCCTTGATGGTTTTAACATCACAAAATCAGTGGCCTGAATTTTTTTATATCCCACGTTAAATAAATAGTTACAAACAAATTTCACCGAATGATTATATTAAATTTAATTTACTTTTAAAATATTTCAATTTTATCGTAATAAATTCATTTATTACCTTTCATTTCACACATTCGAAAATTCGGCCATGCTGTTATTGCTTAACCTTCTTAAAGTATAAATACGTATTAGTGTAACGTAGTAAATAAGAATTTAAATTTTATTTTTTAGCAGTAGGTCATTAATTCAATGTTTACACCACACTACGGTAATATTTTGTTTATATTGTTTTTATTATCTAGTATACTTTATTTTATTTATGTGCTTGGTTAGTGTTGATTTAAATGTATCCTCAATTTTATATTTCTTGTGTTTTAAATTGTTTAGTTGCAATATAATAATTCATACAGTCAATACATTATATATATATATATATATATATAAAATGAATATACAATTTTTAATGGTTTAAAATAATGGTATTGTGTTAAAACTGTTTAAAGTGTAATTTAATACTCACAAAAGACTCGTGATCCAGGCAATAGATTCATACGGTTGGAAAATAGATTTTAGTTTGCGCTATTGACGACGAGTTAAAAATATTAGAAATAGATTTTATGTTTGTATTTTTATATTTAACAAAAATTAGATTATATCCCCTTGATACCGGTATTGGTGGTCACGTGTTCCTAGGCATCATACTTGCAATAAGCTAGATAGTTGATGACGTGGAAGTGAAGGTTTGATTCTAAGCTTAGTCAAATAAATGGTACGGCGCACCGCACAGACTTTCTCTCTCTTTCTATAAACTCGTAAGATTTCTGAACGGAATAATGTACATTGTATCATCACCACTCCACATAAGAACACGCATAAAATAATATACAATGATATAGAATCAATGAGAAAAGAGGCGCATCTTTGTCCACCTAAGAGCATTTCAAACAGTTTAATGTCTTCCACAAGGGTCAACACTTCGTATTAAAATTTCGATTTCTGGTTAAAATTTTAACATTTTAAAAGGTGTTGCAGATCTTCAAGTCATCGCATTGATATTTAATTATTCATTTATACATTTTGACCAATAAAAAATGTAAATATTGACTATTGAGTCTAAAATGGAGATAGATCATTGCTATGCAAACATTTCTCCTAAGAGATTTAAGGAAAAATAACATACTTTTTTTAGATACTTACTTATATTTAATTACTCTATGGCATTGGAGTATTATTGCGTTAAGACTTAAGTAGTATATGTTTACAACTAAAGCTCACAAAATTGTATTAATATATTTTCAAATATCTCAGAAACTGCTGTTTTTATAAAAATATATGTCAAATAAAAGTTTTTTATTTCTAATAGTCCTACAATTTTGCAATGATAAGTTGTTTATTTTCTCCAATAGTTGTGGAGATACGGAAATTAACGCTTCTGTAATGTACCCTAAAAATCATTTTCATAGGAAAATGAAAATAGCCAGTTTATTTATAATCTTAATCAACGCCTAGATACGAATTTTAATCAAAATCGTTTAAGCAGATTTTGAGAAAATCAAATTTTTCGCTTTTCGTCCTTCAGTAAACTACCCTTAATTTTAAGTTTTTATAGACACACAGACAGACGGCATTGCAAAGACTATTTTTTTAGGGTTGTGGGGGTCATGAGACGTCGACATCCATCAACATTTCAGGTTAGTTTTTTTTTTACGGTCGCAATACTTAAACTTTAATGTCCAAAAAGTTAAAAAAATTCATATAATTGCGTATATATTGAAAGTTATTGATTTTATAAAAATATGTTTCGAATAAAATATCTGTATTATAAATATATATACATATTTGTAATGCTAAGTAATTTCATATCTCAAATAGTTTCGGAGCTATTTAAAAAAATATTAATTTACGCATCAGACCGGAGCCCTCAAAGCCATTTTGCCGAAATATTGAGGGTAGCCATTTTGTTTGGAATATTTATTAATGTTTATAAATGAAATTTAATCAAAATCGTTGGAGCCGATTTTGAGAAAATCGACTTTTTTCTCTTTTTGCCATTCAGTAAACTACCCTTAATTTTAAGTTTTAATAGACACACAGACAGACGGCATTGCAAAGACTATTTTTAAGGGTTCGGGGGGTCATGAGACGTCGACATCCATCAACATTTCAGGTTAGTTTTTCTTACGGTCGCAATACTTAAGCTTTAATGCCCAAAAAGTTAAAAATATATATATAATTGCGTATATATTGAAAGTTATTGATTTTATAAAAATATGTTTCGAATAAAATATTTGTATTATAAATATATATACATATTTGTAATGCTAAGTAATTTCATATCTCAAATAGTTTCGGAGCTATTATAAAAAATGTTAATTTACGCATCAGACCGGAGCCCTTAAAACGATTTTGCCGAAATATTGAGAGTAGCCATTTTGTTTGGAATATTTATTTATGTTCATAAATGAAATTTACTCAAAATCGTTAGAGCCGATTTTGAGAAAATCGACTTTTTCTCTTTTTGCCCTTCAGTAAACTACCCTTAATTTTAAGTTTTAATAGACACACAGACAGACGGCATTGCAAAGACTATTTTTGAGGGTGCGGGGGGTCATGAGACGTCGACATCCATCAACATTTCAGGTTAGTTTTTCTTACGGTCGCAATACTTAAGCTTTAATGCCCAAAAAGTTAAAAATATATATATAATTGCGTATATATTGAAAGTTATTGATTTTATAAAAATATGTTTCGAATAAAATATTTGTATTATAAATATATATACATATTTGTAATGCTAAGTAATTTCATATCTCAAATAGTTTCGGAGCTATTATAAAAAATGTTAATTTACGCATCAGACTGGAGCCCTTAAAACGATTTTGTCGAAATATTGAGAGTAGCCATTTTGTTTGGAATATTTATTTATGTTCATAAATGAAATTTAATCAAAATCGTTAGAGCCGATTTTGAGAAAATCGACTTTTTCTCTTTTTGCCCTTCAGTAAACTACCCTTAATTTTAGGGGTAGATATCCAATTCCAAAAACCCCTCGGGGCAACCCTATGAAAACCCTAGATATCAAGTTTCAGCTCAATCGGTAAAATAGTTTAGGCTCTAGTTGGAGGTACAGACAGACAGAAAGACAGACAGACAGACAGACGGAAATTCAAAAACCACTTTTTTCGGATTCAGGAAGTCATGAAACGTCAAAATTCATCAAAATCTCGAGTTCGATTTTTTTGACGATCACAATACTTTCTCTACCTGTAAGATAGAGAGAAAGTAAAAAGAGTGATCTTCCTCATGTGCTTTACCACTGTTATTTCCCGTCCCCACACCCAGCTAATTCATGGGCACTTCCTCTAAACTACCATCTTCATCGCTACTCTTTACAGGGTGTCTTCCAATGCTGGGAATACTGGAAATATACATAATTTTATTTTTGATAGTGGAAATACTGGAATGTATTTGAATTTTGATTCAGATACTGGAAAACTATTAAGCCCTTTTTAGTTAAGTTAAATGTTAACCAAGAAAATTTTACATTAATTTATCAATATGCTACCTGAAAAGGGGAGCGGTGACCTCTTGCCTAACCGAGCTGTATTCTTTTCAAGTATATATGAGGTTTTGTCCTAAACCCTTTTAATATTATTTGTCTCTGACTAACACCTCACTGGCCTTGCTATTTACTTTTAACTAATTAATGTAAACATGATATTTAAAAACTTTGTATGCTCAGGACCTCATATCATTCTTAATTTAAGAGGGTAATATTAGATTCCATATTTTTTTTAGAATGGAGATAGCTCGGGGTAATGTCCCCAACAGGAGATATCAAGATTTGTTTTAATAATAAGTCTCACTTAAAGCAATTTATTTAGTTTAAAATATAATTTGATTGTAGCTACTAGGAATTTATAAGACTCCAATAAGCTACAAGCATAGCGAACTAAATTACATTACTATTCATACTTTAGTGAGAGGGTTGAACCTCTTTAATCACCCCATCTGTCCACCTGACAGGGCTCTTGGTTGTATAAATATATCTAGTCGGTACCTTTATTTCCCTGAGGTGTATGTTGTAACATGAATGGCGCTGTATGATTACAACAAAAATATACAAAAAATCTCGAATACCTGGAGGTTTTTTTATTCTGACGGCCGAGTAGCGTTTATATACCTTCTTGTATACTTTTTTTAATACTTGCTGTACTGGACTCCCAAAACTTTCTCCCAGTAGACACGCTGCATTTAAGTTAAGTAGGTGGCTAAACGTACTAACAAAAAATGTCACCCAGGCATATAAGGCTAGGGTGATTTTTCGGATTCCTGACACCCTGTCTTAAGAAGACAGATGCAATTCCTTAGATTTCACCCTTTTCGTCAGGTGACTTTTGGTTGGATAATTTAAGTCGCCGAGAGCTACTATCGCCACTAGAACTTTCTAAACAAATCATGTGTCTAGTTTTTACTCCCTACTGCAATGCAGTAATTTTTATTATTCTGGACGTTCTTATGTCAGCTGATGCTCGAGGCTGTGATTGTCGGCGTATAAGTGGTACGACGGAGTGACTATGAATTTTAGCAACTAATACATATATATAGAAAGAGAGAGAGAGAGAGATAAAAAGAGAGAGAGTAGAAAGTAAGTGTTAGTGTGGGGAGGGGGTATTCGAAAGAGATAAACCCCTTCTAGATGAGTTTTAAAACTAAAATGCGAAAGAAGGTAGAAATAATTTCCCCGTACAACTAAAAAAATATAAAACAGAAAATTTGTAAATAAAGTTCCGGTAATTGAAGTTTATAGCTATAAAAAAAATTGGATGAGATAGAAAAGTAAAATTTTTGCCGACGGGTAACGGGACCTCTCCAAATAATACAAAAATCTGAAAACCCTAAACGTTTAAATGAGACTCAGATAAAAAGAGTTAGGTGGGGATACAAACATAAAAATAACTATTTTAGGCGCTAGTCGTGTTGAGCTCGACCGCCGAGGACGGGGAGATCGAGGTTCGAATCTCGGTCGGGTGAACTAGGGGTGGTTTTTCCTAAATGGTTTTCCACTCTCCCTCCACGCAAATGCGGGTTCACTTCCTCTAAATTCAACCCTCCCAATTCCTAATCCATTAGCGTAATTAGTACTTAAGCGTATAACCCGAACGGGTAGTAAGACGCGGTGCTAAATATTATTATTATTAACTATTTTAGGATGGTAAAAAATCTAAACTTGGCAATCAGACAGAAGGACAATAGTTACGGGTAACCAAATAAGTTTTAAAATTTTTAATTTTTAACTGGTAAAGGGACATACAGGAAGTTTGATAAAAGGGGTATAGAATGTCCAAAATAAAATAGAAACCACCTCGTCTCAGTGTGCTATCAAACTGAAATTTGGAATGAAGGTAAAGGGATCACTTAAGATAACATGAAGTCTCAAAGATTTAAATTGGATTCCGGGAAATAAGTGAAAAGGGGAATATATATATATATATATATATATAACTTCCCCTTTTTACATATTTCCCGGAGTCGTCCAATCTAAATCTTTTATGTATATATATATATATATATATATATATATATATATATATACTGGAAAACTATTAAGTCCTCTTTAGTTAAATGAAATGCTAACTACGACCCTTTGCATTAATTTATCAATATGCTACCTGAAAAGGGGAGCGGTGACCTTTTGCCTAACCGAGCTGTATTCTTTTCAAGTATATATGAGGTTTTGTCCCAAACCCGTCTAGGATAACCATATAAGTGTTAAAATCTCAAAATGGGAAAGTGTATATTGAGAGGGTGTGACGGGTGAACCATGATGCTCTTTGGGAAACTATGATGTTTATTCAATATGACTCCAACCCGCTTCGATGACTGCATAATCTAAGTCGATACTCTCGTAGGGGACTAGACCTCTGTTGTCGGTAAAGTCGAGGCTTGACTCTGTGTACTGAGGGTGGTTTCCAAAATGGTTTTCCACTCTCTCTCTAAACACATGAGGGTACACTTCCTCTAAATTTAATCTTTCTAATCCTTAAAAGACCACTAGCGTAATAAGTACATTGGTTTATAACCCAAACGCTTAGTAATATTTGGTGCTAAATATAAAGTATATGTCTGTATTTGTCTAGTAATTTCATCCAAGCCCATTTTTTTTAATCCTTACGCCCTGTTTTCCAACATGTTTCCGTTACAATTTATATTACTTCGTTCCGCTTATCCTATGAGTTACTATCGTGCTCAGACAAATATTGCGTGCTCAATGAACTGCCTTCGTTTGTGCACCTAATTTAGAGGCTAGGTAGATTTTGTTTTAAATATTTTATTTTTCTATTATTATTTCCATAAATTGTTTGGGATTGCCATAGCTAGTTCAGGATTGTACAAGGATAAACTTTAAATATGTTAGTAGCTGGATGTTGAACTTCCTAATTTGATATAGTTTTGATGCGGCTTACCCATGCAAAGAACAGGTCAAATTGCAAGTCTCTAGTACTCCTACATAAAAATTTACTCAAAATCTACATTATTATTTTATTTCTGCTAACACACGTGATCAAGCCCTGAAAGAAACTTGTAGGAGTGTTGCCTATTGGGACTTATCCTTCTACGAGCATATTTTTACGAATAAAAAAGCTGTCATCATTCGAATTTGGTATAAACGAATTGAACTACCACTACCATAATATATTACAACTTTAGCTCTTTCGGTTACTCTTAATTGTTTGTTCACGTTCATTTCATGAATTGATTTTGATTTATTTCTACTTGTAAACAAATTCGTAATTTTTATTTATTTAGTTATTTAAAAATATTTTTTTTAATATGTAGTATAGTTGAACATATTTGGAAGCCTCACTCTACATGAAATAACCATTCATCCTACTCTCTAGCTTAGGCTGGGTTTATATTCATATATACCGCATAGCTAATAGCGAATAGTGCATACAAAGCACATATTGCGCAAGAAGTTAAAACACGTTATTTTCATTAATGGCGTTCATGATCAATACATGGTAGATAGTTAATATTTCACAACGCATTAAAGTTGATTTCACTTAAACTTTTATGCATTATGCATGGACTAGAATAGACACCTTCGTATCAACTATAGAGAATGTGAGAAGCTCTAGCCCACTTTACGTCAATATAAAAAACAGACGAAAATTAGCTTCTTTTCATGTTTGAAATACCTTGTGGTAGACATACTTTTTTTGTTATTAAAATATTTTAATTGTTTTTGGTATCAATGACTACGATTTCCATTTATGGCTAAAATAAAATATAAAATAATACCGTTTTGAATTTTGTTATTGTGAGAAGTGTCCTACACATATATATTCTTGACGATAATAAAATTCAAAACCAAATAAAAATACAATTTGATCTAATAATGTAAGCACTACTTAAATTAGTTTAATTTCAGGTTTCAATAGCTACACTTTAATTAACGTTGTTTTTTTATTAAACCCTTTATTTGGGTGTTTTAGATACCTTATCTAGTAATGCAAAGAGGTTAGGCCATATGTTTGAATAAAGAGGATCGATTTAAGTAAGAGTTTAATCACTACGGGCCAGTTTCATAGTCAAATTTAGTACGCCTCAAGTGCGGCGCTATACTAAATACAAGACATCACCTACCTGAAATTGAATGGAATGGGCCAGTTTCATATGCGAAACTGGCCCATTCCATTCTGGTCTAGGTAGGTGTCGTCCTGTATTTTGTATCGACTCGCACTTGAGGAGTACTAAATTTGACTATGAAACTGGCCCTACGTTTCATTATAAACCCAGTTTTACTGTAATGTTTTCACCTTTGCACAGAGTTGTTTGAGTTCAAGGATGTGATGTGAAGTGGTCAAGCTCTTTTTCACGACTTGTAAACCACTCCAAGCTGCTAAGGAGAAAATGACCTCATTCAACTGTTGACTAGCAGCACTAACCTAGGAACGTGTTTATAGGGCTGCCTCCAATGCAGACCAAGCCACCTGATTCATGTGTTATACCTTGCACCAGTTGCACCACTGAAACAAACCACAAGGTTATTTATTAGATATTTCCTTTCACTTTGTATCTCTACAGGTTCGGGCTATGTGCATGTATATTAGTTACCCTAATGAGGTATGTATGAGGAAGGTAACTTAGATATAATGAGCCCGCATTTGCTTGGAAGAAAGAGAAACAATTTAGGGAAAACTATCTTCAGTACACTGAGCCGGGATTCAAACCCCGACCTTTCCATCACCTGCAAACCAGACTAAATGGACTTGGCATTGACCAAATGTTGCGACGCACATGTGTATGGAATGATATTTCATAAAGTCAAACTACCTTAAAATACTCACGCCTCGGTGGCGTATTGGCTAACCGTAGTCGTGTTGAGCTCGATCACGAGGACGGAGATCGAGGTTCGAATCTCGGTCGGGTGAACTGGGTGGTTTTTCCTAAATGGTTTCCACTCTCCTTCAGCAAAATGGGGTTCACTTCTCTAATTCAACCTTCAATTCCTATCATTAGAGTAATTAGTACTTAAGGTATAACCCGATTCGGTTAGTAGACGCGGTGCTAATTATTATTATTATTAAATATCATATTTTATTGTTTAGTGATGACTTTCTTATAAATGCTATAAAGTGCTAGAGTAACTTGACATCACATGCCCTTACAAAGTCAGATAAAAATGGGAGTTGGCTTGATGCAAATACTTTTTTCTTACTTTTCTGGTGAATGCTTGTGCAACTAATTATATTTACCCTTTTTGCGACGATTGTGGGATTATTCGATTATATTAATGTTGTGTTTAAGATACTCATAAGTTAAGATTTTAGTCTATGATCGCACTAAGTGATATCAAAAAGTGTTTTTCACTATTTGCACCGCGTGAAGTCGGAGAAACTTTTATCCTACCGATTTAACCATGTCTTAGCTAGATGAATGTAGTAATGTTATTGTATGGAGACACAAAGTTGCTCAGTTAGCAACAAGTCGCGTCGCATGTATCGCGTAGATTGGCCACCCTGATATAAACCAAGGCATTGCGTGCTGGCACACTGGTCGCGACGTTTTTGTTACGACGGCTGGGTCGCAAGTATGGCCGTAGCTTTATAGAAAATTCTCTAGAATGCTTTTGATAGGAAGGACAGTATATGGTAGTTACTAAATTTACAAAAACAAATTTTAATATATTCATATAGGGGGTGATTCGAAACTGTCTTTACAAACTTTAATGGGAATGAGGGAATACTAAAACAAACCTTTTTCGTTAATGATTGTATTTCCGTAAACGTTCCCCATAGGTGCTAGAGGGATTATTGTTACATAAATTAAATACAGCAAGTGTTATGCCTAACAGCGTCCACGCATTAATTGCCATACATGTTCAAATATTCCCCAGCTGGGGTTTTTCTAGATGCATCTCAGCCATCTCAGATACCCTGAAACGCTCAACGCTACACGAACAAAGTCCGCGTTACGAATGACGCGGAGAAATTTAAATTTGTAGCACCCGCGAACAGCGCCCTCTAGAATTAAAGGGTGACGTCTGCGGACATAATTTCACTAACGAAAAATATTTTTTAAGTGTTTCCCTATCCCCCATTAAAATTTGTACAGAAAGTTTCGAATCATCCTGTATAAAGTCAAGTTATCTACAGCAGTCACTTTTGATATAGACCTATAATATTAATATACATAAAATAACACAAATAATCTAGTAAAATGTTATCATTGTTGGCCGCAAGAAATATGTTTGAAGTTTGTAAACTGTTCTTTTAGCCAGCATCAGGATATAGCTAGCTATCAGGCCCACACACGAGACTACTCGCTAGTAACCAGCACGTTAAAAATAAATATCTCTAGTTTTCTTAAGCATGTTTACTATTTAATAGAAACTCTTCTGAAGAACAAGGTAGTCAAGAAATCGTGTTTCTCACAGAGTTATGATTCAAAAAGGTTAAATCTTATTCATTTGCTCTTAAAGTTACACTAATGGCCTAGAGATTTAACATATTGAATTTGGAAGAAATGTACCTGCTTTTGCGTGAGAAGAGAGTGGTGAAGCAATGAGAAAAAAAGTTAGTACACCTCGTTGGGATTCGAACCCAGGCCTCCATCTAGCCAACTAACTAGACAGGACTAGACAATCGCTTTTGTCCGTACGCCTTCTGATGCCGCTCCTTTGTGTTGATCAACCCGTGTAATATGTATTCCACATATATTATTATTATTATTTTTATTATTATTATTATTACTACTACCACCACCGTGTCTTACTATACTGTTCGGGTTGCACGCACCTACGCTAATATGTAATGGTAGGGTGATTGTGAGATGAAATGGAGGACCTACAGTTTAACGTGGAATCCGAACCACGGTGGAGGCCTGGCATTCCTCATATTCACAAGTTGGGATTAATACACGTATTGTCAGAGTTGAAGGAAGGGTTTAACAATCAGCTGAATCTGTAAGAATCGAATAGCCGAATCTATTATTTATGCTTTTTAGTGAGGAATTCTCCATCTAAATATGCAATCCCTTACAATTATAATAATTATACATGTGGCAGTATTAAGCCAACCACCGAGTCGAAGGTGGCTGCGTTATCTGATAGCTCGTGATCTTAACAAAATCACACATTTGTAGCCGACGGTTTCCGCACGTCCATCATAGACTCTGCTTTAAAATATGAGTGAAGAATGACCCTGGGCATGGGACGATTCTGGATAGTTCAGTGGTTAGAGCATTGGCGTACTAAGCCAAAGGTCCCGGGTTCGATTCCCGTATCCAGGTGTAATTTTTCAATTTTCAAAATAAGATAAATCTATGCCTGTACTGAGGATTTAACCCCGGACACCCAGCACAGAAGTCCGACACCTTACCCCTTGACCGCCAGGTCACCAATCCACGTCTAGATAAATGGTTATGCCAGACTCTTGACTCCAACCAAATGCTTTTTTTTTTTTGCCATAACAAGTTTCTTTTCTCAATTTTCTCAATTTAACTTGCATTTATCTGCTTCTGTGGTCGAATAGTGTAAGGCGTGAATCCCGCAACAGACGGGACTTTCTATAACAGGGAGATGGAAACTAGAACCTTGGTTGGGCGTACTGAGGCTGTTTTTTTTTACTATATCAAATAACAATCTCTCCACAAGAATGCGGCTACACATCCATAAATCAACCTTTCTCATCCCTATCATATTAGTGTAATTAGTGCATATGCTTATAGCCTGAACGGGTAGAAGGACGCGGCGACAGAAAAAATATGTTTTTGTTAAGCTGTGGATTCCACGAACAAACAATAATATATGCTACACAATATGAGTTTTTCTTTATAAATGTAGGAATTAGAAAACATAAATAAATCTACACAGAAGCATTACCGTCACAAGTGATTAGATCGAATTTATTTATGGTCATCCTTCTCTGTTATTTATCTCTCTTACCGACGAGAATTCATGCGGTGATATTAATTCATTGTCATGCTAATGTAGCTTCATAGCGACTTATTCAGACAGCTCGAAGGTTTCTAGCTTGTGTGTGCGTGGCTACACGTAGAACTGCTTCACTGGGAGCAAGGTCGATTTCATTCAGAAAGGTGAGACGTTTCAAGTTCATTGACTTTTAGGACACCGGTGAAAGTAATAGTCAGTACAGCTCTCGCCGGGAAGCACGGCGGTCTTGAGGTTGCCGCACACCTGTTAGTCTCGCATCTAATTGGCTCATTTATACATAATTTTGCACTAACAAGATGAAATGCTTAACGATACAAGCAGATAAGACAAACCATACTGTATGTCTATCCCAAGGCGTTAGTCTCGCATTGCTTAAAGTCGTCGCCGACGCGGAGGTTGGGATTCGAATCCCGACTGATTTGACTAGTGAGTGTTTTCCATATGGCAACTCTGTATATGTTCACGATAGTTAGGGGGCACTTTCTTTATACTTTTCGTTTTATATTCAAACCTTAGATTAAGTAGGTACTAAGACTTTTAGTACATTTACCAATCAAATAAATGGTATGGCGCAACGCACAGACTTTCTCGTGCTTATGTCTTAAAATACATGTTTACTCGCAGGATCTATGAAAACCAAACATCATAAATGAAAAAGTAATAAAAAACACTGTCACTTACTTAATCTATGCCATTAGAAACTAGGAACACTGTTACAGAAAAATTGAGAAAAAAACAAACTCTTTGTCCACCAAAGAGCACAAGAATCAAATTGATTTTCAAAGACCTGAATTAAAAAAATGTATATATATTTGCTTATAGTTCAAAAACTATTGGTTTTATAAAAATATTTCTCAAATATAATACGTTTATCTTAAATAGTACTACAACTATACAGTAAAAATTATTTTGTATCTCAAAGAGTTGTGGAGAAATGATAAAAAATGGGATAATTTTCCCAATGCAAAGTAGGCCTACCCTCAAAGTAATTTTCATGTTTAGATCTAAAATTTAATCAAAATAGTTATAAAGAATTTAAAAAAAAAATCGATTTCTTTTTCTTATTTTGACCTTCAGTAAACTACCCTTCATCTTAGGGTTAAATGTCTAATTCCAAAAACCTCTCCTGGGACCTTATGAAAACCTTAGATACCAAGTTTTAGCCCAATCATTAAAATGGTTTCGGCTCTAGCTCGAGGTACAGACGGACATACAGACGAACAGACGGCTTTGCAAAAACCACTTTTTTGGTTTCAAGGATCATGAAACGACATTTATAAAAATCTTGAGATCAATTCTTTTGACGATCACAATACCTTTTCTTCGAGGTGTCGAGAGAAAGTAAAAATGCATTAATGTTTATAGGAACGTATTCCTAAATGTCGTGACCCTAGACAGTGTTCAATTGAAAATATATAATATTATATTTAGCACCACGTCTTACTACCCATTCGGGTTATACGCTTAAGTACTAATTACGCTAATGGATTAGGAATTGGGAGGTTTGAATTTAGAGGAAGTGAACCCGCATTTGCGCGGAGGGAGAGTGGAAAACCATTTAGGAAAAACCACCCCCATTTCACCCGATCGAGATTCGAACCTCGATCTCCCCGTCCTCGGCGGTCGAGCTCAACACGACTAGCGCGTTAGCCAACTACGCCACCGAGGCGGGTTGAAAATATAATATGACTATTTTTATCCTTAAAGTATTTTTAAATACATTTCCTCCAAACTCCACCCTTCTTTTTTAGATAGAAAGTAAAGCGTGGCTCACAAATAAAATATTAGTGAATCCATATTCTACTACCGCCGAGGACGGGGAGATCGAGGCTCGAATCTCGGTCGGGTGAATTGGGGGTGGTTTTTCCTAAATGGTTTTCCACTCTCCCTCCACGCAAATGCGGGTTCACTTCCTCTAAATTCAACCCTCCCAATTCCTAATCCATTAGAGTAATTAGTACTTAAGCGTATAACCCGAACGGGTAGTAAGACGCGGTGCTAAATATTATTATTATCATATTCTACTTTCCACAGCGTCATACCATCCTTCAGCGCTAGACGCATTTTAACTAGGCCTCACCCGCCTCCGTGGCGTAGTTGGCTAACGCGCCAGTCGTGTTGAGCCAGACCACTGAGGACGGGGAGATCGAGGTTCGAATCTCGGTCGGGTGAACTGGGGGTGGTTTTTCCTAAATGGTTTTCCACTCTCCCTCCACGCAAATGCGGGTTCACTTCCTCTATATTCAACCTTTCCAATTCCTAATCCATTAGTGTAATTAGTACTTAAGCGTATAACCCGAACGGGTAGTAAGACGCGGTGCTAAATAATAATAATAAAAAAACTAGGCCTCCTTTAGTGACCTATTTCAGTGCTTACATGGTCTAAGGCGTCATGATTACATTATACTGTCAGTGATGGGGAAATCGGGATTCGAATCTTGTTTGGGTGTTCTGAGTATGTTTTCTCTTCAACGTTTCACCAATTTTCCTGCACGCCAATGTGGGTGCATTTCCTCTACATTATAACGTTCCTCATCCGTAGAGCATTTTACAGATAGACGGTTAGCTCCAATGGGTAGTAAAACGTGGTGAATAAGGTAGATAGTGAGGAAGGGATGAGGAAGGTAGAATTTAAAAGAAATGGATCCACACATGCGTGAAAAGCGAGGGGGAAGCCATTTATGAAAAACAACCGTCCGGGATTCGTATCGTGTTTGGACCGTTACCGGCAAACCGGACTAGGTGATCCTGACACTTAGGCCCTTATTTATAGTCCAGTATCGTTAGCCAACCAATCTCCCAATACACGTATATCAAGTAGTTCAGGTCGAATGGGGGATTGGCTGACCAGCTAATATCGACTATTTATATACGACCCTTAGTCCGCATATCCATAGGTTTGTGTTACATACTTCTATTATTTTTATTTTTGTAGCACCGTGTCCTACCCATTCGGGCTATATGCTTATGTACCAATTACGCTAATGGGTTAGGGTTGAGTAGGTTTAAATGTAATGTCATTTTCGTGGATAGAATTGGAAACAAATAAATTATTATTATTAATTATTAATATTATTTATTATTATTATTATTAATTATTATTATCATTAATTAGCACTGCGTCTTATTACCCGTGAGGGTTGTAAACACTTACGCTAATGTGTAATGGTAGGGTGAATATGAGATGAAATGGGGGACTTAGAGTTTAACGTGGAATCCGAACCACGGTTGAGGCCTGGCACTCCACACATTCACAAGTTGTGATTAATACACGTCTTGTCAGAGGTGAAGGAAGGGTTCGGAAATCAGATAAATCTGTGTCGGGACCGGGGATTGAGCCCCAGACCCCGAGCACAAAAGTCCGACACCTTAACCCTAGACCACCAGGTCACCCAGAAACCAATATAAAAACTCTCTTAGTACACCCGACCGGGATCGAGCCACGATGACCTCGTCATCAAAAGTCCAGCCTATTGTGAGAGTAGCGCCTTGAATTATGCGGCCACCTAATCGGGTTATAGGCCTACATACAAAAAAAAAAAGAAGATAAATACACAGCTATCAATGAAAAGAGAACAACATCCTATAAAAATATGCACATTAGTTTACGTAATCGCCTCGTTCCTTATCCTGAAAAAGGCCCCCCTAAAGAGTTACAGCGATCGCAAGGGTGGATCAACGAACGAACGAACTACCACTCTCTCTCACTTTCAAATTTGAATGGTATAACGGACCAAATCACCATGAAAACTGTTATCATTGAGTCATGACTGGCCTCTTGGTCTAGTGGTTGGCACCCCTGGCTACTTATCCAAAGGTCTCGGGTTCGATTCCTGGTGATACCATAGGTATTATTTTTACTGAAAGAGGGGCTGTTTTTATTGTCACTATTGTCTTGTTAATTAGGTTTAAGTTAAGTTTAAGATCATTACTAAACTAGCTCCACACCTTCATAATCACTATCATAACATTATCTCATTGCGGGTTTAACTTGTGGACAACCTCCAAGTTATACGCTGGTTAACGTTATTTTCCCACAGAGCTACTAAATTATTCTACATACACGGTGACCGAATCAAATATGGCATATTTCACGGTCAAATATGCCATACGCTAACACAAAAACAAAAAATTTGAAAAATAGAATTTCAGTTATTATCGGCTACATAAATATAATAGCTCAGAAATGAAAAAAAAAAAAAAAATCATACAAGCTTTATTCTAATTATTGTATTTTCACTGTGGTTATTAATGGCTTAATTAAAGGGATAGGTATCAAGAGGGTAGTTTATAAGAAGTGCACCCACGTTAGTTTTTTTTTTTTTTTAGCACCGCGTCTTACTACCCGTTCGGGTTATACGCTTAAGTACTAATTACGCTAATGGATTAGGAATTGGGAGGGTTGAATTTAGAGGAAGTGAACCCGCATTTGCGTGGAGGGAGAGTGGAAAACCATTTAGGAAAAACCACCCCCAGTTCACCCGACCGAGATTCGAACCTCGATCTCCCCGTTCTCGAGTCGAGCTCAACACGACTTGCGCGTTAGCCAACTACGCCACCGAGGCGGGTCCCACGTTAGTTAGTATGGTAGAACCTCGTTAATGACATGCGGGAAACCCGCCATGATTCGAACCTTGTGATATAATAATAACCAGTACACTATTTTGGGAGACTCACGCCATAGACTGCGTGACCAATGATGTGGATATACATTCAAAGTAATTGAAAAAAGGAGTGAATAACACAACAAATATCCACCCTTGTTGACCAACTTAGTAGGTCATGTCGAGAGTCTATTTATATTGTAATAACGGTTTCTTTCAATCTTCACTCGGTCACACCCTTCATACTCAAGTATCTAGTGCGTAAACATTGTACTCGCTGTCACAATAAATAGGTTAGAATTTCTGAAGCCATGTTTAGCGGACCCTTTTTTACTCTATCAAGTGACTTAACGGTGCCGTGTCAATAAGTGTTTATGATTTTTAAATTTCGGTGCTTGTTTTTATTACGTAATCAACCCGCCTCGGTGGCGTAGTTGGCTAACGCGCTAGTCGTGTTGAACCCGACTGCCGAGGACGGGGAGATCGAGGTTCGAATCTCGGTCGGGTAAACTGGGGGTGGTTTTTCCTAAATGGTTTTCCACTCTCCCTCCACGCAAATGCGGGTTCACTTCCTCTAAATTCAACCTTCCCAATTCCTAATCCATTTGCGTAAATAGTACTTAAGCTTATAACCCGAACGGGTAGTAAGACGCGATGCTAAATAAATATTACATAATCAACTACCTGTAAAAATACCTACCGAAAGAATAATGTATTATTATCTTGATCGCCTTCATAAACATAATGATAGTAACGTTTACAATAAATTTCCATAAACTTAATTTGAAACAACAATGCCCTTGGAAAAATATTTTTTACTTCACACTGCAAAAAATAATTTTAATATTTATTGTGTTACACAATTACATGTAAAATATGATCATTTATTTGTAATTTTTTTTGAGCATATGTATAGTTTTTTGTACTAAAAAGTATTGTATAAAAGTTTCGTATTGCTAGCAAAATGAATATTCCTCGTAGTATTACAATGAATATAGGTATTTAATTTTCATTGACATAAGAAAGATATTATACTTTGTAATTTTTTTTGATAGCATTTAGTTTGTATTTGTAATGTATTTAATGTATAAGACTAAAATAATTGCACACCCGTTATTTTAATTTCTATTTTGTTATTTTTAGTAAGTGCGTAATTGTTTTTTGTTGGTGTTGTGCTTGGTTAGTTATTGAATTTTTATTTGAAATATGAATAACTTTGTGTGTGTGAAGACTTTTTTTACAACAATTCTTTTGTATTTCTAAATTAGCCCACATACATTTGATATTAGCAACATAATTTTCTTTGTAGATTTTTTTTATAAATGTAAGTTTTAGTTAAATGAAAACAGGACATATTTATTTTTTAAATTTTAAATTTAATTTTATTTTGACATATTTTATGTTCATAAATCCAAACTGCACTGGAATATTTTCATAGCTATTGTTCATAATCACTTATCTACCCATTGATATTACTTAATCTCATTATTTTACCAAAACTGCTCCCACACTTCAGCCAAAGTAATTAAATGGTCACAATGACATTGGAAGGGTATCAAGATTAGGAAATAGTATTTGCTATAGAAAAAAAATCAAATAATAGCTAGTTCTAGTATTTTTAATTTTCATTACTTTGAAAAATATAAAAAATAATAAATATAATTTCAATTAGCTATTTTGTCTATTTTCTACTTAATAGTCTACTAGATAATGGAATAATTCCAACGAAACAGTTATTTTTCTTTCTTCTTTGAAAGTAGAGTATTTTATCTTAACTGTAGGCTTACTTCATAAATCAAATACTTTCAACTAAATTAGATCTCATATTATTTTGCTATACTAGAAAACCCTCGAAATTATATTTGTTATTCTATGAATAACCCTCTTACTAGTATTCCAGTTTCCCTACAAGCTTAACGGTACTTATAAACAAGAAAGTCTATAAATTTGTAAACTTATTTTAGTTTTAATGCAATCTCTAAAAATCAAATTTGAAAAAAATAAGATACAGATCTGATCTTTTATCCAAATCAACATACCTAATAAAAGTCTAACAAAATAGAACTTTTTTTAAATCTTGGTTTTCCTGGTTTATATTAAATTAAATACTTTCAAATGAAATTGAATAGAAATTTTCTTAAAACTCGTTAAAATATAATCATGGTCCACGTAGTTTTAATTATAGGTAGACCAAGAAATATTATATTAGGCTCAGACACGGAATACATTTCTGAAACTTTAGCTTATAAATAGTTTGGTATTTCTATGAATTACAGTGCACTATTCATTCTTCCAAAATATAGTATTTGTCAATCTTATCTTTAAGTAATGGTGACTTTACGATAACTTATACACATTTGATATGATTTCAAAATACTTACTCCTCTTGTCCTTAAAGTAAAGTGATTTCTACTTTGAATTGCAATTCAGGTACTGTTTTTAAAATACATAACTAACATATCGTCTAATTTGTCACTCCTTCTAATTTACATTAAAATAAAATAATACATTTTGTTTTTCGATTTATTGGATAGTTTTCCCAAAATTATTATCTTCAAATTTTATCATTTTTTTTGAATAAAATAACGTTTTATCATAACTATTTGAATATCCCTCTGCTTAGTAATAATTATGTGTTAGTTGTTAATACAATACTTTATTCTTTATCATTACTTTTAATCAACATTCTTTCATTTAAGCTTATTAAATTTATCATGGACTATTTTAATTGGCTCTTATTTTAATGGAGTATAAGTTACTTTTGTTCAGTTAGAAGATTGATTTAAAATTTATAGGATAGAAAATATATATATTTCGACTTTGAGGAATTAATTTATGAAAACCATAATCTTATCAAAACTATCTCATGAATCGTCTTTTAGAATTACGGGACCACTTTATATAAATTAGACTTAATTGTGAGTAACGCTTTAGTTGAAACATTCGTAGTCTAAAGATAAAATCTTATGACCTAACATCCGATCTCATGATGTTCCTTCCTGGCAAGTTATTTTACACCATGAGTAAACGAATGTTTTCATTTAATCTATCCCACACAAGAGACATCATTATGTTAATTACCTTTTTAATTGGGAAGTCCGATGAACCGAATGATGCATCCCACGTGGTGTTTCAATGCCGGGGCGAAGAGACGCATTCTGAAGAGAACACGTGGTGGTATCTCAATGCCGGGGTGAAGAGACGCATCCTGAAGAGCACACGTGGTGTTCCAACTCCTGACTACTTGAGAACGATCCCGAACGGTATCTTGGGAACATTCACAAACAACTCTTACTTTTACCACACAACGCACCACTCACTTTCTTCCTGGCATTTCTCCTCGTTTCACGTACACACGCACTGGACTTCTTGTCTGACCTGGCGTTGTTATCTCTTTCGTGGCTCCGGTTTACATACCGTTGGGGGCGTCTTCAGTCGGCCATGTTGGCTGTGCAGTGTGCACATCTCTATTTGAAAGGAAGGGAGAAACTTGTCAACCAAAACATTTTAATATGCACCATTGGTAAATTATTACACAAAATTGAGAAACGGTTTGAATTTAAATATCTGCAAAATTATTATACAAAATGGATAAACGGTTTGAATTTAAATATCTGCAAACTTTTTTTTTTTTTGCTCCACGTCTTACTACCCGTTAGGATTACACACATATTTATTAATTACTCTAATGTGCTAGGAATGAGGAAGATTGAAATTATAGCAAGTTTACCTGCATTCACGTGAGTGTAGAATGGAAAATCATGTAGGAAAACACATCCTCAGTATCCAGACCGGCATTTGATCCCCGATATCCCCATCATCATCAGAAAAGACTACCGTGAGAGTGATGTCCTAGATAACTCGAACACCAAAGTGGGTATCTGCAAACAGTAAGTTTTTATGCAGGCTATTAACAGACATGTTTATTCGCGCAGATAATATCTGCACTGTTTGTTAAGGTATCACTTTAGCTTAGCTTGAGCATGAACAATTCATCAAGACCCCATATAATTAACTGTTAAATAGGGTATAATATCACTATAGCTTATCTTGAGCATGAACAATTCATCAAGACCCCATATAATTAACTGTTAAATAGGGTATAATATCACTTTAGCTTATCTTGAGCATGAACAATTCATCAAGACCCCATATAATTAACTGTTTAATAGGGTATAATATCACTATAGCTTATCTTGAGCATGAACAATTCATCAAGACCCCATATAATTAACTGTTTAATAGGGTATAATATCACTATAGCTTATCTTGAGCATGAAAAATTCATCAAGACCCCATATAATTAACTGTTTAATAGGTATAATATCACTATAGCTTATCTTGAGCACGAACAATTAATCAAGACCCTATATAATTAAGTGTTTAATAAGTTATTACTATCGCTTAACTTGAGTACGAACAATTCATCAACACCCCATATAATTAGCTGTTTAATTGGGTATCACTATATCTTAATTTGATCACTAATGATTCATCAAGACCCTAATAATTAATGTGAACCTTATTTAAAGGTATCAATATTAATTTCACAGGGACACAATTTTTATGTTGACGTTAATCTAACCGGGGATCCTCATAAAAGAAGGTAGACTAATTATATATTACTCTACCTTAATTCTAGGACAAACACATTGAAACCTCATCTAGTATTTTAACCTTTATTTAGGGGAAATAGATTCAATTTTATAACTAAACACTTTTTGTATTCCCCAGTAATTGAATGTGGGATCTTTATGAAATAAATCAGGGTAATAATATCTGGCTCTAACTTAAATTTAGGACAAACCCAACATCATAACCCCCATCTAATTTATCCTTTATTTAATTAGGACAAACACAGTTTATAAGTGACTGCCTACATTTGTATATGTCGGTTGTAATCAAACTCTGGACCCTTTTAAAAGAATGCAGACGTGCCACTAAACGAGATGATGTATTTTTCTTTACGTGAACTGATGTACTTACAATTATCTATATCCAAGTGTATGGTGAGTGGAGAGGGTAGCACAATAAAGCACTTATGATTGCAAGTGAGAGTCGCTCACTCATCTAGTCTGTAGACTAACGTGTTTTTTTGTGTGTGCCTTCTCTCTTGATTTGGTGACGTAGTGGGGATAGTTCACTGTGGATGGAGAAATGGTTGCCAAGTTTCTTGAAACAATGGCCTTAATCCACACTGCCCGCTTGTTTCCATTTAAATATTAGAATAGCGCTTGCCAGGCTCCACTTGATCAAACTATGCCAAATATCACAATCAGGATTCATACTATTGTATGGGCCCTACATTATTCACCTCACTAGGCATAACATATTTATGCCCTAGAATTCAAATGATAATTTTATTACAAAAGATTACTGGTAATTGACAAAATTAATTTAAAAAAAATTTAGTCAACTTTCCAGACACTTCTTAAAAGTTTGGTTACAATTAGAAAAATCATACAATATGATATATATCCTACCTTTTAAATTTATTTGTTATTCAGACTGTCTCAGATTTTGGCACCTTATCTAATATTTAGTTATTAGAAGACCACAGAATTGAGTAGATCAAATGCGTAATCTTGAAAATGACAAATTCATATCTGGGTTCTCTTTACTCTTATGTTACCCACACTGGTATAAGGCGTCAGTCTCGCAATATACTGAATTTCCGGTGACATAGAGGCTTAAGTTCGAATCTCGGCTGGCTGCATGGTGGATGGTTTCCTACATATGATTTACCTCTGCGGTTTTTCTATCCTCGCTTCACGTTACATCTGACGCATTTTCTCAAACTACCTTTCTCATCCCTACAATAAAAATTAATTAATTTAATAACCCTAGTATTAAATCGTATAAGCAAAAAAACATTGTTTTTAAACTTTTGTTCTTCCTTTGCTTACGATTATTAATTTTATCAACATAATAGACGCATATGGGTAGCTGACTAACCAAATTGTCCTCTTGTTTTGACATATGATTCAGATTAAGGTGCTCTTCCTTGTGAGTGATCTTGGTCTAGCTAGATGCTTAGTGGTTGATTTTATAATTTTAGTTGTGTTTTTATGAAAACTGGCCCCATGTGCAAACAAGAGAAGCGCCCTTTTTACACGAAATGGAAAATAGCGGAGAAAGTTGGGCGACCGCGTCATAGAAGGCGGAACATCCTTTAAGTGTGTTGTAAACCAAGTCATAATTAAAACATACTTCAATACGTCATATTACTGTAATTATGTTGGCTTTTCTTAGAAAATTATTTAACAATCCATATATACCATTATTTATATATGAATTATATACCAATAGATAAAGATCTACTCTTAACGCTAATGCGGGTGCACTTCTTCTAAACTATCTTCCGCATCTTACGTATTAAATTAAGCTTTTAATAACTGTGGTTTTAAAACATAACGCGTCGTACCATGGCGAAAAATTGCTAAAGTCAAACTTATTGCTTGTTATTATTACTATTAGCACCACGTCTTACTACCCGTTTGGTTTATACGCACTTATGCTAATATGTAATTGTATGGCGATTGTGAGATGAAATGGAGGACCTAAAGTTTAACGTGGGATCCGAACCATGGTGGAGACCTGGCATTCCACACATTTACAAGCTGTGATTAATACACATCTTGTCAGAGGTGAAGGAAGGGTTTGGCAATCAGACAAATTTGTGCCGGGGCTGAGGATCGAACCCCGCAGCCCCAGCACAGAAGTCTGACATCTTATCCCTAGACCACCAGGTCACCCTTATTGCTTGTTCATGTCACTATTGTTTAGAATTATTATTTAATTAGGTGGTCATTAAATAATCAATATATTTTTGATAATTTAAGATATGATATAAGTTGTCAGCCACGTAGTTTGTATGTCTAAGCTAAGTTGATTCAGAATAAATAGTTTGTGATGAGATATATTTTCATAATGGATATATAAAACTCAACAAAAAGTGTAAATGATGATCCGTTTATTTCACCAAAACCAATGTGATGATAGGCGTCCAACTATTATTTAAAAAACTTAATGCCAGTGCATTGGGAAAGCATTAATCACCAAACTTTTATTTTATATCAAGTAAGTCAATTATATGCACGATAAATGAATACAAGAAAACGATAATAGTTTTTACTATTGTTTCTATTGTTGTATTTAGATGTGTTAAGCACACAAGTGGGACCGATAGTGATATTAAAATTTCACCCGCTTTGATGGCCGCATGGTCTAAGGTGCTAATATCGTAACAGACTAGGCTACCGATGACAGGGAGATCGCAGTTCGATCCCAGTCGGGTGTACCGAAGGTTGTTTTCCGTAAATGGTTTCCCATTCTCTCTCTCTTTCTCTTGTTCTAAAAAAACTACAACTCTCTTGTATCCAGATAAAACTATTTTTCGACACAAATTAGTATGACGTGGTTAATTTGAATAAATGAATTTTATCATACGTATAACTAACTATAAGATTTAAAATAATTGAATGTTCAATATGTTATTTTATAGGGAATTGATGAATGAAATTTCGATCTGATTTAATTAGCATAAAACTTGGTTCAAAATTAGCCTATTTTACTTTTTCACAAATTGTAATTTAGTCATTTCAAAATATAAGTTTGTTTATAGAATATTTCAAATATATTTAAGAGTGAACCATATTTTGAAATAAAATAGCACAGCAATTTGAAGGTCTGCACTGAGTTTCAAAACTACAAAATGCAATTTTTATTCTTTTTGTGGTCATGTCCTATGAAGTTTCTCTGTGAAGGATACTCATCATCTATACTATTTACTAACCTTTAACAACCAAGGTAAGAGTTATCAGGTTTATCATAATCTAGAAATATGAAATAACCTACAACATAAATCATATTTGCACGAATAAACAGATTTCTACTTTGACATCATTTTGGTTATCCTGAATAGATTCTTATCCATGCAGTTCATACTGGTTAGCGTAATAGTGAAGAGAAACTTGTGTGCAAGCAAAAGCGCTCTGACATTTCTATCGCGTGCACAGACGTTCGTTGGCGGATGCAGTACATTAGTACATCCCATTGTCCACACAACACCATCTTCGAGGAAATGAAGTAACAAATATATCAACACATTATACAATTACCTATCCCAAAGAGGTTTTGTTGGACATGCGACACTGAAATGGGGAACAGCAAATTAACTTATAATTTAAATAATGTAGCTTAGATAGCGGTAAAGATGAACCTTGACAATGTTATTTAATAAATATGTATATTAAATTATAAATATATCGATATGTAATGTGTCATGTACATGTATCTTTTTTCCACCCCGTCTTATTACCTGGTCGTGTTGTTTATATATATTAAATACGCTAGTTAAATAGGGATGAGACAATATAGACTATATACTCATGGATACATAACATACAATTTATACAGTCATATACTCATGGATACATAACATACAATTTATATAATCATATCCTCATGGATACATGACGTAATTTATACAGCCATTTATTTACTCATGGATACAAACCATATAAGCTAAGACATTAATATACGCTTTAATACAACACACGGAATTTTGACATTAGTAAATTCATAAATAGATCACATACGCTATATCAATATACAATAAATACTATCATATGGTTTTATATATATATATATATATATATATATATATATATATATATATATACCCAGGCGTTGATTCGGGGCAGGGGGGTCAGAGGGTCAGTTGACCCCCCTGTGAAGGTTAGAAAATTAACACAAAAAACAAAATGAAAGTTCAAATTTTAGAAAGAATGTACAACACAGATAAATCATACAAGTTTATATATTTTTACGCAAACAGCTCTTAAGCCGGGTCCACATGTGCGTTATTCGTCCACGTTTACTCTATGTCCGATATTACTCACGTAAGTGTGGAAAAAATATTCGTTTTCATGTACGAATATTTGTCATGCATAGCGAGTAACGAACATTGTTCGCATAGAGGCGGCAGACATCAATGAAGACTGAGAGCCTGAGAGCAGTTCCTCCACGAATACAAAATATAGAGTATGTGTGGACAGCAGGAGCGGTAGAACTGTGGGGGACTCTGCCCCCTGAAAATAATTTACCCCTCCCTGGAAGAAATCTCGCCCCCTCCCCTCTAGATATATCTCAAATCCTCTGTTATTATCAAATATGAAGCTGAAAGATGGCCTTAAATCAAACTCCAAATGACTTCTAAACGCATTCTACTGTCAATAATTTGCCGGAGAAGACCACTTCAAATAACTATTAGACTAGAGGCATCTAACTGGCAGAAAAAGTCAGAGGAGGAAAGCTCTAAATAGCTTCCAAGGTAATCCAAATTTCAAAAATATTTGGGAGAGGAAAACTCCAAATAGCTTGTAGATAACTTGTAAAGAGCATGTCATTTTGAAGAATTGTCAAGCTAGGACCACCCCAAATAGCCTAGTTTCTGAAATCATTCAATTTTCAAAAATTTTTCAATGGAAGACCATTTCATATATTATCTTCTAGAGGTATCTAACTATCGTAAAAAATTAAGGTGAGGATCACTCTAAATAGCTTCGAGGGGCATCCAAATTTCAAAAATTTCTAGGGGAGGAACACTTTAATGGTTTATAAAATAATCTAATTATAAAAAAAAAACAAGGCGAAGACTACTCAGAGCTTATAGAGTGAACCTTTTTTTAAAAAAAAAAATTGTTAGAGAGCCACACCAAATAGTTTATAAAATCTATCTGATTTAAAAAAATTTGAGAGGATGGCTATGGTTTAAAACATACATAATATCGAATATGAATTAGAAACTATTAAATGGCTTTAACAGAAATATAACATTGTAAGTAACTATGTTATTTATAACTATGACCGCCCCCCTTTGAAAATGATCTGGATTCTTCTACTTATACACATAGTATATCTAATCGAGTTTTTACTTTCTCTCTATCTTACAGGTAGAGAAAGTATGGTGATCGTCAAAAAATCGAACTCGAGATTTTGATGAATTTTGACGTTTCATGACTTCCTGAATCCGAAAAAGTGGTTTTTGAATTCCCGTCTGTCTGTCTGTCCGTCTGTCTGTCTGTCTGTCTGTCCGTCTGTCTGTCTGTCTGTCTGTACCTCCAACTAGAGCCTAAACTATTTTACCGATTGAGCTGAAACTTGATATCTAGGGTTTTCATAGGGTTGCCCCGAGGGGTTTTTGGAATTGGACATCTACCCCTAAAATTAAGGGTAGTTTACTGAAGGGAAAAAAGAGAAAAAGTCGATTTTCTCAAAATCGGCTCTAACGATTTTGATTAAATTTCATTTATGAATATTAATAAATATTCCAAACAAAATGGCTACTCTCAATATTTCGGGAAAATCGCTTTAAGGGCTCCGGTCTGATGCGTAAATTAACATTTTTTATAATAGCTCCGAAACTATTTGAGATATGAAATTACTTAGCATTACAAATATGTATATATATTTATAATACAAAAATTTTATTCGAAACATATTTTTATAAAATCAATAATTTTCATTCTATACGCAATTATATATATATTTTTAGCTTTTTGGACATTAAAGCTTAAGTATTGCGATCGTAAAAAAAACTAACCTGAAATGTTGATGGATTTTGACGTCTCATGACCCCCCGAACCCTAAAAAATAGTCTTTGCAATGCCGTCTGTCTGTGTGTCTATTAAAACTTAAAATTAAGGGTAGTTTACTGAAGGGCCAAAAGAGAAAAAGTCGATTTTCTCAAAATCGGCTCTAACGATTTTGATTAAATTTCATTTATAAACATTAATAAATATTCCAAACAAAACGGCTACCCTCAATATTTCGGCAAAATGGCTTTAAGGGCTCCGGTCTGATGCGTCAATTAACATTTTTTAAAATAGCTCCGAAATTATTTGAGATATTAAATTACTTAGCATTACAAATATGTATATATATTTATAATACAGATATTTTATCCGAAACATATTTTTATAAAATCAATAACTTTCTATCTATACGCAATTATATGAATTTTTTAACTTTTTGGACATTAAAGTTTAAGTATTGCGACCGTAAAAAAAAACTAACCTGAAATTTTGATGGATGTCGACGTCTCATGACCCCCCGAACCCTAAATCATAGTCTTTGCAATGCCGTCTGTCTGTGTGCCTATAAAAACTTAAAATTAAGGGTAGTTTACTGAAGGGCGAAAAGAGAAAAATTTGGTTTTCTCAAAATCTGCTCAAACGATTTTGATTAAAATTCGTATCTACGCGTTGATTAAGATAATAAATAAACTGGCTATTTTCATTTTTCTATAAAAATGATTTTTAGGGTACATTACAGAAGCGTTAATTTCCGTATCTCCACAACTATTGGAGAAACTAAACAACTTATCATTGCAAAATTGTAGGGCTATTAGAAATAAAAAACTTTTATTTGACATATTTTTTTATAAAAGCAGCAGTTTCTGAGATATTTGCAAATATATTAATACAATTTTGTGAACTTTAGTTGTAAACATATACTACTTAAGTCTTAACGCAATAATTCTCCAATGCCATAGAGTAATTAAATATAAGTATCTAAAAAAGTATGTTATTTTTCTTTAAATCTCTTAGGAGAAATGTTTGCATAGCAATGATCTATCTCCATTTTAGACTCAATAGTCAATATTTACATTTTTTATTGGTCAAAATGTATAAATGAATAATTAAATATCAATGCGATGACTTGAAGATGTGCAACACCTTATAAAATGTTAAAACTTTAACTAGAATCGAAATTTTAATACGAAGTGTTGACCCTTGTGGAAGACATTAAACTGTTTGAAATGCTCTTAGGTGGACAAAGATGCGCCTCTTTTCTCATTGATTCTTTATCATTGTATATTATTTTATGCGTGTTCTTATGTGGAGTGGTGATGATACAATGTACATTATTCCGTTCAGAAATCTTACGAGTTTATAGAAAGAGAGAGAAAGTCTGTGCGGTGCGCCGTACCATTTATTTTTCTCCGTATTAAATACATCAAAAGCAATTTTTTATCGATTGTTATTATGTTATTGAATGCCCACTTTCAGAATCAAACCGGAATTATTTCTTTATGCAAAACTTTCCTCTGTGTATTTATTACTTTCAATTATCATTACAAAATAGTCTACAGCAGGCGCGTCGAACTCGTTTGATCCTAAGCGTCACATTGACAACTAAATAGACTAAATGAGCTGCATTTTAAAAAAAAGATAATTATATTAAATAAATAAAAAAATCTACTTAGACTTGCTTCTGTGGTCGAATGCTCTAAGGCATCATCCTAGCAATAGGCGAGTCTGCCTCTCACAGGGAGTTTGGGATTTGAATTCCGTCTGGGTGTACTGCAAATTTTTTTACTTAATAGTTTTCTATTCTTCCTCCGCGAAAATGTGGGTACACTTATTCCAAATTTAACATTACTCATCCCTAACACATTTATGTACAGTACATATGCGTTAACCCAAACGGGTGGTAAGACACGGTGCAAAAAACATTACTTTTTTATCACCAAAATAAAAAGGTAGGCTTACGTCCCTAAGTTGAATAATAAGACAGCCTTGGTACGAAAATCGTTCTGTAAATCCTGTACCGATGTCAGTTTCATAATGGTTGACAAATGTGTGCGTCCTTAAGCCGTGAACTCTCATGTGTTTGGTTGGTTCTTATTCATGTGATAAATCAGTGTTAATATGTATACGTATATGCTGCCAAACATTGCACACATTGGGTGCGCAAATTAAATTTATTTTGCCGAAGGAATAATCAAAATTTGATACACCACCAATCTTACATATTATAGTTCAGCAATGTTATATATCAAAATGTCATTTCTAGGACGTTTATTAATATAAAACTAGAGTTCACATTGGATGTTGGTTGACTATAAGCTCTGTGGACCGACCAAAATCATGGATATGGCTGCACATTTGAAATGCCTGGTATAATCATAGAGATTATTTGCGAGACAAAATACTCTGAATAGTTTGAACTATGTTTCTAGATTTTTTATTTTAGATCATAATTTTTTTCCATGCGATTTTATTGTAAAATAAGCTAAAACGGAAAACCTTAAGACTAATTGTAAGGTTTAAATTAAATTCTATTGGGATCTATGACTGTAGCCTATAGCTAGCTTTATACATTTTTTTTTATCGTAAGCAGTTAGATATTCATAATATTACCTTTCTTTAATCAGTGCTTAGTTGTCGATAAAAACATTTCGGAATGTTTTAATTAAATCAAGTTTTCTCATTTGTTTTTTTGTTGTTACAATTTTAAAACTTGCAATAAATGTTGTTAGTGTTCAATAGGCAGTTACATAATATTATTAATGAAGGGAATAATTTCAAATAGTTTGTTGCACACTGAGCTTTAATAAACATTTCATTGAAAATGTATTTGAGGTACAATACAAATAAATCTTATGCAAATAATTTCATGCTGATTTTAAATTGGTTTCACAGTACAAAGTCCTTATCTAGAATAATGTGTGAAACTATATTATTTTAGTATAAAAAATGTTACATTGTAACACACTAATTACAAACTAATTAAAACTAAACGATTTATAAGTATGTATGTATGTATGTATGTATGTATGTATGTATGTATGTATGTATGTATGTATGTATGTATGTATGTATGTATGTATGTATGTATGTATGTATGTATGTATGTATGTGTGTATGTGTGTATGGTGTGTATGTGTGCGTGTGCGTGTGTGTGTATGTGTGTATGTGTGTGTGTGTGTGCGTGTGCGTGTGTGTGTGCGTGTGCGTGTGTGTGCGTGCGTGCGTGCGTGTACGTGTATTCAAATTAATTTGGGAAAATAGCTTAATAAGAAGTTTGATTAAAAAAATTAATGTGAAATGACAAACAAAATAAAGTAAATTGTTAACCTAGAATATGTTAACATTATTATAGGTAATATATTAAAATAAAATTTGATTTGTTGTTACAGAAATTATTAAATTATAATATATTGGCGTATACAAATTAAATTTAAGTAATATATTAAGCTTTTGTTGTGTCCCTTGTTCCTAAAGGATTATTCTTTATAAAATGTTAGTTACATAATTCGCTATTAATTTTATACTGTATATTTAAAGAATTGGGTTCTTACACCCTTGGGCACGTGGCACAGGTGTCGGTGTCGTAGGATTTACTAATGACGAATAGGTATTATCTAAAGATAGAGATTTTATTAAATAGTTTTCTACTCTCCCTCAAAGAAAAACTGGATACACTTCCTCTATGTTCTACTTTTCGTATCTCTATCTCATAAGTGTAATATTGGAGATAGCCTTGATGAGTAGTATAGTAGGACGCTGTGGTCTTATCAAAAAGATATAATCGTAATCAAGTGACCAGGGAGCCTTACTATAGGTATTAAAACACTCTTTCAGTTCCAGGAGTCTTACAAAATAATCTACTACTTATATAGAAGTTAGTTTGCTATCCAACTATTCAGATTCATATTGCCATGGTTAAGTATCAACTGTTATTGCCTTAGTTAGAGCTACTCATAGAGTACCTGTGTACTCGGTAAATCGTAGGCCTATGTTCTAAAAGGGGACGTTAAATTAATTAGTTAAATATACATTTCCAAAATTTCATAGGCTTTAAATAGGGAAGTAACTAATTATTATCCACTTCGGCTGTCGCATGATCTAAGGCGCTACTCTCGCAATAGACAAGAATGCGGAAGACCGGGGAGATTGGGGTTTGATCCCGGGCAACAGTAAACTTAGAATATCTTGCTGGATCGTAATTCTCTTCATGCCTCAAATCTTCTAAATATTGAAACTAATTGGTTGATTCTGTCGATTTTACTTAAATACTATATATAGGTAAAATATTTTGCATTGACACTGCACTACTTGCACACTGGGCCAAACATAAATCTAGTGAATTAAAAATATACTTGCAACACATGTATTTATTATTATTTTTTATCCTGAACAAATGTCTTGATTATGATCATATTATAATTTTTCCAATTATTCATTATCAAAGTGGTTTAATTTATAAATATATTTAAATTACTATAAACACACGTACTAATGTTTAATTATAAAGAGCGAGTAAGAACAAGTGAGATAAATTAATTCTCGCCTGCAAATAATCTTGGAAACTACAATGTGAAGCAACATTTCCCTTGTATTTGTTGGGATTACATTAATTTTAGCTTTCTTAATGGTCAATTCCCATTGAGTTAATACTTAGCTTTCAGCACTTATAAATCAGTTCTTAATCCTCAAATACTGAATGATAAGATTATAAAACAAAATTTAATCAAAAGATAATATCCAAATATGAGATATACACACTAAACAAATTTAGAGTTATTTTGTCATGAATTGAACATTAAAAAATCATTTTTGCAAATCAAGACAACTTAATACATATGCTACACCAAACATTCATATAATTAGATAAAACAAGAATGTATTCAAATTATAAATTTCACTAAAGGGTATTTATTTCTATGGCAGGTAAAAATAAATATAAAGTCAGGCTAACTTTAAGCATATCAGATATATTCTAACATGATGTTTTGAAAAGTGTATTATTAATACGAAAGAAAATGATTTCAATTGATTTAATTGTAGTCAAGATTTTAAATGAAATCTAATATGAATACATTTTGTACAATTTATTTCATATAAAATGCAATACAAAATATGTTTTACAACTTATCATTACTGATTTTAAATTAGTTTTACAAAATACATTTTAAAACTAGTGAAATGTGTGATGTTATAATATTTTAAGTGTTGTTTTCTATGTGCCGACAAATTTAATCAATAAAATTATTTCTATATAAAGATTAAAGTACATTTTAAAAATTTACTAAAAAATATAATGAAAAACATTTAGCGTAGAATGAAAATGTATTAAGGAAAAATTTTACATGTTAAATTTGTTTAAAGTTATATATTAAAATTAAATTAGTTATTACATGAATTATATAATAAATTGACGTAAACATTTATACATAAACTATATTCTTAGTTTGTGTTGTTTCCGTTATCCTTGGGGTACGGTACTATAAACACATTCATGCGTATAACCTGAATATGTACTAGAGACGAAGCGTTAAAAAAAAATCACATATCAAACACTTTAATACTTTATTAAAACCAATTAAAATCAGTATTTATACGTTATATAACATTTATTTATATTGATCTTCATATACAATTTCTATTACAGCTCTGTGTATAGCCAATTGCAATTATTTTCTTGTAACTAACGGCAATTACTTCCCTTTATATTATTAGGTACTCTTCATCGCTTATCCAGCGTTTTAAGAAATCTATTAAAATAAAATATTGTGTGCTGAAACATCATTGTGTATTTAAGTAATATCTACTATATTTACAAAAACATAATTTTGTCTGCACAAATAACAAAACAATTTTATCATCCGCAGACTATTGTGCTATATATCTATTAATTAGACCTAATATTACTAGAACACATATATTCTTTATATCTGAACAGTATTTGAATGGTTTTGATAATTAATTATTTTGTTATAATACATCGATTATTTTTCTATATTGACTTACCCACAATTCTAAGGATTTTTACACACTAAAATATTATAAAAATACATTATTTTAAAATATCAAAAGAGAGACTTTTTTCTCTCTTCTCTGTAAACAGAATCATACTATACATTTTCACTATGTTTCTAATTTTTTTGGTCGTACCTTGACCCAAGTCAAAACAGTTTGATTTTGTGGAGGGAACTCTTCTATTCAACTTTTATTTTAGTTAAGTTGGTGTTTTAATATTATTATTTTTTAAATCACGTTTGCTATAATATTTCATAATATATCTGGCAGTTATAATCATTTTGTAACAACTTTGGCAAAAGAATAGCTGTGACTATATTAATTACTCATGAAGAAACAGCTACACTTTTCGTTGATGATAAGAAAATAATTCTAATATATTTTGGTTTAGGTTTTTTCTTTTTAATATAATTCTTGTCAAACCAAACATAAACTACGCATTTTGGGCAAGTTTCCTAGGGCATTACCTCTTCTTTTTTATTGTTTACTTTTGACAAGGAATATAGGATTCGAATCCCGACTAGGTGTATGGAGATTTTTTTTAGGTCTTTTTCTTTTATCTCCCTACACATTTGTATTTGTATTGTATTTCCTCTAAATTCTACCTTTCTCATCTTTATCCCATTAGCCTATTCGATATTTAAATTAATTGGGGCTGAGACTCGTACCTTAACCTTTCCGTTACCATAAATCCAGTCTGTTGCAAGAGTGACACCTTAAACTATGTGCCCACCTATACAGGTAATGTATATTATTACCTCTTCGCTACTGAGTATTATCTCCCACAAAATAATATGATATATGATCCCAAACTAAATAGCGGTCAGCACGATAAAACACGCATCTAGGGTCACGCAGACTAAGGCGTTATTCTGGTATGCCGGTGACGGTAAAGTTGGGGTTTAAATTTCAGTTGTGTGTGTTTTTTTTTACATAATTATTTTCACTCTTTCTCCAACCAAAGGGTGAACACATTTCCTTTAAATTATTTGTTACTTACTCCTACCACATTTGTGTAAATAGGTAGATACGAGCAGCAAGAACTAGTGTACAGCTATTTTTATAATATTCACTGAATTATGTTTAGATCTCACTCTAATTTCTTTGGTTTTACGAACATTCTACCATGCAAATTTTATTGCGCAATTTTAACAAGCTACAGTAAAACCTTGGATTGCGAGCATAATTCGTTTCTTAAACGTGTTCGTAATACAAAGCACTCGTATATCAAAGTGAATTTCCCCCATAAGAAATAATGGAAACGCAGATGATTCGTCCCACAACCCAAAAATATTTAATCTAAAAATGATTAATACCTTTTTTATTTTCGTTATTTAAATGTAACTGTACTGTAATCAAATTAATTAATTAAAATTAATGGTGGCTGGTGTGAGGTGGACGAGAGAGATGAGAGGAGGAGGTGGGTTATAGTTTAGGTCGACTTTCACTGTCACTAACGGAATCACTGCTATATGTTGGCTCACTAGAATATTTTTCTTTCTGTGCGACTTTAACAATGAACCTATCCAATGACACTGCTAGGCAGACAAAGCGTAACCATAGTACTGCTCGTATTGCAAGATATCGCTCGTTTATCAAGTTAAAATTTATTGAAAAATTTTGCTCGTCTTACAAAACACTCGCAAACCAAGTTACTCGCAATCCAAGGTTTTACTGTATAAATAGTGATTCGTTGGTTTCAAATCATCACCGTTCACGAGCTATAAACCACTTGGTAGCCTTTCCTTACTTCTCGAGGTAGTACATTAAGGGCCGATCTTATGACTCCTGGATAGATATTTTTATCTGGTCGATAAGTTAAAAGTGCGTCTTATTATTGCCAGATAGCATTTATCTGCCAGATAAAACGTATTTATCTATCACATTTTTATAGTGAGGTTTTAAGTACCTCATAACTTTTATCTGAAAGTTAAAATTGGCGTTGCCATAGTGACGCATTGTTTTTCATGAGGTTTCACCAATCGGAATCTGTTTTTAGGTTAAAATCTTGGTTCACGTGTCTAGTAGGCAGAGACCCAAGTTCTAACTATATATAAAGTTACAACATTTAGTTTACACTTTTATAAAAACTTACATGCTATTTGTAGAGCTATAGTTATATAAGAACAAATTATTTAAATGTAAGTACAGTAAATTATATTTTATAAACGTTGTACCAAACTATTGATAATTTGGCAGACACCGAAATTAGTACTTGCAAGACAAACTGGCTTCTGCGCCCACAGGTGACCTGGTGGTCTAGGGGTAAGGTGTCAGACTTCTGTGCTGAGGGTCCGGGGTTCAATCCTCGGTCCCAGCACAGATTTATCTGATTTCCAAACCCTTCCTTCACCTCTAACAAGATGTGTATTAATCACAACTTGTGAATGTGAGGAGTGCCAGGCCTCCACCGTGGTTCGGATTCCACGTTAAACTGTAGGTCCTCCATTTCATCTCACAATCACCCTACCATTGCACATTGGCGTAAGTGCGTATAACCCGAACGGGTAGTAAGACGCGGTGCTAATAATAATAATAATAATAATAATAATAATAATAATAATAATAAAATAATAATAATAATAATAATAATAATAATAATAATAATAATAATAATAATTCTCCGCCCACGTGAGGCCACCTGTTTCCTCGCATTCATTTAGCTGCCATTATTTAACAAATGTTGACCGTTCTAGCCACTAGCCAGGTTGTAGCGGTAGTAGAGGTAGTAGAGGGGATTATACTCATGCGCGCACCATTAAAAACAGTACCAACCTTGCGTATTTTGCATAAAAATATATTTATCCTACATACATCATACATCCAGCAGATAAATTCAGTTCATAATACGCGTAAAATATTATTGTGGCTGATAACATTTATCTGTTCGCTAACTTTAACCTCCCGATAGCAATATTTATCCGGTAGTCATAAGACCATCTAAGTTAAACTCTATCAAAATTAATACTCTATCATCTATTTATTTCGTCATCTTGCTTGATTTTTTCGTCCATTTCAATTTAATCATATCAGCAGCCTTTTCTGCGATCATAATAACAGGAGCATTTGTATTCCCACTGACAATATACGGCATTATAGAGGCATCCACCACTCGGAGGTTGATGATTCCGTAAACCTGTAGTTCAGGATCAACTACCGCATTGCGGTCAGTTCTGGGCCCCATCTTACATGTTCCTGCTGGATGGTAAATTGTTTGCGTGTATTGCCGTATAACACACCGCCAATAAGGAAACGATCCAAACTGTAAAGCTGCGCAACTTGGCAAAGGGGTAGAGTTTAATGTATAGCCTAGATCACGTAAGACTTTAGTCTGAGACAGTTGTACACCGAGCAATAAGCCTTCAATGAGAATCTCCATATCAAGTCTGTCTGAGAAATAGTTAGGGTGAATGTGTGGTCTGGTGAAAGGATCTGTGGAGTTGATAATGAGGATCCCTCGACTTCTAGGTCGAAGTACGGTTGGTCTAACGATAATTTGATTGTAATATGAATTGGCTTCAATGCTTCTTGTAGTGCAATTAATTACTTGTTTAGGCTCTGCCTTTGTTATATTTTTGTCAAAATAATTAATGTATTTCGTCTTACATGGAATGTTTGTAGTTGTTATATTATTTATAGGTGAATAAGTGCTACTTGGAAATGCTTCTTCTGATTTTGCGTATTTTGTATTTCCTTTATCTACAACTACTTGGTTTTTGTTTACGCTATTTCTTTTTTTATTTGTATTTACCAATTTTTTACCCCCTTTTAATCTTACATTATTTTTATAATGTTCTTGGCTTTCGTTTTTAATATGTTTAGTAATTATTATGGTATTCTTAGTAAAGTTTGTTTTTAATGAACCATTTAGCTTGATAGTATTAATCATCGTATGATTTATGTTTTGTTGATTTATTATACTATTGGTATTTGTATTTTTACTTGTACTGTTAGTGTTTTTTGATTTGGGTCTTGAATCATTTCTATTTATAGTGCCTGTGGTGTTGGAAGGGACTACCATAGAATCAAAAAAGAACTGAATATCAGGATAGTCGTCCATTACTCTTGCATATTGGGACTTTGCATATGCTACTACTTGTAAAACACCAGTGGCAGTCAACGGGCCCTTACTTTCTTGAAAATACTTATCTAGATCTCCAAGTCTCTTATCTAGTGTTTGGGGTACCTGAGTTGTTTTGTTGCTGAGCATGAAGTGAACACCGGACGAGCTAACGTGGTCTTGGAGGTTGTAACCCACACTCAAATCCTGTATGACGGGAATTCTTAAAGGCTGTAGGTACTCTGTGGGTCCAACACCGGACAGCATAAGAAGGTGTGGTGAGCCTAGAGCTCCAGCGCTAAGAATAACCTCCTTCTTAACATATATTCGGAAATACTCTTTCTTGTTATCGTTCAGGACGTACTCAACACCTTGTGCACGTTTTGTTTTTTTATCAATCAGAATTCTTGTCACTTGAGCGTGAGTGATTACTTTTAAATTGGGACGTGAATCTCTTACAGGTTTGAGAAACGCTGAATTGGTGCTCTGACGCTCCCCTTTAAAAGAAGTAGTTTGAGCCCTCATCACCCCTTCTTGCTTTTCTGCGTTGAAATCTACCTCTTTGTATCCCAACTCCTTGAAAGCTTCTATAAGTGCCCTCACGTTCACGTCTTGGTACGGAAATCTTTCTACGCTTTGATAGCCACCAACACCATGGTATTTAGGGTCGGCTAGAAAATGATCTCTGTTGTCTTCAGATTTCATAAAATATTTAAGAACGTCTTTATAACCCCAGCCTTTGTTACCAAGTTTCTCCCAGAAATCATAATCCCGTCGATTACCTCTAACGTATAACATACCATTCAGGACACTGGATCCTCCCAGGACTTTGCCTCTGGGCCAAGCGCATCCTGTACCCGCGCATGATTTCAAATCCGGCCGAGTTTGGTAAGCCCAATCTAAGTTTTGAGGTGTTGCCTTGAAGAAAGGGCATAAATGCGGGAACATCAGCCAATTCTGGTTCCTCTCCCCCGGCTTCAGTAGTACAACTTTCCACGATGGCTCCTCCGAGAGCCTGTTGGCAAGCACGCACCCGGCAGAGCCCCCGCCCACAATTATGAAGTCATACTTTTCAGTTTCATTTGATGTATTTTTGGAAACTTGCATTATAGTCCTGGTATTGATAATAGCACTTATGATGGACATGAAAACTGCGGCAAGATTGCTTCGTTCCATGTTGCAGGCCATACTTATAGTATCTGACACATTTATGTTTCCAGGTGTGGAGGCCATGGTAAGCCATGAATCTGGAACCAGAACAAAATTTTGTTTAATTTTAGGAAACACACTTAAATTTGGCACAGACCTTTGGAAATAAAATGCTAGGCTCATTTCTCAAGTAAAACAATTTGACCCATCAAACCTTTCTGCATTCAAGAACAACTTATTTTTGTAGCCTTTAAACATAAATTGAAACCATTAATAAATAAGCTACGTTTACAAACTTTTTTTTTGTCTAAGTGTTTTTTCAACCGATTTCAGCCATTATTACGTCACTATTATTTATTGTTATTAATACGTTCATATCAGGTATTTTAAACGAATATAATATATAATTAATCACTAGATAAAGAGAAGAATAGTATTTTACCATGTACTAATGCCATGCAATATCGACATTGAAATTTTGAATAAGAAAGTTAAAATTTTACGTGCCCCAAACTTCAAAATACGCACTTAAATATCAAAGTTGTCTTGTAAAATGTCAACACAGTCTGATTTGGGAACAAATAAATTGGCAAAGGTTAACTACATAGAATTTATATTTTAAATAAATTGTTATAAATAAAGGCTTAGAACACCGTTTTGCAATACATTATTAGCATAAAATAAAACTTTTTTTTTTTGTGATAGGGGATGGCGTTTGATCTTTAGTAGTTCATTAATTAACACCCTAAAAAAAACAATTATTGAATAGTTAAATATGTAAGAATAATGAAATATCTATTCATAGTCTACCATTTTGACTAAATTCATTCAAACCATTTATTTAAATATATATGTTGATTTGGCAATCCCTTTTCACTTACTTGATTTTACTTTTCTTATTTCAAATCGTAGACCTATAGTGTAGTGTGTATATAGTTGGTTAACTATTTTAACGTATAACATAATATACTAATTATGTCTTATTTCATGGTTTATGCATAAGAAGAGTATTTTTGGGGAAATGCACCTCCTCTGTAGATAGGATGGAAACCATTTTCATGTAAAAATAAAGTAGTAATTCTGATCGGAATTTGAACCAAAGGGGTCTATACTTGAGGTACATTGTAGTTTATTGATTAGTTTGTCTGGCTAGTAAGCAAAGGGTCCCGGGTTTGATTTCCGGCATGGCCGAAAAAATATCATTGTTGAAATGTACGTTTACCCTTTCACAGTGATAAATAAACGGCTGGGGGCTGGGTTCTATGTATGTGTTAGATTTAAGTTAGTTTACAAGTCGTATTCTGACGTGTGTTCAATTATTTCAGAACGTGCACGTTAATACCTCAAATAAAAAAAAATATTGGTGCTAATCACTCTGATGGAGGTATTTGTACGCCAAATTTAATTAACACATTCTTTACTAACCCTTTTACATTTTTATTTAAAAATGTATCAACTCACTTTCAAGGTATTTTATAGGACTAATTCTTGAAGTTAATTTATTCTATTTCCGTAAATGTGAAGTGTGCCTAACTTAAAAAGTTATTGTTGTAAGAGTTAGATACATATCTTGAATATATTTCCTTTGCTATTACTTAAATAGTTAAGTGTTCTTAAACAATATATTGGTTGTGTTAACATTTGTTTACAAAATATAATATTAAATATATTTTTTTATTCTGAATGCCACTTTAAATACTGAGTATTTAATTGGCTCAAAATTGTATTCGGTAAGTCAGCGAGAAGAGGATTGCCTCCCTAAGCCAAGGGTACAAGTTTGATTCCCCTGTATTAATGTAATATATTTTTAATTATATATGGTGTTACCGGATTAAACAGCCAAACTTTAAGAAATGATAGAGGATCTTTAAAGTTATTCAAAATATCCTTAGGACATTTGCTCTTTTTTTGCTTTCTTTTCAAGCAAACAGCATACACGAAATAAAAAACATATTTGTTCATTAGAAGTGAAATAACACTAAAAATATAATGTTTATCAAAAAACACCCTAAAATAAAAACTGTACATTATTAAATTCTCATTAAAATGACCCAGCATCGGTTCCTATTTTTAGCTTGGCTTAGAAGGAATCTTGTACTAAGCATTCAATTACATGTGTGAAAGTCATCGAAAACCCACATTATTATTTGGCTAAAACATGAAATAAATTAAAAACGATCAACTTGAAAAATTGCTTCGAAAGCAGTGCACCATTCAATTTCCTTCAAGTTTTTATTTTTAACATAAGCTTTTTGTTGACTCTCTTAAACAGTTATTCACAGTAAAATATGTCAATCAACCACTGGTTCTGTCATTGATAGGTTTATTTCTTGCCTGCGGGCTGGAGGCCATCATTTTGAACTAAATAAAAAACTAATAGTAAATTAAATTTTTTTAATGCCCATATTTTGATTTTGTTAATTTTTTGCTGTTTGCTCAAAGAGGAAGCGAAAACGAGTTAATATCCAAAGGACATTTATAGTAAGTTTTTCAATCTTCTACTACATCTCAAAGTTTGTCTGTTTAATCTGGAAACACCCTGAATAATACTAAATTTGTGTACATTATAGTTTACAGACATCTTTCTTGTGTATTGAAACAATTAAAGTTGTAAGTTTAGCCATTCACTTTCACATTATCGTTAGACCATGCAGATGATCAAACCATTCATAATAATCCATCGGATAGTCTTTCACATTATTATTATTATTATTATTATTATTATTATTATTATTATTATTATTATTATTATATTATTATTATTATTATTATTATTAGCACACCGCGTATTACTACCGTTCGGGTTATACGCACTTACGCTAATGTGTAATGGTAGGGTGATTGTGAGATGAAATGGAGGACCTACAGTTTAACGTGGAATCCGAACCACGGTGGAGGCCTGGCATTCCTCACATTCACAAGTTGTGATTAATACAGTCTTGTCAGAGGTGAAGGAAGAGTTTGGCTATCAGATAAATCTGTGCTGGGACCGATCTTTCACATTGAAGTTTTCATCCATTCTCCAAGCTAATTCGAGTGAATTCACTATAAATTATATTTCTTAGAAAAATTAGGGTGCAATTCCTCTTAAGTGTACTTGCATTACCTACTTAACGTCATTTAAAAGGAGTTTAACCCGATAGGGTTGTAAGACGCGTAGGGAAAAATCTCTGTTCTCGTTTGAAAGTTATATTCCTGGTTTGCTATAGCACTTGAAGCTGAAATCCCTAAGCATTATTAAAAATTGCATAGATATATACAAATCTTGAGAACTTTTGTAAGAAACCATTATTCCCTTTTAACGTTCGAGCTGAAATAAATTCACACATTAATCAAAATGTTTGTATGAGTAATGTTTTTTATTGTAAGATGGCGTTGCATATTTGAAATGGTCATCTGATATTGGTTCTCTCTTTTTAGTCATACTTTAACTGAATACTATACTATACTTATCTCACCTGACCCATAAATTTGTCCCCGACCGGTAGATTTATTTGAGGTATCCTACTCGCACTTTCTTAACCGATTGATTATATCAGCATGCGAGAATTTCTATGAGCGAGAGCGAATGGACCTACCCTTTAGCCGGGAAAGGTATTTTTGACTACTTTAAAGGGTTATTTTACATGCCACATTGACATGGTACTGACGGCTTTACTTCACCACCTAATGAAGATGTGCTACGGATCTTTATAGCTCAAGAAAAATCCGTTGGCCCATTCTTGGCTTGGAACCCCGAACATCGGGTCCTCGAGGCGATCGACGGAAGATAACAATGAAATATGTCTGACTATAGAATTAGTATTCTAGTATGTCAAATATTGACTTACCAAGGTAATATATTAATACGTTCAAACAACGTTCAGAAGAGAAGTTGATATTCTTTTTATCAACAATATAAAGAGATAGTTAAACGAATTTTTTACTACGTGGTAATTATTATTGGCTGGGATTTGAACCTCACCGTCATCGGTGACTGGGTATATTGTAAATCTAACTCACTAGACCGTTCAACTGCTCTTAATCAGGCGGGTAGAACTAGGAAAGACGTGTGACAAGACGTGTATTAATCACAACTTGTGAATGTGAGGAATGCCAGGCCTCCACCGTGGTTCGGATGCCACGTTAAACTGTAGGTCCTCCATCTAATCTCACAATCACTCTACCATTGCACATTAGCGTAAGTGCGTATTAACCCGAACGGGTAGTAAGACGCGGTGCTAATAATAATCCACGCACCTGAACTAGCCGGAAAAGCACTTTTTTTTGCCTGGAAAAATTAAAGGGTAAATACAGGGAATTTCACAAAAAGTACTGGAATATTTGGGACATCAAACTGGAAGCTTTAAACTGTAGACATTTGCATAGAAGAAAAAGCGATCCTAAAAACCAAGCATGCTGATCTGTATACAGTTTCCATAAAACACAGGATTGAGTAACGACTACATCTTTATCTTTATCAAGGTAAAAAATACATATTTTGAGCACCAATATAATGACGTCATATTAATAAATTACATTGATCTATAAAATTGTTAACGTCTCAGAAAATGGAAACCCCCTTGGGAAAACACAGAGGATGTTTTATTAATAAGATAGTAGCAACCCTAACGCAAATTCCTTATATATGGCATCATGGATCATGGCGTAAAAATGTTATGTCCTATTGTGCAAAGCATCTTTCCACTTGTTTGGCCTATCCTAAAATTCCCTAATTATCTAAAACGTCATAATAGGAAGGGGATTTTTTCAAATTAACTCATCAATACTCGTCTGGGGATGGAATGGACAATTTTTTTGAATTTGAATTAAACATCACCTATAATGGTGGGCATGTAATTGAGTAGTTTTCCCCATGAACTGTTTCCCGATTTCCTTTCTCTCAAATTTGGCAACTTTTCCTTTAAACTATAAATCTTTCCATTAGTGTAAATCTACGATATCTCGATAGGATAGTAAGATACGGTGCACAAAATAACCATACCAATGTATTCAAATGTAATTGAATCCCAACTTCTGGCCAAATATTTGTATCAAGCTTTTTATAATCAAGTATTTGCATAACCTCATTTTGAAAAGAAAAAATAAGAATTAGGATGTGTGAAACCTTTTAGTCCATTACAGACAAACATATACATCATATAAAATGCATTGTATTGGTCACATGTAACTACTTATTTGTTTTAATTTAATTATATAATATTTTCAGGATCATATTACGTTGTCTAACAATGTCAACGTTACATAGACTCTTTAAAAAGTAAGTCCTATTATGAACCGTGATCTTACCAGCATTAGTAGGAGCGTCTGTACGTGACTAGTGAGTTGGCGTCAGTAGTTGAGTTGGCCTCCATCATGTTGCAAATATCTCCATTGTGGCTGCACTCTTCCACTGTCCTTCTCTCAATGGTGGTATTCGTTTAGCATACTCCCTGGTAGTGGAACTGTTTGTAGTCTTTCTTCGCCCGAACCTCAACTGCGTCAACTAGCCAACTTTCCCTGGTAACACGGCGATATTACTGCATGGTCTATTACTCATGGTATTCCTTATTTATTTCAAATACTAGTTTTTACTAACATTATAGTGGTTGTTACTGCTGATTTCTTATTTATAAAATAAATTGTCATTTCTTACTCCAGCTTAAGATAACCGCAAACCTAATTAGTTTTTTTTTATTGAAAATAGTCTTTTAAATAAATACGTATTTTTTGTTTCGAATTGTTTTGGTGATATTACATTTCGTGGCCCGATTCAAGAGCTATGGAAACGGTCCGTTGATTGCGAATAATGACTGTTTGTTCAACATTTCCATGTGTCAGAATGAACATACTGTTTGTCCACGAAGTATTGAGTCCCTCCACCGTGGTACACCATTTGTATTCATACTATTTATCATAATGTTACAAAAAATAACGTTTTTAAGATATGTACGACAATTTTGTCACATTAATATTGACTGTTCTGCATTAAACATAGAATTATTGAAAAATTATGGTATCTTAAGAAGATATTTGAGTTTATTAAAGGTTCATTTTAATTCTATGAATTAGGAAGTAAACTTAACTGTCTTCTTTCAAACCTATGGTTAGTAAATATATTATTTAATACATATGGTATTATCGGTTTTGTTTATATAACAATCCTGATAGTACTGGGAAAAAGTAATTAATACACTTTATTTGCATATACTTGGTTTTGAAAGTGATTGAATTAATTATTATCGACTGTAAATCAATTATTTAAATACGATATGGCATTATGATGAGTACGTTTAACCCCCAGTTTATTAATAGCTTAATCAAAGGGATATGGACAAGAAAGGTAGAAAGTAAAATAAAAGCTAATATTTAACTAAGTAAATATTAGTAAACATTCTCTACGTATGAAAATAGTATTTAAATTTTACTCCGGTGACATTTTGCTATACATTCTGTATGGGGGCTACGTTTGCATCACTTTTGCCAAAATCCCTCAAATTTATTCGAAAGTCTTTGTAAAATGTCACACTACGTAAAGTTTTGCCACATTGCATAATATTCAAGATTTCAAAATTATCCCTTAAATAACTAAATAAAGATTTAAATTATTGTTTATATAAAATAAAACCAAATATTACCAATAAGGTTAGTAGCATCACTTAAAGGCTTATTACTAATAGCCATATATATACCATACTCTTTTATTTAGCACTGTGTTCTACTAGGCCCTGCCCGTTTAGGTTGCACGCCTATGTACTAATACATTAATATGTTAGGGATTATAAAGGTTCAATTTAAAGGAAGTGCATCCGCATTCGCGTGAAAGAAGAGTGGAAAACCATCTAGGAAAAACCCTCAATTCACCTGACCAGGATCGAACCCCAATCTCCCCGTCTTCGGCAGTCTAGTCTAGCACGAGCATATCGCGTTAGACCATGCGGCCACCGAAGCAGATCATAATCTTATTAATAATACAGATTTTTGGCAGGGCAATTAACTAAAATCTCTAATACATTCTTTGTAATAGCCTTTAACTGTCATGTTTCAATTATTATATTACTGTAAAAAAAATATTATCTTTGTTTTTTAATATTATCTTACATGGTAGTTCTACACTTTATTCTACTATGTGATTAACTTGTTCTCATTTGTTTGATTTTAATTTTTAATAGGGTCTGTCAAAGTCAGTGTACATATGTTTGTTTCTGTTTAATATTTATAATTTGAATGGTTTCCGCCATAATTAAGATGTATTTAATATGGTAGGATTTCAAAAGTATGCATGTTCTTTTATTTGAGGTCATAGTTCCTTGTACTCTATTATTAATTTCACTTAATCACTCAAACTAACATAAAGGTATTAGGTTTTTTCATTTTTTACGTCTTTTTATAATACAGGTATGTACAAAACTCGCAATTTTACTGGTCAGTAGACATAAACGTTGCCAATAATATGTGTACTCAATTTACCCTGAAAGGTAGCAATCTAACCTTGACGGAGTACACTATGGCCCCAGACCATAGACTAGTTTATGTAATAGATTAATTTAATTCTAAATATGTTTGTTTATTGTTTACATATGTTATATAGCCAATAACCTAATCCAACTTTATTGTAACGTTAACCCATTCTTGCTCTTAATAGGAGAAGCAGTAAAATCAATATGCCGATTAACCGAGCGACCAATCCAATATATTTCTTTCACAGTATTCGTACAAAATGCAATGAGCCACTGAGAAAGTACACATAATCGAATTTTGTAAAATATATGACAGCAGCATAATATGTAGAAAATTTTATCTTAGGGGATCTTTTTTATATTTTTATAAATATATTAGTTCTACTTTTCTTACTTACTTTATGGCCTTAGGAACACAAAGGTTCATTGCCACACTTACAGAAGAATGCCACCTATTTATCCATATTTTGAGATAGTTCTATCCAGTCCACCTCATTACACATGATCACGTTCAGGTCCAATCTAATGCTATCCTCTCTAGGTTTTCCCAGTGGCATCCATCTCATTAAGCTTTTCGGTCAATACCTTGAACGCGGTTCTAGTTTATTCTATTTTCGCTGCATTTCTTGCCCACAGTAGCCTGCAAAATTGGATTACCTTAACCGTGTTTGGCGATTATTACAGGAAATGTAGCCCATCATTTTGTAACTTCCCCACGCTTTCTTATATTTATCCCTCTTTTTGGATTAAATATTTTCCTAAGTTTTTTTGTTTTCAAACACCTAAAATTTATTCCCGCCGTGTAACGTAAGAGACCATATTTCACAACCATAAATAACAAGTTTTTTTTTTTTTTGTGTTACATTTCTTTGAGACAGGCTATATGTTCTGAAACTTGCCATATATACTTAGAGGAAAATGTGGTTGTAATTTACACTTAGAGCGCAATTTATTTTTAAAATATGTATTTATCGCGATGTCTGGCGTCTTCACTTTTGTTGACAATGGTTAATCGCTATGTTCTATTGAAAATATATTTGATTTGTTTTTTAATTAATTTTAATTAATCACAATGCTGTTCACCGGTTTAAATATACTTCACTAAGGGATTTTTCAAACCTTACATCTGATTCGAAAAATTTTACCCCCAAATATTTATCAATCGCTCTTCTTCATACAGGTCAAACAACTGTATAATTTGTAGTGAACAGTAAAGATGCATAACAGCAAAGTAAGCAGATACGCCAGTGAATATAATCTACCATTTTTGCTGGATTGTATTATGACATGCCTCGAGAAATTACAAGAATATATTTTTAAAATAAATATTTTTCAGTTTCAACAGGATGTCCGGTAGTAACCACACCGGAAATGTGAATCATTCTTTCAAACAATATATGATTTTCTTGATAGGTCTAGCATTGAAACGTAAGCCTACGTCCTCAAAAAGCATCCAAACGATAAGTCTCTTCAGGATCTATTTTAATCTCTCACTTATATAAATAGGTTTGTTTGTGAGTTTGTTGATTTGTATATATCTGTAAACTAAAAAAAAACGCTTAACTAATTTATACAAGATTTTAATTTAAGTGTACTTTATACACACAAGATGAACACAGACTTTATATTTGGTCTTGTTTGATCCCAATAAAATTATATTCTTTCGTGGATTTATGTCTTAATTCATGATATTAATGTTAATTTTCTTATAAGTATAATGTACCATTGAAAAAAGCGTTTGTTTGTTTTTTGTTTAAACATATTTCCAAATCATCTGCATATACAAAGATTAACTATGGAATAAGCGTATAAACCAAACGGGTAGTAAGACGAGGTGCTAAATAAAAAATAAATATGGAATACATTTCACTACTATATCAAAGGATAAATTATGGAATTGTTTGTCGTTTCGTATTCTCATAAGTATGTAAATATTGTTTTCTTGAAAAACCCACATAGGTTACGTTCCATATCATTATTTAGTTTGATATTACCTTTGTATAGATAAATATTCAGCCAAATAAAATAATTATCCTATTTAACGACAGCTTTAACTAGAGAATATCATAGAAAATAACCATAAAAATAAAATAGAATGCATAACTGTATGTAAACGCTGTAACGCTGTCAATAATATAAGAAGAAACTTTGCACAAGTACTTAGCGATTACGAAAACGTGTGCACCTTGGGCCTTTTTTTTTACTTTTAATTATTATGAGACCCTAAAGCCTTAGGCTGCTTTGCTGGCAGCGTAACCTCAGAGTACAAAATTAAGTGTTTATTTACTACATATAATTTTGTGAGCCTAAAAATTTCGAAAGCTTTACCACCACTTATTTTAACTCAAAAACCAAGAATAAAAAGCTTATATTTGGCATATATTTACGTGCCTAAGGAAATCTTGGGGTGTGCATCTCAGGTATTATCTTTACCCTTATATTATATTTAGAGTTTGACATCTTAAATCACGTGATTAGTTATGATTATATCTACAAAACCAAAAAACATGGAAAGGCAAAGCTAAGCATATTATGTACTCAGGAAAACCTCAGAATTTTTACACGGGTAATTCTTTTTTAATTATCGGTATATTTTTGCTTTACATGACAAGACTGCGTGACCACTGCCATGAGTATCCTCATTACTAAGAAAAATCTCATGAGAGAACTTATATGCGTACTCAGAGAAATTATATGTGTCAAAATTTTAGTTTGTAATGAACCATCATCTTCGAATTTAATGAACCCTTTAAATATTGAATATTCAAATTTTTTTTTATTCTAACGTTGTAATTCTTTGTAATAAAAACATTTTGTTGTTGTTGACACTTAAAGCACAAAGAAATCGGTTTTATTCCCTAGTTATAGTTTTAATAGCACATAGAGTAACTGGAAGTATAGAATGGAAAGGAGCCATAAGTCTGAATGCAGGAAAGCCACTGAATTCTACCCTCCAGAATTAAGTTTTATTCCGTGGTTACAGTAAGTAAAGACAGACTGGCTTATTCGCTGTATGCTATACCTTTTGCTGACAAGGCATGAAGGAATGTTTTAAGGTTCACTACACAAAACTGCTTCCGACACGCGATTTAAGCTACTTGATGCGTGAGGTCTGTCATTTAAGGAACTGCTACAATTCATATATTACAGTTCCTTTGTAATTAAAGACTTTATTGATATGGACTATGAAATTATCTAGAATTAAATATCTTTATATCAAGCCACAGTTGAAGCCATGAATGTTGGTCTTATCACGGAAACAAAAGAGGGTGGAGATGACTAATACGAGAGTGAAGAAAGTGAAAAAGATATTGAAAGGGTCAGGACTGTTTATTGAATTTATATACCATATAGGTAGCAACCTTAACTTGCAATATTACACTATGGTATGGATTAAAAGATAGGGTCATAGTGTAATCCGTCAAGGTAAGGCTGCTTGCTATCTTTCAGGTTGAATGAATGGATTGTACGATGTGTAATCGAGTGTGAAAATACCACAGACTCTAGAGAAGGACATTGAATTTTTTTTTTTTTTGTTAAAACAATACAGCAAGCAAGCAGCACAAAACCGACTATTTAAATGTTAATTAATAAATGTCGATGACATTGATTCTGTTTGTGAAATTTTGTTTTATTTGTACAACCACTCTCATCACTATGAGGTTAAGATCTAAACATATCACTTTTATTGAACTTCGGACATTGTGAACCAAATATCTTAATCCGTAGATTTTTAATATATGCGGTTTTGGCTATATATTAAATGTGTACGCCTTGATTACAAAATCAAGAAACACGGAACGGTGACAATTTTCAAACATACTTAGTGAAACTTCTGGATGTGCACCTCCATGGGTTTTTTTAAAATACCATATAGCGAGCCTAATGTCATAAATCGCGAGACTTCTCAATAAACTAAGAAGTTTAAAACTTACCTTTATAAGTAATAGAGGGAAATTCTTTGGGTGTACACAATTATAGTGAGCATGACATATTAGACATAGTGACTACCGATTTGGCTAGCTGAAAAAAACAGAAACATAGAAAGCGGAAACATAGTAAGCCTATTAACCAACGTTCTTTGGGAAATCTTAATTTTCACTACATATCTTGAGCCTGAAGTCTTAAACTACGTGATTTCCAGTGTAGTTACCTAGGAAAACTAGTGGATGTGCACCACGGTTGTTAACTTTTACTTTCATATATTATGAGAGTATTACGCCTAATATTACGTGACCACCGGTGTGGGTGCCTTAATTGACCTGGAAAACTAAAACTTGCATACATACTAAATTAAAACTTAGGCACACCAATATAAACTTTTTTACTTTATTTTACCATACAATCCTGATAACTTTAATCACGTGATCACTGGTTTGTGTTGATCAATAGGTATCGAATATTGCTCACTATCACTATAAGCTGTTGAATATAGCAGCGATTCATTTTTTATCTAAATTCTTTTTCAAGGAGAAATTTCAATCTTCATTCCAAATACATTTAAAAAGAACCACAAACATCTTCAGCCGGGTAACGTTGGTCACTTTCAGAGAGTTAGTTATAATTATTATAGAAATTTACTTACCAAACTATATAAGAGAAAATGTCATATTGACAAAAGGGTTTTTATTTTAGTTACTTTATAAAAGGGCGAGTTGATTATCATGAAGTGAGTGCGTCGGAAACCAATAATTGTTTGACCACCAATTCTTCCAGAACCTTCCAATATTAACTTTGGCTATATAAAGGTTATTATTGTCACCGTAAACTCATATTAATCGGTATTTGAGCTTTATTGTTTTGTGGCAGGTATGTAGGGTAGTCAGCTACGCTACATGAATTATGTTGCATTTATACTTATATCACTCACCAAAAGCGGTATAATCAGCCAAGTTCGCAGCTCCAATTCATACTGACCCAAGAAAATATCCGGTGAAGTCTGGCCAAAAGAAAACCTTTCTACTCAATGTCCGTGGATCCTTCTAGAAAAGTATAGTATCTTCAATTCACAATGCGCTACCGGCCGTTTGCAAGATTTCCCCTCCTTGTGGATCTTCTTCCTGCCCTGTTGTTGGTCGATTTTTCCCGTACTGCGCTAGTGTGACATATCACCTGTGATCACTCTATATTAGCTGGATAGAGACTCTCAAAGTCACGCTTGGTATAATAGATTTGTTAAATTAGGTAAGTGCCGCTCTGCCCGCATTAGGCGATGAATCATTATAATTGTATTCTAAATATTCTTGTTTGGCCATATCATGCTTGTAAATAAAAATTCATTTTGTGATATTAATTTTTAATTATTTCCAAACGATGGACTAGGTCACCCTTGTTATTTCAGATACTGTACTTTTTTTGCTGTTAGTTCGGGGATGCCTACACTATAGGGGCTACTATTTTTACTTTGTAACTTTCATATCTAATGACTTGTAGGAAGCAAAATTGTTGGGAAGCCTTCATTTTTAGAGCAAGACTTCTCTAATGGTAAATTCTGGGAAACCTCCATTTTTAAACAATTATTTTATTTGGTAGCTTCTATGTCTAAAGACTTTCTAATTATAAATCATGGGAAACCTTCCATTTTGTGAGCATCCTTTTTATGAGTAAAATGTTGTCCCTGTTGACACCACAGGTCGTAATTATTCAAATTTGCAATTTAAACTTAGTTAGCGATGTCTTCAGTTATATTGATAGCAAGTTCGCGTCTTGTTTTGGGATTGGCTAGTTTTAATTATTTAACTTAAGCTATAAGTGGCAATGTGCACCGCTATGCTAATTTAAATATATTGGGAAGATTCGTTCTCCTTATATTTACTTATATATATATGTTTAGTCGCTTTATATGCATCCCCGCCCAAGTGTGAAATATTGGAATTTGATCTACGTAGTTTATAAAATTATATCTTGTGTACATCCGTTTGGTATTACACAGATCAGGATAATTGATGAATATGGCTTTCAGCCAGCAGTTTGACCTATTAACTAAACTATCTGTGAATAAAACTGTCTTGTTTGTAATATGTTTTCACATTTCTTACTATCAATAAAACTAACTTATTTAAGAATGTATCGCTTATTATTTAAGTGGGAACTTAGAAAGAATACATAGAAGGGGGTTTACATAGGTCCCCCTGGTTTCCAACATCATCAATCTCACGTATCATCCTACCATCTGGGGTAAATGGAATTCGCCTTAATGGTGTCCCCACCTCAGAAATGAATTCCTCCATAATCCAGGAGAACATAGGTAAGATAATGTCGAATGGCCAAACCTTGAGCATTTGCCCCACCCCAGGTTCTAGTATATAATGTTCCCAACCATGTATTCATATAATAATGATTGTATCTAATCAAGACTTTGCAAATATTTATTAAATCAGAAATTTTAATTACATTAAACTACTATTTTATATTCGTCACACACATTTAATTGTATATTCCAAAGCTTCCGCTTCTTTCTTGGGTTTTCTTAAATCATAAAAATAGTTGATAAACTTAACTCTACATTTGACTAATCAAAATACCATTAAAATAAATAGAACTAAAACACCACATGTAAAGGAAATTTTATTCTTCAGATAACTATTTTTATGAAACAAATAAATTAAACACTTTGGAATTTCAGCCATAATATTATATGCCAACAACATATAGTTTAATTAATGATTTCACTGTTGATAGAGTGTAAAACATTTCCTCAATTATTTTATAATCATTACTCATATTACACGTAAAAATAATAAAAACTATTTTAGCTTCAAAACTATTTATATTTTAATAGAGACTATAACATTCTAACCATTCCACATATACATTTTTTCTCTTTTATTTACTGAACATCCTTATGAGCTGTGTTTTAAACAAACTAATAATAACTTAAACTTTTCATGATTGTAAAATTAAAAAAAAAAAAGACATTATAAAAATCTAGTAGTGGTAGTTGAAAATCGTACTGAAAACATAAAACAGCTAAAATATGTTATTATAGCAAAGTTAAAAAGCTATTATAATATACAATCTAAGACTGGCTTGATAAATATTGTTACTACGCAAAAAAATATTATAATTAATTTTAAAAAGTATTTTTTGTATTATTATTATTATTATTATTATTATTATTATTATTATTATTATTATTATTATTATATAACACGGATATGCAGTAGACTTGCTTCCATAATTTACTAACAACATTAATAAACACACATTCATTATAAATTGATGATTTAGGTTTTAGAAAATTTGACTGTTATTAAATTGCAAGATCTATATATTTACCTAGTTCAAGACTGCCCAAATTGAATATATTTCAGCCCTGAACATGTAAAGGAAAAACATAATTAGAAAATCACTATGAATACGTATCATTCTACGTGCTCAGATATTCTTTAATTTAAATATGAAAGTAAATTATTTAGGTAATCTGCAATATTTTATTTGTGATAAAACTAATGGTACTCCAATATATTTACTTTTTAAGTTAATTTTTTTTAATCAGATAGAAAATAGTCACAAGGTTTTGTATGATTGGTGCTATGTGATGACTACTTAATAAATATTACACTGGCATTACATAATTGCCATTGTCATGTTTAGAGCTTGTGGATGCATTCCTTTAGGGGACGGTAACATCCTTTTATGGTCTAGGGGTAAGGTGTCAGACTTCTGTGCTGAGGGTCCGGGGTTCAATTCTCGGTCCCGGCAGAGATTTTTCTGATTACCAAACCCTTCCTTCACCTCTGACAAGACGTGTATTAATCACAACTTGTGAATGTGAGGAATGCCAGGCCTCCACCGTGGTTCGGATTCCACGTTAAACTGTAGGTCCTCCATTTCATCTCACAATCACCCTACATTACACATTAGCGTAAGTGCGTATAACCCGAACGGGTAGTAAGACGCGGTGCTAATAATAATAATAATAATAAACATCCTTTTAATCAGCTTGTAAAAACACATACTTATGATATCGCACACCGCTATTGCTTTAGGTAAAATTGTATTATTAATGTATTAAAATACACAGTTTAATGATTATGATGTGTAATGATTATTACATAAGGTTCACTTTTTGTAGTTTTCGGAACATACAGATCAATTTATGAACTATCTTGATACCTACAGATTGCAACTATTTTACAATAACTTCAAAATTAGTTTCGTTCTTGTGAAACATTTTTTTTTTTTTTGCAAGATAGTGCATTATCAGCGTTTTTGTCCTTGAAATAAAAATTTGAGGAACAAAAGAGTGCAAGAGGAAAAAAGTTTATCTTTGAACATAAGTGATATGTTGACGTCAAAATCACAATGATGTATTATGCATAGATGCTAATTTCAAATAAACAATAATTTTTCAAGTTTATAGACGATTTTATAGTATATTTTATTTTCGTAGAATTCTCATTAACCATAGTAAAAATACAATTTATTTAGATAGTAAAATATTAATTTTTTTTTTGTAAAATGTAATCAATATGTAATAACTTTAAAACTTGCTTTTGTATATTAATTAGGTAGGTTGTTATTTTATGTAATTTTTTTAATGGTAAAACATGTTTTAGAAACAAAAGAGCACAACGATTGGATCTATTTTATTATAAACACTTATTTTATGCATATTTATTAAAAATTGTTCTTGATAAATAAACTTTATTTCATACATATTATTTAATTGCATAGAAATTTCTATTAATTACTCACCAGCGTTCTGTTTGAATTTAATTTGATAGTTATTTTATTATTTACTAGCATACACTTATGTTAGACTATTTTAATTCAAGTTATATTCTTGAATTTGATGACACGTAATGAATTTGAAACGTTTAATAGCCTTTTAAATTCCTGAGATATTGTTCTTTTATATACTGCCTATTTTAAAATTCAAATTGGACATTTTCTCAAAGTTTTAACGAAAAGTGGCCCAGCATAGAGCTTAATGTGAACCATTTCTGAATAAAATAGTCATCTCCGGTAAATATTACACGTAAAACAAAGTGTCTTTCCTTATAAACTTTGAAGACAATCCTCTTTGATCATGTCAGCTCCCTTCTCAGCTATCATTATCGTTGGGGCGTTGGTATTTCCCCTTACTATTTTTGGCATAATTGAAGCGTCTATAACCCGTAAGCTTTTTATGCCGTGTACTCTTAATCTTGGGTCAACTACAGCTGTTTCATCATATTTTGGACCCATCTTACAGGTGCCCACTGGATGGTAGATCGTAGTAGTATATTCCATAACTATACACTTCCAATACGATCTGGTACCGAACTTATATTTTGTGCATGCTGGCATGGGAATATCAAAAATAAGAGCCCCAATGTGACGAAATGGTTTTGTGTATATTAGTTTCATCGCTATCTGTAAACCTTCCACAATCACATCAATGTCGGGATCTTTGGTAAAATACCCAGGGAATATTAGAGGAGGTCCCCAAACGGGATCAGTGGTGTTGAGCGCAATGACACCCTTGCTCTTAGGACGGAGGAGAATGGTCCGCACCGTTAGACCATCGTAGTATGACAGTGGCTCTGCATTTGTTGTGTCTTCAGGTGAATGGAGCAAGTTTTTAATATTGGCAACATCGAAGGAGTATTGAATGTCAGGAACATCTTTATCATGAGCATAATGGGTTTGAATGAACGCGCCCGTTTGGAGAGGTCCTGTAGAAGACAAAGGACCTTTATGAGTTTTTTTGTATTTATATAAGTCTTCAATTCTCTCATTCTTATTTGCTGAAGTGGCTGTTTTATTTAAAACAAACACTAAACCATCAGATGTAACGTGATCTTGAAGGTTGTAGCCTACGTTGAGATTTTTCAATAAGTGGATTCCAACAGCTTCAAGATGTACCTTTGGACCGACTCCTGACAACATGAGAATTTTAGGAGAATTGATGCTTCCAGCTGACAATATTACTTCTTTCCTAGCAATCGCTGTCCTTAAGGTCTTTTCACCTTGATACAGGAACTCCACTCCAAAGGCTTGTTTGTGTTTAGGATCTATAAGAACTCTAGTTACGTGAGCTTGCGTCCTGATAGTAAGGTTTCGACGTTTATGTCGTATAGGCCTTATAAAGGCACCATTTGTGCTTAGTCTTATTCCATGTCTTGAAGTTGTTTGGAATTTCATCGTACCTATTTGCTTGTGTGCATTTACGTCGGTCCTTGGGTATCCCAACTCTTCTAAACCATCTAAAATAGCATCTATATTATAATCTTGGTAAGGGAACCATTCAACTGTTTGATACCCTCCCTTACCATGATATTTTTTATTATGGTGGTATATCTCCTTATCTTCATTATCTTCGGACTTTTTAAAGTATGGAAGGACCTCCTCGTAGCTCCAGCCTTCGTTACCATCCTCAGCCCACTCATCGTAATCTCTGGGGTTCCCCCTCGCATAAATCATGTAGTTAATGGTTGAAGAACCTCCCATGACTTTGCCTCTGGCCCAATCGCAACGACCATCTCGCCTGGAGCGGCAGCTGTGGTGTTCTGGCATGGTACGGTACCTCCAGTCAAGGTTGCTCTGCTGCATCAACGGCGCGAAAGCAGGCACGTCAGCAGCGTAAGGCTCTTCTATACCAGCTTCCAATAACAGAATCTGAAAATATGAGGGTCACATTTTAAATATGACAACTTGAATAAATATTTTTAATTTATTACTAGAATGCTTTCTTTAAAAAAACGCACATTAATTTAACATTATTTCTAAACGCTTTATCATTACTTCTTGAAAGAGTATTTCGAAAATTTATAAACTAATTGCATTAATTGATTGACGTTTACAATATATTAGCCTTGTTTTTAATCAATTCCAAAATACCTTATTTATTTTCGAGTTATGTCTGTCTTTAAGTGTATGTGTCTTAGTTTTATAATAGACGAAATCCAAGTATCTAAATAAATAGCTGTAATCTATAATGATTAAAGTCTTTTAATAGCCATGTTTTTCTTCTAGGACTTTTAAAAATCATAAATATAATCTAAACTGGAAAATGGTGCTAAAATATTTTTAAATATAAAAAGTAAAAGAAAATAACTGCCATATATATGTTACCGGCAATGTGTAAACTCTAGGCAATATATATATTGCCGAGTTGCTTTATGCATTATGTAAAGGATGACTACTTAAAAACATGTTTCGCACATAGTCTAAGCCTTTAGGGAATGTATACATTTCCTAGTCAGTGTATACTTTACCAAAACAGCTCTAGGCAAAGTATCAAGTGACACTACATTCTTTTTTTTTCTTTTGTTATTTTTTTATGCTTAGAAATTAAATTTAAATTAAAAGAGTAAAAATTAATAAAGCAACAAAAAAATTACAAAATAAAGTTATTTTTCAATGTTTATATACATTGGCAACACAGTTAAGATAGACATGAAAAATAACGATGCATTTGAGGAATATTAAAGGATGTAAACTAATAAAATTACTTGAGTAAACATTAGCAAACACAAAAAAAATATTATTAAAAAATATAAGCTCTTTATTCAAATCTGTCATTTGTTTCAACATGGTAAAATGCTTTGGCATTTCGAGTTACAAAGGATGTTTTTCTTAATACATAAACATTTTTGGTTCTTGCATCTTCCGTTACAAATGCATTTCACATACCCCTAACCACTTCCAGTTGACTGCAATTCTACATAATGTTTCTAGAACTATTTCTTCTTTTGGAACATCTGCTACACTCAGGAAGATTTTTCTGACACACAGAAACCCCCTTTCATTTCCTAATTGATAAAATCCTTCCTGTGTTAATTTTGTGACCACCGCTAAAATATTGTGTCTACCACCACATCCTTTAGCAACATCTGGAACTGAGACCCTAACAGTAGCTCCTACAGGGGATGGCAGAATATTTTTTTTATGAATCTGTCTTCATGTTTTTACTATTTTTTAGAAACGCTTGACAGGATTCGTTGTGTAATTATTTCTTGTAACATCTTTTACGTTCTATGTTTGAATTAAAACCCCCTAATTTTGTATGGCCCTGAGTTTATATTAATAATTTACCTGTCTAAGATAAACACTCTCAATAATTATAAATATAATAAAAATTAGTCGAAACATTCAAAGGTCACAGATAAATATTATATTTTAAATTATCACTATTTGATGTAATATTGTACGGTTCTATGAATATATACAATTGTTTCTAATTTCTAACATTATTTGCTCCAAAATTGTCGGATTCTTTTTTTTTTTAAATAATGGTTATATTTATTATGTTTTAGGAAACCAGTTTGGTGAAAATTTACTGCATCTTTACAACCTTGCAGCTCTTAATATATAACTGTTTTATGTTCTTCTTTCATAAACTAGATTATCTTCTATTTTGTCCGCCCATACCTTAATTAACTTATTCGGAAATTTTCTTAGCACCGCATCTTACTACCAGCTAGAGTTATACGCTTATATACTAACTACGCTAATGATTTTAGGGATATGGAAGGATATAATTAGAGGAAGTTTACCCGCATTTGCGTGGAGGGAAAGTGGAGAACCACTTTGGATAAACCACCCTCATTATTCCCGATCAAGATTCGAGCCTCGATCCCCCCATCATCGGCACTCTAGTCTATTGTGAGAGTGCACCCTAGACCATGCGGCCTTTGGAATCAGTTGCTTCCTTATAAAAACGTTACCAACAAATTTACTTCCTGAGATTTCAATTCTTTCACCAAGCTTGCATAAGGGTTCATACTTAAAACTGTGATAAATCTTGTTTGCTGTTTGAAAAAATAGCATAAAAGATCTAGCTTATTCATATTTTAAATTGACAAGGCTTTTTAACTGGGTCTAAGCCATAAATAAGAAAAAAAAGCAAATCAATAAGACTTCAAACAAACATTACAAGGACATTAATTTTTATCACCTATGTCGTTATTTCAGTCATATAAATCCTTGATACGATATCAATATATTCTATTTAAAATAATGTTTTATAATGTTTTCACTGTAAGTAAATAAAATAAGCCACTTAACTTTTTTTTTGCTACGCATTATACAACCTATCTGGTCTCACCGAATATTTTACACAATTGGTCAGATATGAAAAAGGTAAAATTTAATAGACGACCTATTGAAGAAGAAATCTTATTTATAGCTTAAATATAAAAAAAATAATAGTAACCTATACAAAATCCGGGCATCCCTAACTTAAACATTATAGATCATAAACACACTAAACCATCAAGTGAAATTATGTTTTAATAGAGTTTTTTGTTACTTTTTAACACTAAAACTATTTAACGACTTAATCTAATAAGTAGGGGCGAAAACGCTAGTTAGAAAAAATACATCCTCATTATTGTGGAAAGGTAATGAAAAAGACAGTAGAAAACCACAGCCCAAAGCTCCTGACCAATATTCTAATCCTATTCTAACCTTCACTGGTAATCCAGTCCATGTTGACCCTAACGCCTTAGACCGCATGACTGCTTCTACGGGTTTACTCGTCTCTGACCCAGGATGCTGGGTGACCATCGATGCCAAAAATGCTAACAATTTATACTGACTGTGATTAATTGACTATCATATACCAATTACCATCCACATCTATGGCCGAATGGTCTTAGGTCCTACTCTATATTCTTGAGTGTCACTCTAGTAATATATTGTATTGCTGGGTACTGTGAGATTGGAGTTCGAATCCCATATGTGTGTTCTGAGGGTATTTGTTTCTACTTTTCTTCCATGTATATGCAGCTACATTTTCTGAAAATCATACTAGTTTCCTAGTTCTACTTTTACTATCGTACATTTTAATTTGAAAATTATTTCAAATTTATAACAAATTTGAGCTGTATCCCAAGAAAAATCCCCTAAATATACTTTCTCTCTTATCCAAATTACAGCATAAATCAATATTTTTGTAAGTTCGTGCAAATCAACAACTCTAAAACACATTTTTTATTAGTCATAATTGCTTTCATACATACACCGATTTACTTAAATAATATATAGATTACATCAATCCTAAGCGTGAAAAAAAAGTGCATTAAAAAACGTTAAAAACATACGCTATGATGAACATATTATACTTTCGCTCTTGCAATCGAGAGAGGAACATAAGACAAATTCACACCTACACGCTTAAATAAATTTGTTGATTTAATTCTAATCCTTCAACACAGGTTTTGTTCTCCTTTAAAACTTAAGAAGCTAGTGTTAAAAGTAAAACGTGACATTCTTTCAGAAGAAACCAGATATATATATATGTTTATAAAGAACATATATATATATATATTGTTTATAAAGAACAAAACAATATTACCAAAATGGATTTCCACTCTACCTCCAAGAAAATGTGGGAACACATCCTCTAAATATAGCCTCCCTAAACCCACTAGCGTAATTAATGAATAGGTGTATAAGCTGAACGGATAGTGAGACGAGGTGCTAAAAAAAAAAGACAAAAATCGAATTCACATACTTTGGAATGTACCACTAAAGAACGTAATTAATCCATATACATTTTCTCAGTTGGACACGTGGTTTAAATATCAAGCTCATTTATATTTGCCGGTGACTTGGACATTCGGTCTTGAATCCCATGTCAGATGTTCTGCATTTTTTTAAATGGTTTCCCACTCTCCCTCTACCCAAAAACGGGTACATTAAATCTCAATTCTACTCACTCATCACTTCCACAATAATGTAGTTAATTTACTGTAGATGCGTGTAACCTTAACAGGTAGTGATTGAGACACTGTGATAAATATGTAAACCCGCCAGTAAAACCACTCATTATTGAAGAATCACTTTTACATTTTGATCTTTAAAAGAAAACAGATAACGTTAGCTTTTTATAAGCTCACTTTCAAACTGAATACTTGTTTTTACTACCTATTCATTTAATGTTGAAGTTAATTGACTATGAAGGATAAAGCCGCCGGTTTTTTTTGTTCATCTCAAAGAGAAAGGTTTAGTAATTTAACAGAGTGTACTATTTTTTTATAGAGCAAAGCTTACTTATTTTAATCACATTAAAGAGGTAGGAATGAGGAAAGTATTATTTACAGGAAATCTACCCTCATTTATTTAGATGGAGAGTGGGAATCAATTAGGAATACCTGCCTTAATTACACTTGGCCAGGATTCAACTCCGGCCTCCCGTGTAACCGGATAACTAACATTTAATCCACGTGCCCATTTATACGGGTTAAACTCACATTCATTTTACCACAAACAAATATTCCATTTAATAAACAGTACTACTTTTTATCTTTTCTTAAATACAAAATACAAATTTGATCTGTAAATTATTTTTACTCATAAATTCATATTTATTATGATTGATCCATTACTATTTTTTCTGTAACATACATTTTTTAAATTATATATTGAAGATTAAAAATTTATAATGGATAATGTATAATGGAACCTACTCATATTTTATTATTCTTAAGTTTCAAACTACCCTACTAAATCATTGCAAAAACTCGATAACCTATTCACCTACATATAATAAATTTAAGATGTAAGAAACAATTGAACACTAATATTAAATATATGGTCTATGTCATTTTGCCCGAGAGCTTAGCTAAGACGATATAGCTTATCCAGCTCAGATTATTGGGTGCGCATCTTACGGTCTTAAATTGTATTTCTCAGAAATTGATATAGTTCTTTATCACTAGATAGTAAATAAACATACTTGCTAAGTTGAAGTGTTTGTCATTAATTTAGAGTCGCGAAAAGTTTGAAACCTTGGAATAAAGTTATTTAGCAACCATTAAAAACCATACAACTAATATTTGGTGTGGTTACTAAAACAGCCGCCTGAGTACATTTTCTGATCCATTATTTTGTTAACCAATGTTTGTGGTATTCGTGAACCATAATTTATTTTTATCTAACAAATTGGTAGGCTAATTAAAGAAGCTTTTAAAGTCGGATATTGGCAATTTGAAAGATCAACACAATGAGTATCGTGAGATGTCTAGTAACCTTTTTTACTACTTTGCTTAGTACTTTTAATATATCTGCTTGTTTATTGATCCCATTTTGAAATATTGCATTAAAAATATATTAAATTAGTTATATGTATGTTTATTTATATGTGTTTGTTGTGTGTAGTTTTCAAACATAAAATCAACGTACCTACGTGACCCAAACCAGTTTATGACGTAAATTTTACAACAGACTCTCCTGCCATTGAGAAAGAGGTCTTGGTTTGAATATCGGCCGTGGCAACTGCGGCAGGGTGGGGCTGGGCTAAGTGTGTGATTTCTTTATTTCCTTTCTAAGCTAATGCTAGCGCACGTTCTCTAAGCTATCTTCATAATCCCTACGACTTACATTTTGCTGTTAATAAGCATGGTATTGAATGCCATAATTTAAAAAAAATGTGATTTCACACATAACGCCAATATTTTGGGGATAAGAAAGGTTATATTTATAATGAGTGTACCCGCACTAGCGTAGAGGTAAAGTAAAAACCATTATATAAAACCCACCCTCAGTAGGCTACACCCGACCGAGATTCGGACGTTGATCTCGTCATCAGCAGTCTAGTCTACTGTGAAAGTAGCGCCTCAGACCATGCGTCCACCGAAGTGGGTAGTATCGTAGTATCGCGTATTGGTTACTATTTTAAGCTGTTTAAAGAATTTTCTAACACACATTTGTTCAATCAAGGGCGGGCTTTGTGACCCGTTTCATAATTCTAATGAAGATAAACTAAAAATGTGTTTAAATTTGGTACTAACTCTACTTTTTAATGCTAGAAAACACAAGGAATATTAATTTTTCCAAACTTTTTTTAAGATGGTGCTTAACTTCCAGAGAAGAATGGTATTCACTTTCAACCGCCATTTTTTTTAATTTACCTTTTTTCTGCTATTCGATTGCAGTTACAAGATGTTCATCTTGTGAGCATATTTATTTATTTGATTTTCACCCTCTTAAAATGAAAATGACGACTCACAAAGTGGTTCACTCGGGGTGCAACAAAAACCAGAATTGAATAATTTTTCTTCGGGACATAATATGTCCTAAACTTGAGTCAACACTCTTCAACGATAAGCTACTTCGGAAAGAGAAAAATAAATTTCTCTTGTGAGCTACTGAAAAAGTCACGACTTGCTACTGGTAGCTCGCGTTCGACCGTTTGGCGACATTTGGTCTAGAATCTAGATCAACATGGAAAATATTATACCGTGTTTGAGAGTGCTGTCCTCTTTGGAACTTATGCTGTATCTGCCCACCGCGTTGTGATGAACTGGATGCCGATAATGGGACAACTGTGAGCCATTCATGACCATTACTAGTTAATTTTTATGCTGCGCGTGTGGGTGGGGGTGGTTTTTCTACATAGATGGCTCGTGGCAAAGTTCTCCAACAAGATAAATCACGGAGCTTACAAAAAGACTCTTCTCTGGTATATATTAAAAATTTAAAAATAATTTGGTTGAGTCAACAGTTGTTTAAAACTGAATACCACTCCAATAAGCTACTAGCTTTGATATTGAGTGAATGGTTTTCTATAATTTTGTGGAATAGGGTGGAAGATTTTGACCCCTTCCCCCTTTTTCACCTCATTCCCTTAACACTATTTGGGTGTGGTTCTTGCCTAAGAGTTTAAGACAGGTATGCAGATTGATTACTCAGACCTTGAAGTGTGGCGAAATTAGTGCATGGCTCCTTTCATAGCTAGCCCTAGATAGTCACTATATATACATTTATTAGAAATGAGTAAGAGAGCGGTACTTTTATTTCGATACAACAGCCCTATAAATGTGTGTGTGTAGTATCGAAATAAAAGTATTGATATCTTAATAATTAACCCTTTTTTCGATGCAACATATATATATATATATATATATAATATAGAGATGTTGTATCGAAATAAAAGTATCGATATCTTACTCATTTATAATATTGAAGTAAATGTATAACTTGTAACAATTACCGTTATCAAAAATATAAAGTAGTAAAGTGGAGAGTTTTACCATAATATAATGTTTTTGAATGTTTTTAATGTACTAAAATTTTGATAGCTATTTTCCCCTCTAATCGATTTCTTTTGATAGCAATCCGACACTCCATGGCGTGAGCTTGCAAACGAGTTATACCTAGCAAGCGGCCGTTGCCGTTAGCGATGATAATGCCAACATTTTTGGATAAAGGGTGTCATATGGTCAGCAAAGCTAACCCTCCGGCCTCTAATCTTAGTTTTCTAGACCGGAGCTGCTACATATTTATTTAATTTCGCATTATTACTTACAAGGTTAAATTTGACCCCGTTTCAGACCCACTGCTCCACACAAAATTTCTGGAAGCGCAAGAGATCGAACCTGGCACCTCTGGATCTGAAGCCAGGAACTCTGACCACTAGACCACAGAGGCGGTCGATAGTGATTCGTTACTGATGTTTAAGTACTATTATGATTAAAAGCATAGAAACAAAATTATCGAGTATAAAACCATTGGTATTGTAAGGAAAATGTCGACTTTTTTCCACATCCCCTTACTTTTTTTATGTTAATGAGTTCGACTATCATGTTCCTTGGTCGACGCTGGAGAGCGAGTATCAACTTAGGAAAGCGTCGCTCAACTCAATTGCATTGTGTGGGTTTTGTTCTTAATAGCCCATCCCACGGCGGATTAACCAAAAAATTAAATAAAGAATATTTTAGAACCAGAAAACGTATCGAAGTGCAGTTTTATGCATTTTCATCTTGACAACAGCGAAATTGTGGTCAGTTTACTCATGTCTTTATTTTTACTTATTTATTTTTCAGCTTTATTGTATTTTTTTAGAATGTTCTAAAACTATTTCACTGCTCTCAATTCCACTGTTTACTCAAATATAATACAGAAATTTGGACTAGGATTTGACTGGCTCAAGCTGTGCTACCTACCTAATTAGGTCGACTGAGACGGGCTTATAATTCCAGTCCAGATAGAATTAGGTCTTAATGCACATATGACATATATATAGTTTCTGCGATATCTACTATTTGTGTGTGATCTGAGAAGTCTACTATTTGGGTAGAACCAACACGTGATTGTCCATAACCTTACTACCACCTATCATAATGAAAAATAGGTGAGGGTAATATAATTATCATAAACTTGTACAACCATACCCGACTCGCGTATATGATTTTAACTAACGCAGCTTTATAAGTCCCCATAAAGCAGATACGATCGTTTCCCCTGCTTATCTCTTTAGCTGTGCATGCACAATTAAAAACCTTTAGTAGATCTGGTGGACTTATCACCTTTGGAAATGCTATGATATGTCTGTTTTTATAGCACAATTATTATGATTATGATGATGGTAATAAATACCAACTTTATTGTTTAATCTTGCTCTACAGCTTGTTTTTATAAACAGAATAAATTATGGTGTGTATACACAATGCTCTCATCTTCCTCGCATATGAAAATAAAACTAATAAAATCGATAAGAAATGTTTGGAGAAGAATATACTAAACATAGAGGTTATTTCCTCACGAAGATTATAGCCGAAGTCCTTTTAAAAAAAAGCAAAGTAGCTTTGTGACTTTCCTTGAACCCAATGTTGTCAGCAGGAAATACTGGGTTTCATGACTCTTACTCATAACATTATATAAACAGACACAAACACTTTCCCTAGTATAATGTGTCATTAGTTTGTTTTTTGTACGCTTAACGTCTTACTATCCGTCCGTGATATTTGCATATTTAAAATAATGCTCGCAAGAGACTGTATTGCTAGGTAAGAAGAAGTCGGGTTTGGATCTAGGCATTAACAAGGCATGACCATTTTTAATGTGTTACTGGATCCCTATGTATATATAGGTAGTATCAGCATTATGGTATAAGTTAATTTCAGTGTTGACGTATTGATCATGGCTAGACTTTAACAAAATTTAAACCCGCCTTGGTGGCGTAGTTGGCTAACGCGCCAGTCGTGTTGAGCTCGACCGCCGAGGACGGGGAGATCGAGGTTCAAATCTCGGTTGGGTGAACTGGGGGTGGTTTTTCCTAAATTGTTTTCCACTCTCCCTCCACGCAAATGCGGGTTCACTTCCTCTAAATTCAACCCTCCCAATTCCTAATCCATTAGAGTAATTAGTACATAAGCCTATAACCCGAACGGGTAGTAAGACGCGGTGCTAAATATTATTATTATTATTATTAACAAAATTTAACTTCTTGCATTTGTTAGGTAAACTAATTTATAGATAATATAGGTTTGTTTAAAATAATTTTGAATATTACCAAATACCCACAATGTGACAGGCGCTATGGGTTAAATTAAGAGGGAATGCGCCAACATTTACCTGAAGTAATTATAGAAAGAATAGGTACCCTAGTGACACCACCCAAAGTGCACACTGCCGGAATTCGAACTGACTAGTAGGCTGAAGTTAGTATAATTTAGCAGGGTTAGATCTACCCATAGATAAAAAGATCACTAAAAATTATATTTTTAAGGTGATAGAGGATGAACTTCTATTTTTAGTTTTGGAAATTTCAAGGGATCCTTTCCCATTTTCTATTTCTTCGTTTTTACATCTAAGAATGTTCTTCATTGCGGTCTGCGTGGTCCCTAAACCAGCCACCATCTTTTTAACAGCCCCCACTTATAAAGATAAAATATTTAATTCTAACTTTGTTATTAAGAATGTTCCCTCTACATTCCTGCCAAATTTAATTTTGTATATTCCCTAGAAGGTTTTTTTTCTTCTTCTTCCGGAATTTCATTTTGAAATTTAAAATATTCAGACTTTTATGTTTATTTGGAATGGTATCTAAACCCACTAGCTAAATTTCAGTTCTTTTCCATAAGAAAATAGTATTTGTATTATTTTTGAAAATGTTGACAACCCCTCTCGCCTAGTCATTTCTCCAATTTGTTCTAACTTTATTTTGCTATATGGAAAAATCCTACGCCCTCCCCCCAAATTAAATTGTTCTACCACACCTAAAAGTGATTTATGTATTTCACTCATTTTCCCTTATATCCCAGTAACCCATTTACAATTTTGAGATTATTCTGGTTGTTTTACGTAGCCCCTTTACATTCCTTCCGAGCTTAAGTTGTCTATCACACTGAATATATATATATATATATATATCGGAAATTTAAACCATTTCTATCCCTCTACCCATTTGTTCATTTACCACTTAGAAATTTCAAATTTTTAAACTTTTTTTAGTTATCTTGAATAAAACTTTTACCTGTCTTCCAAATTAAGTTTTCTTTTATACTTGCCCTAAACCCCACCTCCTATATTTTCAGAAGACACTTTTTAAAATTTTCACACTTTTATAGTTATTGGAGTGGTATCTTGCTTTACTTTCCTGCTGAATCTCAATTTTATACTACATTGATAAGTAGTTGTAGATTTGTATACTTTTTACTCCCCATCCCCTCCTTCCAAACTCTTTTTCGTAATCACTCTGATACATTTTAAATTCTAAAATTAATTTGGTTACCTGAAGATTTTCTATACCTGTTTGCCAAATTACAATGTTATTCTCCATTTCACAAGTATTTTATAACTATAGCTTCTCCCACTCCATTTCCTAAAATTTAATTACACAATAAAAATTTTCGAAATGTTATGTTTATTTGGAGTGGTTCCTATATATTCTTAAATAATTGCAGTTCTCTACCCCACAGAGAAGCAGGGTCTCAAGCTTTTTGAGACCTCGCCGCCCGTCACATGTCAGATTTTTTGAGCCATGCCTCTGTACCCAATATTTTTTTTAATGTTTCATATTCTATTTTATAGCATTTTTTAAAAAAGAAAATTCTAATTTACATGAATTACTAGCTTGCATTCTTTTAAATGTAACAATACAAAACTAAAACAAAATTACGGAACTGAGTAAAAAGGAATTAGACTAGACATTTCTTGCTGTACATGATCTCATGTGTACAATTTGTTCATAATAACAGAATATGTGTTTTCTTTTATGATTTATTCAATTCTTTAAAATCTGTACGCGTACACGTATTGAAAATTTGCATGTTTTATTTCACTATACATTATAAGTTTTATTTTTTCCTTATAGCCTCGACGCCCCGGAAAAAAACTGGTGATGCCCCAGGTCGTCGCGACATACAGTTTGGGGCCTTGGGTTAATGTATTAGTTTTGGAAATGTTGAGTCCCATCACCCCGCCAGCTCTTCAACTTCCTTTTAAAAATTTCAAATTTTCTGATTTATTATGTTGTCTTCAGGAGCTTGACAAATTTAAATTTTCTATTAAATCTTAAAGTTATTTTTTAAACTTCCTTTTCCCTATTCCCCGATGTCCTCTTTAACATTTTAAATGTTTAGACTCTAATGTCTGATTAACTTGGTCCTTTTACTTTTCTTCGGAATTTTCTAACACACTGGGAAGTAGTTTATTCTTTTAGTTATGAAAATTTGAAACCTCTCACCCCACACCCATTTTTCTAAACACAATTTCAAAATTTCAATTAAAGACTTATTTGGTTATCGTAAGTCCCTTATGACTTCAAAATTCAAATTTTCTACCACACTCAATTTTTTTTTGTTTCCGTCTATACCCCATATTTCCTGCTGCCCCACTTAAAAATTTAATGTCTTAAGAATTTCATAACTATTAGGTGTGGTCCTTTTAGCTGCATACTAAATTTCAATTTCCTACCGCACTTCGTGGAACGTCTAGTGTTTTAATACTTTATCATAGTCTGTAAATTATACAAGGAAAGCATTTGCTATTCAAATTTTCTACCGCACTTATGATTAATCATTTCTATTAGATTTGTTAATGTTGAATCCCCCCTTCACACTATTTTCTCCAACTCACTTAGAAATTAAAAATTTACAGATGTATTTATTTATCTGGAGTTGTGGTTCTACCTTTATATCAAATTTTATACTTCATCATAAAGTTTTTTTCTAATTATATTCCCCCCTTCCTCATTTCTTAGAGCCCAATTTTTAGATTTTTCTGGTTATATAAGGTAATCCCCTCTACCTTCCTGCGAAATTTCAGCTTTCCAGCCGATCTATATTTGCTTTATCTTTTTCTGAACACAATTACTTTCTGCTTTAAATATGAGTAAGTATTAATACCCATTCGAACTATACGCATGCATTAATTTTTGATAGTGAAATGGGGATGAGGAAGGTAGATTTTAGTTTAAATATACACGCATTTGTGTGGAAGAAAAGTGTGAAACCCTTTAGGAAAAACCCGCGAACACCGATGTGGATTTTTGGAATGTTCTTAAAAAGAATTTATATAAGACATATATAAATTATACAATAGCTATCCCCTTATTATGTAAAATGTACATGATAAGCTCAATAAACATACATGTATTTAACAAACTATACATTCATGGCAAACCTAGTGAAAACAACTAAGTATGTAATACATAGAAGTTAGGAGGACGCTTGGACCAAACGTCAATCTCGTCTGTCTATTATCATTTACCTGTGACGGGTGGCCGGAATGTGAATCCCAGTCATGTGTAACGAATGTTTATAATTAAATGGTTCTCCGCCCTCCCTCTACACTAATCCGAATATATTCCCTCTAAATGCCTCTTTCTCATTCCTAACCCACTAGCATAATTAAATGTTGATAGCTTGGCAATGCTCATTTCAAATACATAATAATATAAAGATAGCCAATGAACAACAGACCCGTTTTTACACTTAACAAGCGTACAATAAACATATACAAATTTATAAACAAATTAAATTTATTTTTCTCCGCGTCTTACTACCCATTCAGGCTATACTCTCAAGTACTAACTACCCTAATGGGCTAGGAATGGGGAAGGTTGAATTTAGAGGAAGTTAACTGGAATTTGCGTGGAGGGAGAGTGGAAAACCATTTAGGAAAAACTCTTCCTAGTTCACCCGACCAAGATTAGAACCTCAATCTCTCAGTCCTCGGCAGTCTAGCTAACACGAAACTAGCGCGTTAGCCAACTACACATTACCTCTACAATCGCCTGTGGTCGAGAACGTCAGATATGATATATTCGTACAAAAATACTTGATGTGAGGTGTAGGATAAAAACATTAAACACCATGAGATTTGTGTCAAGATATTTTGAAAACTCTTAACTCCTAAAGGCAAAAATCAAATGTATAAGGATTCATAACTAATCCACTATTAAGTTTGATATACATTTCAAATCTTAACACAGCAAGATAAAAAGTAAGTAAATAAAAACAAACTTTTATTTAAAAATGTACTTTTTATGTTATGTAGTAATTATTTATTAGTTTATAGAAAGTATTCAGTCGATCGTATTGAAATATTTACAGTTTCATCCATAGTAATTTATTAAGTAAAATATAAAAAACCAAACACTTGCAGTTAATAGGTTCGGAGAATTTGATTAATCTAATTTCATCAGTTAAAACAGCTTTTAAAGTTTATTTAAAGTATATATAGATACACACATTTTAAACCGAAACACAATTAGAATAAGTTTTGTTATGAAATAAGGTGTTTTTTTTTTGTTTTGTTTTTTTCAAAAATGTTCTTATTCACGATTCTCTTTTATATGCTAACGTGTTGGACTCTCTCTTGTGAATTCGGCTAAGATTCGAACCTTGACTTTTTTCAACAGTGACCAAGTGTAATATCTCATCGTGACCACCGCTGCGAGATCTGGTTTCTCCATCAGAAAGTATGTTATGGTATAATAAATTATTGTTAAACATAAAATAAGTACTAAAATACTTAACATGTCGCGGCTATCTCAACATAGTCTGGCCTAGTGAACTAACAAACCAAGAAGTACATTGGTTTCCATAAGAATGTAATATTGGTAAAATATGCACATGTAAAAAAAATACAACGTGAAAGGGATGATAGCCTTTAATTAGTGTTGATGGTTTATAACTTTCAATAAATGTAACAATTATCGTTATTTAATATAAAATGAAGTGTTTTTGAAAAAAAAAAATCTTAAATTTTATGCTCTAAAATGATAACAAGATTGAGTATCAAAAGAACAGCGCTAACGGCCGAGAACCATGCTCTAGAAAATGAGGGAGAGCGTCCTTAAGAGCGTGTATCACATGCCAATCAACTCTGTGAAAAAGTCGGCTAGAAATTGTAAATTTACACAAACACTATTCCACATGGATGATTTCTGACTAAACATAACTGGAGATAAAGAGTTAAAAGAAGTTCCTAATACTGAACATTGTTGAAATATTAAAATTATATTTGGACCAAAACTGCATTGAAAAGACCTTTTTTAGAATGGCTTCACAGATAAGAACTGTGAAGAAATCTTAATTCTATCATAATAGGGATATAGCGTTATTAACAAGAAACTTTGTGGCTTTGCCCCCCATTGTCACCGTGGAAAACATCGAGTAATCATTCAAATACGAATGCACTGCACACATTTCTAGCATATCGTAAGGGGTTTTCTTTTCGCTTTTACGCCCATATGTCGCGTGCACACACACAAACACAGATGCAAGCCGGGAGCTGAGTTGGGCCTGCTATGATGAACGCTCCTAAGCGCATATACTACGATATATGAATGGAACGCTCTATACAAGATTACTTTTAACTCGTGTGACCACCGAAGTGAGATAGCTAGATGATCGTTTAGTACACCCTTACATATATAACCTGTTTGCAGCTAATCCATAACCTAGGATGCTTATTACTTAATTTTCACTTCTTCTCCTCGACCTAATTTCAGGAACAAGATCAGATGGAGAATGGGGAATGTTTAAGGAGTGGCAGATAACTTACCCTCCATTTCTTCACTTCGGATAACCTATTCGCAAGAACACATCCAGCTGATCCAGCACCCACAATTATAAAATCAAACTCTTCGTTCTTATTTTGTCCATCTGTGTCCTTATTGAATTTGAATGGAAAGAAAGGGAAGCTTCCACCGCCCGATCCATTTTTACTATCCGGTGAAAATCCGAACAGTTGCGCCACAAGAGTCAGATACATGATTGCTTGAGGCATGCAGCTGGTTACTTGACTATGAGGCTGGCATAGCTCTGCCATGCTAGGAGGAACCCACGACATGGTTGCTATTCAAGATCCTGAAATAAAAATAATACATTGACAGTCGTCTGAACGAATGGTTTCTCCCTACCTCAACAATCAGGAACAACTAAGTAATATTTTGATAGCACTGCCGACATTATTACACAATATTTCTTTATATATTATGCAATATTTAATTATATTTCTTGCTCACTACTACGCAAAGATGTTAATTACTTGATCTATGAACCCATGCTATAAAAAAATCTCCTGCAGTATTTAAGAAAATAAATTATTTGTTAATAAATTACTTATGGGATAAACGTGAAGCTCTTGTTATTTAAATTATGTTATTACATTTCACTTCGTGTACTTCTTTCAAGCAAATACAAATTTAGCTTTTTGATAGAAAGCTAAAATCTGCAAAGTTTCTCTAATACACGTGACTATGTGTTAAAAATCGTGCACAAGCTAATTTTGTAAAAGTGATTACAGCCATCGGCTTACAGCTACTCATACTGAAACTTGTTCTACACATTGATTTAATTTTAACTAACCTACTAACTGAGTGGCCGGTCAGAACTTGTCTTGATATGTTAACAACTTTTTTTTATTTTTATTTTTTTTTTGCAAAATAGCTATATATTTTAATTTAAAGGAATGAGTGTTTTATTCTTTTTTTAAAATTTCAGTATACATATCTAACAATATGTGAAATACACTAAAGAAAATAAGAATGAAAGGCTTGTCTGTTTTCTATTGGGAAAGCAAACCTATAGTTAAAAAGTAATAATAATAATAATTATTTAAATTGAGATAAGAAATTGTGTCTTAATTTATTCTGTGAAAAATGCCATAAGCTCTTACGACCAAACCTGTTTCTACTAACGAACTTTCTAAATAACGGACACGAACATCTTTAGGCGTACATCTATCCATAAAAATCTACAAGAACCGGGCCAAAATTGCAAACAACATTCCACATAATGTTTTATACAGCTGCTAGAAATGCCAGCGCACTCAAAGGCTAATCAAGGAAATCATTTGACATATTTCTACCTCATTGATGAAAACGTTTTTAGTTTATTTCGAGATGGGAAAAAGTTTTATTTTTATTTATAAAATGTCCTCACCTTTTTCAAACTAATGAAGTAAGTTGGTTATTCGTTCCGCTATGTTGAATTTTTACAGCAAAGTTAATTTAATACTTGTGTACAACCCAAATGGGTAGTAAGACGCGATGACAAAGAAAAACTGTAGGCCTTCTATATTCTACTTTTGGTCGTCTTTTTATTACATATACCGTATTGTGCCATGTATATTTCCTTTTATTTACATATTGTTGTTTGTTTTATGTATACTCGATTACGTATATTATTAATTCATTATTTATGATCTGCTTCTTCTATATCAATAATGTACATTGTATTATTTATATTTTATAATACTTATTTACAAATGCACTGTATAGCAGCAACATGATAGTCTAATTTTTTTTATATATAAAAACCACTTCCCAAAACCGGAATTATTTTTAAACACAGAAGGGGTCGCTACTGACTATTTTCACTGTACGAATATAAAAACTTTGTTTTAAACACCGTTTCCTACTACCCGTTCGGGTTATACGTATCTGTAATAATAAGGTTAATGTACTAGGAATGAGAAAAGTTTATATTTAGAGGAAGTGTACCTAAATTTGCGTGGAGGGAGTTTAGAAAAAACATTTATGAAAAAAACACTCGCAGTACACCCGACAGGTATTCGAAATCCAATAACCCCATTATGGACATTTCATTCTATTACGAGAGTGATGCGTTAGACCATGTGACAACCGATGCGGGTAACATACATGGTAAAATAAGTAAAATCTCCAACATTATCCTTAGGATTGGATGGAAAACAAAATTAAGATAAATATATATAACAATGAATCCACTCCGATAGAGATCTCTAGACTTTCGAGTCAGATTCATACACCTAGCTCATCTGCAAATTTAGGGAGAAGTCTTTTTTAAATCTGGTCAACGAATTCATTAGAAAATAAAATAAATGAAGTGTTTTTTTTTTCATATTTCTGCTTACCACATATATTTATTAGCTTGACTGGTTAGGGATTAAAGGGATATTTTAAGAGGAAGTGCACTCACACTAGCGAAGAGATAGCAGAAAACCTTACCGATAGATCACATTGAAAATCCTTTCCCTCGTTCAGGCGACCCAGATTTTTACTTCGAGATTTCCGTCAATGGCAATCTATTCCATTGTGAGTTTGACGCTTTTAATCGTGTGACCATCGTTGTTGGTTAGTGTAGATCCCAAACACCAGTCACCCGCGCATGTTTGACTCTTAATTAAAGTGAGAGAGAGAGAGAATGGTGCAGCTCCGTTAATTTGAAATCCCTGTCACCGGAAATCAACAAGTGAGTGGCAGACTATCACCGAATCTCCTCCGCCGAAATGCTGATTCACGGCGTGGTACCCGGATATTATGCAATACAGTGATTTTGCACCAAACTTTCTTTATGAAGCAATATAATTTCAGACAAACAATTAGCCATTCGTGGAACGTCAAGATTTTTAATACTTTATCTTAGTCTTTAAATTATACAAGGAAACCATTTACTATTTAGCCTAATAATATGTTAATGTTTTCCTAAAACTAGCCAGCAAAGTGGTTCTCACTTATAAGGTTCTCCAAAAAAAAAAAAAAAAGCTTTTATTTATAAACGTTACAAAACTCTTATTTAAGATGCCAAACGTCTAACGCGCTAATCTCGTGTTGGACTAAACTGCCGAAGACGAGAAGATCGGGGTTTGATCCCGGCCGGGTGCACTGAGTGTGGTTTTTACTAAATACTTTTCCACTCTCCTTCCACGCTAATGCGGGTTCGTTTCCTCTAAATTATGCCTTTCTATTCCCTAATCCATTAGTATAATTAATACGTAGGCGTATACCTGAACAGGTATTGAGATGCGTTGCTAAAAAAAACTCGACCATCAAAAACCCCCGTTTTATAAGTCTATAGAGATATTTTTTTAAAGTATCCAAGGATCCAATCATAAACACAGATGACTTTTCCCTTTGCATATAATTTATTTGCTTTATCATATACTTATAGAAAGTACTCTAATCGTGAGAATTTTTTTCATTTTTACTCAGATATTATGATGTGTCTAGATGTTATATATCTTCCCCCAAGCTACAGTAAAACATATTTTCCCCTTTCCTCCATGCAAATGTTGATACAACTTCTTTGAAATTCTGGCTATTTTATCCTTACCCCACTAGTCTGGACGGAAGGTAAGATATAGAACGCAAATAATAATTATACAACCCACTTTAAAGGTCAAACTGTCTAAGTCGTTACTCTCGCAATAGACTGAACTTCTTTTATCGGAGATATCGGGTTTCGAATTCTGATCAGGTCTAATTAGGGTAGTTTTCCCTGAATTATTTTTTTACTCTACCTCCACGCGAATACGGGTGCAATTCCTTGAAATTAATCCTTCCTCCTTAACACATTAGCGTAACTAGTTCAGATGCTGTATCTCGAACACGTAGTAAGACCTGTTAATAAATACGCCAGTTAGTCCAGTCCAGTGAAAGAATTGCCTAAAGCCAACATTTTTCCTCTTGAAGGCAACATTCGCCTATTATATATGTTGGCTTTTACTCTTCATTAATCGAGCAACAGGTTAAATGTCATCACTCAGTACTTAATAGGTTTATTATCTCGTAGGTACAAAAATTAAGGAATATACTAACAATTGGATCACGATACTGACCCAACCACATTGATTTTTATTTAAACTCTTAAAGGATAAAGTTAATGATTTTATTATGTGTCTAAAACCATTATTGTAAAATATAATTGTTTCTAAACCTTGCGCTTTTATAAACTTAGTAGTCTTTTTTGTTTTGGTTCCAAAGCAGAATGATGGTTGATGTTTCAAATACATCAAACTTTGGTAATAAATAAAATAGTAGGTATTTTATATAAGAACATGATTTTGACGACCATCAGTTAATGATAGACCTGTATTTAGAATACAACAACAACTATTAACCTTAATGGCACTCGTTCGCACAGGCCATTTTGAGTTACACACAAATCACCGCCCATCTTCATTGTCTTAGAATGTACTCTCATACGACCGCAATAACTAATTTTGTCATTCATATTTAATGGCACACTTCACAAAATCAAAAAATTGTACGTATTTCATTTGCATATGAATTCACTCTTCGTTAAGAAGAACCAGTATTTTACTATAAATCTGACATATCCTTTTAACTTTTGTGACAACCTGAACAAACAAACATTACATTTTTAAATCTTGGCATGATTAATCCACACCTTCATATTTCTTTAACTTAATTACTTAAAGACAGAAAATGAATATTATTTTAATTAGATATGCGCTATTATTTTGATAAACTTAGTTATCGAACGTCGGTGGCCCTTTACGTGTCTATTATTTTAGTGGAAGGGGTATTTTTATCAAAATATGTTAAGTAACTGACCTTTCTTTTATTCACAGACAGCTAATACATACACTTCGCTTGAACTGAAACTTTGCAGGCTTAACTTACTTATCTCCGCTATGGTGCAGCTTTAAGATAGGGCCATAATGAAGACAGTCAAGGTAATACTTTAAGGTGGGGATGTAGGGACGTGAGAAAAGGTATGTATTTTTGCAATTTGTATATCAAACCATTATTTTGGTCAAAATAAGTCAAATAATGCTTCAGTACAAACCTAGGCTTATAACTCACTAGTCAGACACTATACGGGCTCATCTAAGTTATCGACCCCTATTCAAGTTCTATTAAATGAAGATAATTGAAACATAATAAACATTATTCATAAATAATCAAGCCTCAAATCGAAGAGCACTTTGGGTATTATATAGAGTGATAATCACCTGCACGAGCGATTTGCATATTTACACTAATGGATTGGGAAAAAGTAGGGTAGAGTTTAGAATGAGAAGAAAACCTTTAGAATGAAAATACCTCTGTAGAGCCGGCTGAGAGTGGAACTCTGACCTTCCTGCTACGGTCAAACTAAACAGAATGAGACATTACTCTGTCCGCTTGCCTTTTGAGCGGAATTTAGCATTACTTACATTGAATACAATTTTAAATATTTTAATGTTTCTATTAAAAACCTATTATTACAAAAAATCTGTCTCTATTGAGCTTACCTTCAATTTTATGATAATGCATGATTGGTTTTTAACAGGTTAAGGTTACTTACTCATGCGTACCATGGATTTAATAGATTCTTTCATTCTCCCAATTAATGGAATTAGCGCTTGCCTAAATAAAATAAAAATATTTTCTCCACTCTAATAACTTTTGATTTAATCAACAATATATCCCAGTGTTAATTGAGAGGACTAAAATATATTAAATTAACTTTAAATATATATATATATAGGCCTATATATATTATATTACATTATTACTATTCCTGATATTAACTGTAGCAAAATACTATATCTGATAATAAATATTTATATTTTATACATTTATAATAGGAATAATAATAATAATAATTATTATTATTAATTGTTTTATGTTTTGCCTATGCTGCAATATTCCTTTCACAGATGTATCAAATTGATATGAGTTTGCACACAAGAAAAATTAGTTTCTATATGTTATCCATCCTTATTAAACCATTTGTTCGATAATCATTGTTTCTTAGATTAATTAATTGTTATAAAAAAGTATATTTAGTCAAAGAACTAATATTTTATGGTAATTTTACTGATACTTCCTTATACTCAAAAACTAAATACCTCTCAGGTTACTTAAATGGAAAAATATTTAAATGTTTTTTCCTAATCCAATCTCATTGCCTAGAGAAACATTCTATTAACATTAAATGATCTTTTTTTTTTAATATGGTTTTGTAAAATATAAGCTTTTGAGAAATTTTGGAAACTCGTAAATTTAATATTATCTAAAAAACGCCAAAATGAAAAACATGCTTTCAATATTTCCAAAACGTTTACATAATGGTTATTTTTTAGTAATATAATATACTTTGTAAGGCTATAACTTTTATATATCATCTATTTTATACAGAACACATATTATAAAGTTTAATACTAGCGAAGGAAAATGAATTTATCGGTTGAGAAATCTCTCGATGTTGCCTTAGTAGATTTACCTGTGATGCCAACTGTCTAGTGATAAGGTGACGTCACGGAACTCAAGCAGCACTCCAAACGTTCTAACTCGAAATGCAGCAGTGCCTGTGACTGTTGGTTGAAGGCACCACACAACTGGAAATATCGGTCCAAAAAAAAAAATTGTACTTTGCCCTGAATGGAAGTCTTACCACCTCCATCCAACCTCTGAGGCATTGTTCCATGCACCTTCGAGAACGTTTTCTCTCTCTAATCAACCGTAACGTTTCGATCAGCTGGCCCAGCCAAAATGCTCCTGAAATCCAGTGAGGCTTGTCAGATTTTAGTGGCTCATTAACAAGTGCATCATCTGAAAAATAACTATTGAATAAAGGTACACTCCATTTACCCGGAAAGTTATGTCTTTTCTTGTTGGATTAATCAATGGTCCTATCTTTTAAGCTACGCCATAGCTCAAACGTGGAATATAAGCAAGCTTGCCACCTTTCAGAGTAAATTGATTGAAGTCTTTATAACTCATATACGTTGATAATACTAAAATTTGGACAAAGTCCATTAATAGTTTTAAAAGCTCAAATGAAATACTATTTTGATTATTTAAAGTCTTGCGGCTGCGCTAAATGATTTTGTATTGTTATTCATCCATTACCAATCAACATACAGGGCTTAGCTAAAAGAGAGTACTTAAAGGGCTCAAGACTCTCCTCTAACTATTATTAATATTATGTTTGTACTCATCCTGAAGACTGCCTCTGTTTTCCTGTGGTCAGAGTTCCTGGCTACAGATCCAGAGGGCCCGGTTTCTATTCCAGTGCCTCCAAAATTATTAATATTATTATTATTATTATTATTATTATTATTATTATTATTATTATTACCACGTCTTACTACCCGTTCGGGTAATACCCAATTACGCTAATGTGTAATGGTATGGTGATTATGAGATGAAATGGAGGACCTACAGTTTAACGTGGGATCCGAACCACGGTGGAGGCCTCGCATTTCACACATTCACAAGCTGTGATTAATACACGTCTTGTCAGAGGTGAAGGAAGGGTTTGGCAATCAGATAAATCTGAGCCGGGACCGAGGATTTAACCCCGGACCCCTAGTACAAACTTCCAAAATTCATATGTGAAGCAGTGAGTCAGGAACGGGGTCAAACTCAACCTCGTTAGGACAGATGATAATCTACTTGAATAAATAATTAGCACCTCCGAGCCTAGAAAACTGAGATTAACGGCTGGAAGGCTCGTTGTGCTGACCATATGACACCATTTATCCGCAAATGTTGGCACTATCGCAAACCGTGGTGGCCGCTCGGTCGGTATAGCTCGTTTGCGGTCTCACATAATTGAGTTTTTTTCATCCTGAACATGTAGGCTTTTTTTTTAAGTCCTATAACATTCATAACACCTAAATCCCAATTCAATTTTTAGAAAAAAACTTTAATTACTTTAAGAGGGCTTGAATGTGAAAAAATCCCTAGCTCTCTCCGGTTTCATAGGACTTGACCATGAGCCACTGCAGATTGGGAACCCTCAAAATCTAAATTTTGAAGTATGGTTCAATTTTCATAGAAAGGGCCTTATCTAACAGCTGAAAATTACTAGATATAAGTTTACTTATTCATGCGTCAAGTCATTAATCTGCAGTTTTCATTTGCGATTGGTATTATCAGCACCAATAAAATAACTATAGTTAAATAGTAAAATCTTTTTAATTTTGTTCGCCATAAACTATATTTGTATTTTCTAAAGAGCCCTTCCTATAAAAATCGGACTGCACATACGTGTTTTCAAAATATGCATACTAGTTGACAGGCCATCTTTGAGAGGTCAGACTGAATCTTAAACTCTTTGACATGTTAAATGATCGCCAGAGCGAGTTCCATGCTGGACATATGTATCAACTCTCTTCTAACATTCCCTAGAAGGGGTTGGAGGAGATTTATCATGAAATAAATTATTACTTTTAAATCAACTCTTAACATAATCTACACAATTGTTTATCTAAGTTTATGTGTGGTTTAACTTTGTATTTACAATGTTAACAAATAACTGATGAAACTTAATGAATGGGCACACAGACTTAATATCGCTCTCTTAGCTGGTTTGCAGCTGATACGGATTTCAGGGTGCAAATCTAGACAGGGTGTACTGAAGTGTTTTTATTTTTAACATTTAAATTAGTTTATTTAATCTAAGTCTATAAACGCCTTAATCCAAGGGTTGGGTATTTAAAAATTAGATAGTTGGAAGAACACCTGCACTAGCATAGATAGAGGAAAAGAAAACTACTGGGATAAGCTACATTTAGGAATACATCCCCAGTATACTCTTCTGAGATTCAAACTCCAACCTTGCCATCAACCATAGCAAAGTACTATGCAAGACTTGGACTGCGTATAACCTTGTCCAATTAAAGTATTAAAGTAAACCATTAACATTCTGTATTTATCATGGAATTATTTTCTCACTGGAGCGAACTTGTCCTATAGAATGCAACGTTAGTATTTAGGTCTATAATATAAACCATATTAACATCTAACTATTCTTGTATGTATTACTTCTTTCATCAAAAATGTTAGTACAAAATTGATTTATCATTATTTTTGTAACCCCTACATTCATTTTGCTTTATTTGTTTTTGGTATTTGATATTTTATTTATTTATTACCATATAACTTGTAAACTAACAAGCTTGGGAAGCAATTCTCTTACCAAAAATGCGACCCTAGCTCCATAAATATAATTTATTTCTACTAGAATAGGTTTGACTCTAATTTAGTAGGACCCTTTTTTATTTACGTACCAGAAGAATTGAGGGTTTTATTCATACTTGGTTGTTTTCCATTCACTCTTCATGTGAATTCTGCACCATTAACTCAAAATATATCTTACCCTGTTTTTGTATATTAGAAAGCTTAAGTCACTGATAGAGATTTCATGAAAAATAATAATTTGGTTCCATCAGGAATCAAAGCGGTGCACCTAAATTTCCATTTGACTTTTATAAAACCACTGTCAAAATGATGGGAGTCGATGACGTTGAGCGGAAACACTATGATCAATCTCTTGAGATTGTCATTATTTTGAAACCGAAGATCAAACGTCTGACGTATAATAGTATGCAAAACTTTGTCCTTGCGATTCGTCTCACTGTATTGTTGAATACTCAATATTTCTAAATCGCGTCCTGATCAAACTATAACACCTTTTTTTCTTTTATGTAGTCTTGCCTGTCTTTTTGTTAGTTAATTAGTTAACATTTCTTGCACCATATCTGTGGTTTATAGACCAAAACAGCTCGAAACACAGTTGTGTAAACTTTCAAGATACATGTGTTTGCTCGTATTTTTTATTTTATTTCTTAATGCACACTTTCTATTTTAATGATAGCTTACATACAATAATATGATGTGACAATGTGTAGAGCACCCAGATTATGAACTAGATTATGAGCTATAAAAACACATCATTTTTTCTGTCCACTACCCTATTACAGCTTGTTGTCCAAGTTTTAAAAAGAAATAACAGGGACTTACAAATACACTTATGGTTTTTAGTTAGCTATACATGCTTTTGGTTCGAATTTTCGTGGTCAAGGATGTTTAGCGTTAAAAAAAATATTGAAATATTTTATATTCAAAAAGGGGTGTAAATGTTTGATTTTCAAATTTGTAATTTCTTAATTTGGTGCACTGGACTACCCTATTTACTCACATAAAATACTTGTTTTTTTTTCCGTTTTTAATGCTGAAAATTTGAAGTCTTTTTTATGCGCATATCTAAAAAGTGACAAGGGTATCCAAGTATTAAATACTCGGTAAACATACTCAATACTGAAAAATATATTCCAAGCTAGCTATTTTACCATCGCAGTTAAAAAAAAGTATAATGTTAAACCATTGACAACTGTGTACATGTTATCCTTGATATAAATATCTCTTCTAATCTATAAGTCATCTTCCAGGACTCAACCTTTCGGGGGATGCAGATAGAAGGAATTCAGCTCTAAAACTTTTTAAAAGCTAAAATAGGTCAATCTGATATTTCCTCAGACCTCTCGCCAGGCTTTGTAAAATTAATAACCACAGTTCACCCGGATCAGATACGAATTCCAACCCAATTACCGATGATCTAGAATAGCTTGACATTTAGTCCGCCTGGTCCGGGTGAGTATTTATTAAAAATAAACCCGCTTCAGCGGCTGAATGGTCTAACGCGCTACTCTCGTTTTGGGCTATACTGCCGATGACGGGGGGGATCGAGGTTTTAATTTCGGTCGAGTGCACTGAGGGTAGTTTCCCAAAATGGTCCTCCACTCTCCTTCTACGCAAATGCAGGAACATTTCCTCTAAATATAACATTACTAATTCCTAAAACTACTAGCGTAATTAGAACATGAGCGTATAACCCGAACGGTTAGTAAGACGTGCTGCTTAAAAAATAAAAAATAAAAGATCTATTAAGAATGAAAATGTTTCGACTTTACAAACGATAAAGACGTGAACAAACATTAAACGCATTGAACACACTCCTATCAATTTAATATTAGCCAATTTCACCCTAATCACGGTCAGATAAACAAGATGTTTCAACGTTCATAGAAAGTATACCTTACGGGTTCTTTAATGAAAATATAATAGGTAGGCTACGATAATATTTTAAGAACGGTTATTTTCAAGTTACCCCTGTGTGCGACACACGTTTGGTAGCAGCATATGGTGTGTGGTCTAACTTAAGGCAATCAAAGCACACAGATATTTTACCTGTATACATCTCTCGCGTTCTCTCTCTCTCTCTCTCTCTCTCTCTCTCCCTTTATATTTATGTATATATATTTAGACATAGACCAGAGCTCCAGCATCGGCCGGATTCAAGTTTTACTACACTTTCAAAAGGAAACAAATAAATATTACCTAAAAATTGGAAACACTTGCGCTCTAACATAATTTATTGCACTTTTTAACTTATCGATTATAATCTTAAATATTTTCAGCTTTAAGCATTTGTGTGATTTAGTACCCAGTTTTATTTTAGTTATTTTCGTAAAAGCCTAATTGTGTATGTTTGTCAAACCTACATAATATATTACTATAATAATAATTTTTACTCCACAAATGTATATCAAAGATGTAAATTTTAATATCCACGTGTCCAACACAGGGTTATTATCAATCTCTTCTATAGGGTAGGAATGAGGAGAGGAGAATATAATAGAGTATTGAAGAGAGTATAGAATGAAACAGCTATACCTTGAAGTGAGTATCAGAAAATTAAATCGACACAATTACATTTGGAAAGCCATCTTTGTTGCACACAGCCGCGATTTGAACCCTTAGCTCCCTTGTAAATAATGATTAAGTTTATTGTGATTCTAGCAGTTTAGGTCACTATAACTACTGGAACGAATACTTTAAATATTACTTTTTGTTATTGAAGATATCGCTGTATATAATTTTATATGGCTTGAGGACACATCATTTAATATCATTGATGAATAATTAATTAATTTTAAATAATCCATAGACAAAATTATTTTGGCCGCCTCTGTGGTCTAGTGGCAAAAGTTTCTGGCTACAGATCCAGAAGTCCCGGGTTTGATCCCCGGATCTTTCATATTTTCTGTGAATCATTGGATCTGTAAGGCGTTCAACTCCGCCTTGAGAGGACAAATGAGGAGTTACCATAATGAAAAAGAAGCAACTTTGGTTTATAAAACAACGATGTACTTGCATTCTGTGGATGGTGAGTGGAAGTCCAATGAGGAAAAAAAAATAACAGGTATGTGAATCCCTATCTCCCCTTAACTATAGATCCAGTCCAACCCAAGAGTGGTGAGTTAGAACAGCGTTTTTAAAACTGCTCCCCCATAGTTACCTCAGGCTTCGTGGGGAAGTTTTAGAATATTCTTAATTTTTTTTCACACTATAACATAGCATTTGTAAATTATGACTGCCGATTTTTTCACTTCTTAATAAAGTTCAAATATCAAAGGCCAGGACGTGTGATGTCTTCCGTTTGATTAATACTTTTATCATTGTTAGATCTAACTTTTTTTCCCTTAGAGCCGTGTCTTACTACCCGTTTAGATTATACGCTTATATGCTAACTACGCTAATTGTTTTTAGGGATTCGGGAGGTCATATAATATATTATATATTATAATATATATATATATATATATATATATATAGGCAGTGTACCCGAATTTCCGTGGACGGAGATTAGAAAACCCTTTTGGAATAATCACCCTCATCACTCTTGACCGAGATTCGAACCTCGATTCCCTGTCATTGGCAATCTCTTCTACTGCGATACTAGTGCGTTAGACCATGTGGCCACCGAAGTGGATAGCTGTTGTTAGTGAATGTTCATCCAGCCCCGTGGTGTAGTGATCATTGCACCTGGTTACGAACCTATGGGTCCCGGGTTCGGTTCCCGGCTGCAACCTTGGGTATTTCTCTCTTAAGGGGAATTAACCCGACGTTCACCTGGTGTTGGAAAATTAGGCTTGAATTGAGTTTAAGACACCCACTGGCTCCACAACTTTATAATCACTATCATCCCCTCATCTCATTGCGGGTACATGTAGACAACCTCCATTGGTGTATTCGGGAAGATCTCTGTGTTACCAGAGCGACGAATAGTCTACATACAGGTGACTGAACTGGATGGCATGTCCTTCCCGGTCATAAATGTCATACGCTAAAAATAATTTAAAAAAACATTATTGAATTTTCATAATATTAGTACAAAAATGTTTATGAATGATCCAGAAAGTATTATTTGGTAGAAGGGCTCCTCCGGTTTAAAATGTTTTAGGAATCCTTTCTTTAGACCATGAGACGTCCTCTGCAGGTCCTTAAGTAGTTCCAAATGATTAAATTAATGTACTGTACATTATGCTATATGTAAAGTGTGTTCGGAAACTCAATGCCCAAACTGCACATATAGTTTGTTTGAACCAAATGTAATACAAAATCCAAATACACTCACATCTGGCTAACTATGCTAATATCATTAAATTGTGTTAAAAGTTTCGGCGTACAGCGCCCGGAGAGCAAAACTGTGCGAGAATTCGTGTACAATAGGTTACATAGGAGCCAGGCGCGTGGAAATGCACACATAGACATCTTGGAGCACGGCAGCAGAAAATACAATTAATAGTAAACAACACACCAGTCCATCTAGAAATGGGAATACGTTCTGAGGGTCATCATTAACGGTCCTACATTACATCCAGTGCTTGCCATTATTACATAGGCAGTGCCACGCACCTAACTCCTATGCAACCTGTTGTACACGCATGCTTGCACAGCTTTGCGCTCCCGGCGCTATACGCTGAAACTTTAAACACAATATAATGGTTTTAGCATAGTTTGCCGGATATAGGTGTATATGAATTGTATATTACTTTGGGTTCAAACAAACTGTATATGCAGTTTGGGCGTTGAGTTTCTGAACACCCTGTTATACCTTGATAACTTTTACAAATCGGCGTTTGGAACAATTATAGAAAAATAACTTTTTTTCATATTCATCAAAATAAATGTACTATATTATTAGTTGTATCTTACTGTTAATGGTATTATCTTTCCAGAGTGATACAAGCAAATCACATGATTCAATATTCAAATACATTAAAGTAAATTTATTAACTTTTTTCTAGCCGTCACATTTGTCCATTCGTAAGAAAATTGGGGGTATACATCCTACATATTTTTAAATAATAAACCAGACTTAAATAAGAAGTTTTATGTTATAATTAACTATATATGATTTTTATTTAAATTGTAAAGTAATATATATTTTATTCATTTTCTGGTTATTATGTAAAATGAATAACCTTCATTTCTTACATTTTACTTGTTTATTAATATTTTGATTGAAATGACTACATTAGCTACTTTATTTTACTTTATGTTTGCATTTTGCTTACATTTGAATGCTAAGCTTATAAAGGAAATTATTTACTTTTTTATTGGTTTTATTTAGCACCATGTCTTACTACCCATTCGAATTATACGCTCATAATTCTTATTATAAACTTTTAATAATATAATCTCACCCAATAATTTTTACCTATAAAATACCACAATATTATTAATAAATCATTACATTATTTTAATCAAACGTTCGCATCCACAGCATTTATAAAATACTAATATCAAATTTACTTTCTTTGTTCACAGGTAGGCCTAACCTCAGCTGTTTGAGCAGCATATTTTTGGGCAATTCTCAAGGAGATTCTAGTTGAATATACGAAGCAGATATATAAGAACATGGTAGGAAGAGTCATTCAGAAATTACCATTATACTTTTATTTGTAGTTAGCATAATACAATCTTACTTTACTATTATCTATTATCAGTATTTATATAAGTTATATTGTCATCTTAGGTGGTCTAGGGGTAAAGTGCTCGCCTCAAGACCCGATGTGTGTGGGTTCTAATCCAGCCGTGGATGACAGATTTTTCTTGAACAATAAAAATCCGTTGCACCACTTCTTCGTAGCAGAAGTAAAGCCCTGCTATGTATAATATCTCTCGAAGTTATTTAACAATACTCTTCTCGGCAAAATTGGCAGGTCCTTTCGCTCTCGCCCATAGAAGTTATTGTGTGCTGATTATAATCATTTGCTTCAGAAAGAGCATATTAGATACTTCAAATATATAAATAATAATGATAAACGATATATTAAAAATGGCAACTGCAAATAACATTGCTTGACGTATTTCACAGATATACTTTAAGTAAATATGTCCTATTATATTATCATGGAACCATTGCAGCTAACAATGACAAAGGAATATTGCTGACCCCAGAACTCAACCTGTATTTCTTCATTTACAGCCTTGCAGCCCACAATACTGGAATTCAGTCTTAGGGTTCGGCCAAACTGACAAGCGTGCGAACGAGTGACTGAGCGACTGCGTGGCCAAACTGACGAGCGCGTGATTAGCAGATAGCTCTCGGTAGTTGTTGACGAGGAGGCAAACATTCGAATCTTGGCTCAGTGAACTGAGGGTGATTTTTGACAAGTGATTTATTGTGTTGGTTCTCCCATCCTCTATCCGTGGTAATGGTGATTATTATTAGTAAAGGCCTACTTTGATTATAATATTGTAGTATTTTAACATACCATTTTACACACACACACACACATATATTTACGTGTGTGTGTTCCATCTTTCAAGCGCGCGCGCTCGGGTCGCTCGCTCCTGTCTGGTCACCTCTCATTACAACCCCAATGTGTTCTATTTTAGTTTTTAGTCGCTCTTGCGTGAGCGAGCGAACGACCGAGTAACTGGTTGGCCAAACTGAGGAGCGAGCAATCGAATGAGTGCGTGATTAATTATCACTTAGCCCTTTATAATTGTTGACGATAAGGCAAATGTTTGAATCTTAGCTCAGTGAACTGAGGGTGGTTTTTCTTTTCTCAAACTGATTTATGGTTGTGGTTTTCCCATCCTCTCTCAGCGCTAATGGTGATTCTTATTTGCAAAGGCCTACTTTAATTATAATATTGGAATTGTTTTAACTTATCACTTTTACATATAGATCTACAATCAACTCTGGTTATAATGAACCTCTATGGACTCGGATATTTTGTTCACTATGTACGAAGTTCACTAAATTTGATTTTTTTTTTAATCTGAAAGTAGTGGGTTAGTGACAAACAAAATAATAGTTCAAATACAATCACTCTTTATTGAAATTCATTAATGAATCTTTTACAAAAATCTGTTATATGTGTAACGGGCTAACCAGTTCAGCCCTGTACTGCCTAAATCTGCTGCACATAATCATTGCTCAAGAATATATATTGTACCTAAATTACATATACAAATCTATTATTGTATATCTCCATGTGTTACATACCACGCCTCGGAAACATCATTGAACAAGAACGGCGTCATCAGAAGTGTTAGCCACTCTCGCAGTTCTGCTAACACTGCATTTGACTCCTCAGAGCGATCCAAACAACTGGCTGGAATTCGGGGTGGGCAACCTGCGCATAGTTTGGTGCGGCTAGTGCCTACGTGATATTTCCAACGTAGAGGGGTGTCTCCCCCCCTTCTTTCCTTCCCATGGTTCATCACGTTCAGCCACTATAAAGCTCCATGGTTCGCAGGGAGCCACACACAATAATATACCATCAGTCAAATAGTCAACAGGTTCGACGTCTCTTCTTCCAGTCTACAATGCAGAACTTGTAGTCGTGACGATGCTGCCGACGGACAGACCAGACAAACTTAAAAGGCTGGAACTTTCAACATTCAAATTTGTGGGGACTAGGTGGCTCTATAGCCTAAATGTAATTTTAGGGATATTTTTGTACCTGTCAAGAGTATTAGCCACTTTTGTCTTATTTTACATGTTATTTAGGTTAGCCTTTTAATGACATTGTTTACATGCCATGGAGTGATTTTACACTTCGCGTGTTTTCTGCTTGGTCCTTATGACCAGCGGTTTGAATAGGGATGATTCCCACTCCTTAGCCTGCGTGACCATGTTATAGTCAGCTAGGCCTTTTGTCAGGAAAGGGGCTGTTTAAGTTGTTCCAGGCTTGATGGCAATACCTACGGTAGCCCCATGGATTCTTTGGTGCTGACTGACAGTTCACGGCTGACTTCTGATAGTCAACAGTTAGGTATATACCTAAATTTTGACTGTCAGAAATGACAGCTGCTAAACACATGTTTTTTGCAAATCTTATGGTTCGGCGTAGGGATACATAATTTGGTCCGGTAGCTTTTCAAAGCTGTCATCTGGGAGCTGTCAGTCATCACCAAAGAAGCCATGGGGCTAGTGTAGTTAGGTTTAAGTTTGGTTTTCTGGAGTTATCTATGTAATTTAACTTGTGTTGTTCACCAGTTTGCGGTTCTCAACTTGTGAGTCATTTCTGCCCATCTGGCATGGCTCGCGTTTTGTATGTTATCTAACTTGTGTTGTTCACCAGTTTGCAGTGCTCAACTCGTGGGTCATTTCTGCCCATCTGGCATGGCTCGCGTTTCGTACTTTATTTAACTTGTGTTGTTCAGCAGTTTGTGGTGGTCAACCTGTGGGTTGTTTCTTCCCATCTGGCATGGCTCGCTTTATATATGTTATTTAACTTAAGATACTCAACCTGTGGGATTTTTATGCCCCTCTGGTGGGGTCCGCATCAAACTAACTTTAATGTAGATTACTCTTTGGGGGATTTTGATGCCCTCTTTATATATTGCAAGCATTCCATGGTCATGTTTTTAATGTTTCTGAGTTAGACTTGTTGGCTGTGCGCCAGACCATGATAAGTCTAGAACCCTGAATTGGTACTTTCAGTATATATATATGTGGCTGGTCCACTAATTACTGGAGCTGACAGAGAACTGTCTTGTACCTTTGTAACCAAACCTTTTAGGATCTAGAGCCGGCTTCACTGGCGCTAATAGTCAGTCCTGATCTCTTATCATAGGATTGTTCATGCTAGGCTCTGAGTAGGTTCCGTTTGGGTCCTGCTCGTGTGTGGTGGATCGTAAGTCATTTGTTGCAACAAATTACCTGTTGTTACCTTCTTGTATAGGATGTCTTGACCTCCCGGTACAAAGGGAGGGGGAAAATTGTCATACGTAATTGCTATTATTATTTCCTACTAGCACAGCAATACCTTTTAAGAGGAGGACTAGAGTTACGTAAGTTAAGCATGATCTTAACCTGTCGCGGTAAATCATTGGCGGTTCACGCCTAATTCTCTCTTAGAGAGTATTAATTATTCAACTTACTGTCTTGTTAATTATCCTGGTCAACTCCAAGGACCGTTTTATGAAATATTGGATTGTGTTCTGATGTTACTCTTTGTGTTTACCCAGCTTTGTTACATCAAACTTATTTTTCAACATGCATTTTTATCTTCTGCTTTCAAGTGCTCTCCTATTGTGTTTATTTACCTTGTTTACGTAATCGGCGTCTCTAGTGTTAACTAGATCGCCGTTGCATATGCTGCAGTTTATTGTAGTATACTGTTTTAATTAATATTCTTTCCAGATCCTTCTCAAGAGTATGTGCTTTTCCACACTTGATTCCACACTATCCATGCATTAAAAAAATTAAACTGAGTAGAAAAGGCTAACTTTTGAGTTTCATATACCCTCTCAAAGAAAGGGATTAGTGAAAACTAAATGGCCACAAACTGTCAGTCAGTGTCCGGTAGCTCCTGTCGTATTAATACAAATTATAAGACTCTCTTTCTTTACTTGCCACAGACAAAGTTATTAGAGCTTAAGCCAGGTCATTGATTGCAGTGACTGTTTAATCTCAGCCCATCCTCCTACCCTCCTCTCCCCTATGTGGCCTAAATATCAGGCTTAGGTCTATATGAACTGGTTTTCCTATGACGGGGAAGTCGAGGTTTGAGTCCTGTCTAGATGGGCTGAGGGTGGTTTTTATGCCGACCTTCACAAAGCGGAAAGTGAATTGGCGTTTAATACGTGACTGGCTAGTATAGTGACCTCTTTTTTTAGCACCTTAGGTCTCAATAATGGCTATATCCACTACCTTCGAGATTTAAATGTATATAGGGCCACATGTTAAGATGGTTCCTAGCCAGGTCCTATTCCTGTATATGACAATTGCCATATCTAGAAGCCATACAAATCAATTTTAACAAAGATAAAAAGAACATTGAACAAGCCTTACCAAAAAAAAAATTAGCACTCTCAAATAATCAAAAGTGCTTACAATAATGAAAAAAGCTCATTTGTAAGGAAATGATTTAAAGTCACTGGAATATGTCGCTGATATACCAAGTGATTCTATATGAGTTTTGAAGCATCACGAAGACCTGTTGAATAATATTTGTCTCATAATTGAACTTTGAAATTTATAAGTAGGTTGATTTTTTGGATTCTTGACCCTTTACCATTCTTCTTTCCTCCTCATTCCTTACCACCCAAGCGTAATTAAAATAAGCATTTCCCGGACGGCTATTAAAACTCGGTGGGAAAATGATTGTCATCTATTATGACATATTACTTCACTAAATAATATTATCCCAAAATGATAGTTGCATAGCTTAACCCGTCATTCTCTTATTGGATTACAGATAGCGGGAAGATCGGGGTTTGAATCCTGGATGGGTGTGCTGTGGGTGTATTTACCTACATCTTTTCCCACAATCTCCACGCAAAAACGAGTATAGGCTTATGTCCTCTTAAATTATATCTTATTACTTTCTTACCACCGTAATTAACGTATAATGTGTATAGCCCGAAAGTGCACACAAGAAAGAAAAACAATGTTTAAAAGAAAATGATATCACTACTAATACTTGATATTAATTATTTACACTTATTAATTATTCTAATATATCTAATATATCTAACATCACTAATGTGAACTAATTAATACGAGACTAGTTACGAAATATCAGAGTTTCACTCTTAATTATAATATGCCATTCCAAAATTTCACTGCTCCAAAAGCTTTATTTACTCAACAAAATCTGTGTCACTATTCTTCCCATGCTTCGTGCTCTACCACCCGGCTGAGATATCCAAATATATTCATTAATGGTGTAGGAATAAGGAAGTGTACCCAGATTGGCGCGGATAAAGAGTGCGAAACCTTTTTTTATAAATCAGAACAGTTTAACCATCCGGGATTAAAACGAGGCTCTCCCTTTCACCGAAAAACTGGACAATACAAGATTGATGCCTTTGTCCTTATAACTCCGGTTCAAGTTCTAGAATCTCCTGCGTGGTGTGCTAATTTCTAACGCACTACTAACCAACTGTTACAGCATTTAGTACCATACCAAACACGATTTATCTAACCTTTTGCGGGATTTGGAGTAAATCTTTTTATCTACTTAACCATATTTTGATGTTAATGCCTGGACGGTAGCGATCATTTTAATATTGCTATATCACTTATAAATGTGTAATTCATAACATAATAAAAAGAGAGAAAGTAATCTACTTGTTTACAGAAAAAAATCAATCAACCCAGTTCTGTAGAATAATGGCTCACATCCCCACTTCAGTCACCTTACAATAATGGAATTATAAATCATTCTACTAGATTTTATTAAAATATATTCTCATATTTAAATTATATTATATTTTACTAAAATGTATTCATATATTTAAGTTAGATTATTGTTTTGCATGTATCATAAGTCAAATTTGTTTCTAAAAACTACGTCTAGAACATTAAGGATATCAGGATGCTCTGAATTGACTATAAAGGGTATACAAGACGCTGGTTGTATAGAAATATCAGAAATATAGATACATTTATTTATATTTTTACTTTAAGTTTTATAGAGGTTGCGTTTGTAAAATATGTTAATATATATTCATCCTATGTTTTAACAATGTATTATATAAATAGCTATGCTGTGGTAATTGCCTCTTTGTCGTGATAATTGAAATACAAGAAACATGTTTATTGTGATCATGACCACAGATGGTTTGCTTTTCGTTTATTTTACTTTGACATATGTTTTTCCTCATCTCTTTCTATAATTGAAAACATATTGGAGTGAACTACTGCATACCTTATATTATATTTGCCAAACTTTTTAATACTATCGTATTTTGTTTGTCAAAAGATGTGTTTTTTAATCAGATATCTTTTGAACAGAAGATATTCAACGTTTTAGTCTATGATAAAGTAGAAATGAAAATACATCAAGTATCAAATTTTGTTGTTACCGTTTAAAGCAGATATAACAGAAACAGTAAAATGTCAACTAATTAATTATATGTTAATGCAAATATGGTAGGAAATCATAATTACTGTACTGTACGTATATATTTTTTATCTGATTCTGATGATTGATTTAAAAGTGATTATTTGTCTTGTTATCTGTATTACCTTTTTGATTGGTAAAAATTTTAACTAAATTAAGGCATACTAAGCTAGTCATTCATGTCATAAAGTGGCTTCTCGGTTGGACAAATTCTTAACATTTATTTATCATATTAAATTGGCTAGTTTAAGAAAACAATGAAGGAACATGAAGTGGCCAAAAAAGTGTTTATGAACACTAGTTTTAGAATCACAACAAATTTTCTTTAGTATAATTAACCACTAAGTAATTAAATTGTTGCTCTATCCCATACCGACCTATCCTTTGTAATTGTACATTATGTTAGTAACTAATTTTTAAATGTAAAACTTTGTTTATACTTGTCCGTTTTGAATAGAAAGAATTTTTTAATCCAACTCATCATTATTCTTATTAATCTAAAATAACACAAATAAGCACTTTTATTTGAATTATTTATTGATATATTATTATGTCTAGTAATTACAGTGAAACTCATATTAGTTTTAAAGAATTACAGGTTCGCCATCAGTACTATTCTATTCTATTAAAATAAAATATTAGGACTAATCATAATGTTAGGATTTTTACTTAAAATTATAACTTCCCCTCATATGAGTTTTTTTAAAGTCATTTTGCCTAGGTTTTAATAGAGGATCCTTTTGATTATTTTGTAAAAACATCTTGTTTGTATTAAGGTCATTTTTTAACCATTTGTTCTTAATAAGGTCGGCTAATTTTTCAGCCGCCATGATAATAGAAGATGTTGGGTTAGCATTAGGAATAAATGGAAATATAGAAGCATCAACTACTCTTAAATTTTGAATTCCAATAACTTTCAGTTGAGGATCCACAACTGCCGTACTATCATTTAATGCGCCCATCTTACACGTACCTCCTTGGTGGTTCTCAGGACCGGTTTCTCTGCGAATTACGCATTCCCAATAATTATCACTACCAAATTCTATATCTTCACAGCCATCTACAGGAGTTGTATCCTGTTGAAAGTCCCATTTAGCTAGAGCTTTAGTTCCAATTAGAGAAATAAGCTGTTTGATACCATCAATAAGAACGTTTACGTCTAGCTGTTCTGTTAAGTAGTTTGGGTAAATCAAAGGGTAGTCTAATGGATTAGTGGTATTCAATGTTAGATATCCTCTACTCCTTGGCCAAACATTTGTTGGTCGAGCATTGATGTATCGTCTTCCACATGTTCCAATCGTACCATCAGAACATTCTGCTTCCAATCCTGTTCTAGAGCAGCTTGCACTGTAACCATCAAGGAAAACTTGAAGATCAGGCACGTCTTCTTCCGCGTATTGGGAAGTCATAAACAAAGTTGTTTGAGTTAGCCCAGTACTAGCAAGTGGTCCTGTTCTATTTATTATGAACTGTGACAGTGTTTCTGATGTCAATTCTTCTGTAGCAGTGTCGTTTGTCGTGAAACCAAAGCCCATAGAAACGTGATTATGAAGATTTTTACCTACAGGGAGATCACTTAAAACCTTAATGCCTAATTTTTCCAAATCTTCTTTTGGGCCCACTCCAGACAGCAAAAGAATATGGGGGGATCCAATCGCTCCTGCTGATAGAATAATTTCCTTCCTCGCATAAACAGTCTTTGTAACATTGTTACTGTCAAGAAATTGTACTGCGTATGCGGTATGGTTATTTGGATGTATCAAAATCTTAGTAACGTGGGAATTGATACTCACATGCAAATTGGTACGATTCTTATGAGGTCTCAGGTACATTCTTGGTGTACTAGAACGAAGACCTTCGTCCACGGTCATTAAAGCAATAGTAATGCCGGTTTGATTCTTGCCGGTAACGTCACCGTTGCGATACCCTATCTCTTCTGCAGCACTAACAATATCTTCGCTTATCACTGGGTGGTATGGGAAATGATTAATAATGAGGGGTCCATCAAAGCCATGATAGTCACTTTCTATATCTTTGGCTTTATTGTTTTCAGCTTTGATAAAGTATGGGAGAACTTCTTCATAGCTCCACCCATCGTTCCCTGCGTCAGCCCAACCGTCATATATAACTTTATTTCCACGTGTGTACATCATACCTTGTAAAGCCATAGACCCACCTATCATCTTTCCCCTAGGCCAACTGCAGATTCCTCCTGTAGACAAACAAGATGTATTTTGTTCCTGAGTTGAGTATTGCCAATCAACTGCTGTGCCGATTGCTCCCATTGAATAAGTAGGTATTTCTGTTATAGATGGTTCTTCTGGGCCGGCTTCTAACAGCAGTACTTCCCAATTTGTATTTTCGCTAAGTCTAGACGTAATAACAGGGCCTGCAGCACCAGCTCCTATTACAATAAAATCATATTCCTCCAAATCTTTCAGTAATGTACCATCTTGACCCAGTCTGTTGCATGGATCGGTGATGTTTGTAGTGTTTGTGAGTAGAGTACCTACCAGAGTCATGAATGTTGCAAAGTTGGAACTGCAAACATCTGTCAGATAATTTGTGTCTGTAAAGGTACAGTTGGTGCTGTTGTCAGCCATGATACCTTTTCTGTGTGAATATCTGAAACATGTCCAAATCATGGATTTCAACAATATATGAACAGTATATGACTATTTTAAATGTATTTAAAGACACATTAGGTTTTATTTACGATTGATCGCGATTAACTTTGTTTGAACGTTTGGTTTTTATTTAAATGTGGATTATTAAGGTGTTTGCTTGCTTAGATTACATAAACACGTGAGTAAATTCTTCATATTAATTATTTATGTATCTCTTTTCGATGTATTTTTGTATTTTTCACGTGCTATATACAATAACATTTTTCATGTGTTACCCTTATTATTATAATATTTGTTTTAATCTTATACCCTGACCCAATGAAATGTTTCGACCATGACAAGGGTAACTGTCATAGTCAGACTTGGTACGCATCAAGTGCGGTGATATACTAAATACAAGACGACACCTTGTTACGTGTCATCTGCTTGTGACCGACCAAGGCCACCCTTCCCGAGTGAGCCACCGAACACAGATTCCGAGACTCAGCGCTAGATAATGTTGCTATGAGTTTGGAATAAACTAATTAAAATATTCATGTTTATTTTAAGAGCCTGGAGGAAGACCCTCACCTTCGCTAGGATCTTGTAGAGAGTCGCCTATATAAATGTAAAATGAACAATTTATTAGAAGGAGAAGGAGGATTGATAAGAGACTCATAATCATAATTATCATTAAAGCAAAATAGAAATACATGTTCGAAACCTCTTTTCAACCTCTAAGATAGCACCCTTGGTCGGCTGCCTCAGCTCCCAACCTCTGAGTTAGCGCCCGCGGCCGGCTGCCTCTTACGTTCCATCTCAAGATTCCCCATGACCCACTCAAAGAGGGAGGAAAGAAGATCAAGAAAGTCACGGACGACAGATATATGACATCATCCAACACCCTCTTCCCCCCTCCATCCATTACCTCAACCTTTCCAAGCCCTCAGTACACCCGATCCTCCGTCCATGCCTTCAGCCACCCCTGAGACCCTAGACTATTCCCCTCCACCGCCATCCAGTGGGAACATCTAACATGGGACTTTGTGGAGATCCTCAAGCAAGACTCCTTGGAGGATGAAGACACGCAGACCTCCCTCAAACACCCCCGCACCCAGTGACTTTGCCCATCCCACCCCTGGACCCTCATCCGCAGCTACTTAACAAGACCATCAACTTCCCCACATCATCACATCTCATAAACACCCCCCCCCCCCCAAAAAAAAAAGTACAATCACCATCACCCCAAAAAACATAATTTACCCCCAACCATTATTTTCCTTTCCATTTAACAAGAGTGGTCCATTTAGCCCTAACACCCCCCACAACCCCCTCTCCGGGGTTAGATAACAACCCGCCTGAATTCAAATGTAATGGGCCATTCTCGTATATGAAACTGGTTTATTCCATTCTGGTCTAGATATGTGTCGTCCTGCATTTGGTATAGCTGCGAACTTCAAGCGTGCTCAATCTGACTATGAAACAGGCCCAAATTGTGACAAACACTCAATCCTCTCCAAGCCATTCGAATGGCCTTGATAATTTAAATACTCTATTATCTACAATTTTAAATGAATGTATTGTATGCAAACTTGGATTGTTACTTGTTAACATGTTGGTTCTAGAAATAATAAAAAATATATTATATAAAATGTACCTCCACACACTATTTTAGCTCAAAATGTGGGATGATAGTAACCATTTTTATCTAAGCACTTCTGGTGCTTGATTTTTAGTTTCATGTTATACAAAAATAATATCCGTTATGGTTCACGTGAAATTCTTGTTTGTTTTGTTGTCGCCAATATATTCAGAATTATCATACAACTAATAGATATCTTCAGCACACTAACCGTGTTTCATTGAAATATATGTTAAAAAATATACAATACAGTATTTATATACTTAAATAAGTTTTTGTAGTGTGGTAGGATATCTAAAAATAATAATAATAATTTCATTGTCCTTTATTAAAGTTTTAACCAACACTCGGAAACATTTAACTGGCTAGAACCGCAAAAATTCTAAAGGATAAATAGCTTACTATGTATACATATGTATGTATAATTGTATAAAAGCTTACAACCAAACAAATTTAGCAACTTATTAATAATGAGAAAAAAAAGGACTAGAGATCATTCATTTTTAATAACTAGTTGGTCCCAATAATCAAACTGAAAGTAGTTAGTGATGATAATACAAATAATAATTTGAGGGTGCTTCAATAAAAAGGTGACAAAAATGCATTTATTCACATGAGAGGTATTTTTACTTTACTTATTATTATATACCTTAACTATTGATAGAGCCATTTGGATGAATATAATATAAAATAGACTCAAGAACAACACAAGGATTTTTGGAAAAATGTTATAAATAATCGTGTGAGTAGAGTCTTCCCATCCGATCTTGAAATTAATGGAAATATTATAACCTCTCTTAATAGCAAATGCATTTGGAAACTATTTTGTCTCACTGTATGATCTCATTATTCAAGTTATGCCTAATCCTATTATTTAAACTAATGTTTCCTTGAATCCTAGCCACATTACTCCCTTGTATGTCTCTCTTTCTATTAAAAAATTAAATTTATCCAAGTGTGCTGTTGTAGATGGAATCCAAGGCTCATATTTAAAGGTTGTTCTAATATATTCAATCCCTTTGGCTAGCATATATTTTTAATCTTAGCCTATCAAGTTGAACGTTCCGCGAGCATAGAAATAAAATATAGCTTTCCCCATATATAAAAAGGGGGCATAACCAATAAATGTAACTATAGGTATATTTCGCTATTATATACTTTCTCTAAAGTATTAGAAAAAATAATATATGTGCACATTTTCCACCATCTGAAAAATAAATGATATAGAAATCACCATGGTTTTGTAAACAATAAATCTACTCTAACTAACTTGGTAGAATTTCTGAGTCATGTTTCTACTCAAGGTCAGATTAATGCTTTTGGTCACTATACCTGAAGGGTCCTAGGTCCTCTACCTTTTAATATGTTTATTGACGACATTGGTATGTACTTACAATCTTCAATTTACTTGCTGATTGTTTGGATTTACAAGTTGACATACCTTGGTCTCTTGGAAATAAAATGTTAATCAATAAATCTAAAACGAACTCCAAAGGGTTCACTAGGAAAACTACCCCTATTTCTTTCCTTTCTCGTTACCTTATAGGTAGTAGATAAAGTATTGTGATAGTCAAAAATATCGAACTCGAGATTTGGATTAATTTTGACGTTTCATAACCCCCGAAACCGATAAAGTGGCTTTTGAAATGCCGTCTGCCGGCCTGCCTGTCTGTCTATCCGTCTGTACCTTGGAGTAGAGCCGACACTATTTTACCAATAGTGATAAAACCTCGTGCCTAAGGTTTTCATAGGGTTTCCCCGAGGGTTTTTGGGAATTTGATATCTAACCCTAAAATTAAGGTTAGTTTCCTTGAGGGTGAAAAAAGAAAAAATCGATTTTATAAAAATCAGCTCTTAACGATTTTGATTAAATTTAATTTATAAACATTGATCAATATTACAAACAAAATGGCTACTCTCAGTTTTTCGTCAAAAAGACTTTAAGGGTTCCGATCTGATGCGTGAATTCTAATTTTGTATCTTATCTCCGAAACTCTTTGAGATATGAAATTGCTTATTATTCCAAATGCATAGGTCTATTTATATTAAAAAAAAATACTTGAAACATATATTTAAAAATCAATAGTTTTTAAGCTATGCGCAAATATATATATTTTAACTTTTTGAACACTAAAGTTTAAGTATTGCGACCGTCAAAAAAATCTACCCGAGATGTTGATGTATGTTGACGTTTCTTGCCCCCCACCCCCCGAGCCCTAAAAAGTGGATTTTCCAATACTATCTTTCTGTGTGTGTATCTAACCATAAAATTCAGAGTAGTTTACTAAATGGCGAAAAGGGCAAAAAACCATTTTCTCAAAATCGGCTTAAACAGTTTTGAATAAAATTCGTTAATAGGCGTTGATTAAGATTATAAACAGAATGGCTAATTTCATTTTCCCATGGAAACTACTTATAGGGTTCTTTACAGACGCGGACATTTCCAAAACTCCGAAACTATTTGAGATACGAAATAACTTATGATCGGCAACCCCTAATAAATTTTGAAAATGTTAGCTGGAAGTCGAATTTCTAATACGAAGTGTTGATCCTTGTGGACCCTATATATCTCTTTTTTATTTGTACAAATATAAAATTAAGACTTTAATTCTTTAAAACAAAATTATAAAATTTAAAATCAGGAGTCCGAAAATATTGTACGTAAGTATAGCACAATTTGTGCTCGAGTTTTCTGGTTAATATTATTTAGTTTCATATATATTACGAGTTTTTAGTAAATATCTCCATTTTTAAACGATGTAGCGAGAAAGTCCGTGCAGAGCTCCATACCATTTATTTCATTAATACATTTGGCAACAAAATTATATAACGTTGTCTCTATAATTATTATTGATCTAGGTGTTATTTAATACAATAAGCTCTACTTTCACTCTCAGGTCGATCACATAGTCTCTCATTCACTTAAACTATTCGGCCTTAAAATGTATATCACCTCTTCATTTTCAAGAGTAGACTGAAATTTAAGTTTATATTTTTCTTAAGGCAGGTTTAGGCTTGATAATTCTAGTGTGGCTTGAAATTCCATCACCTTAACTGACTCTCTGATTGGAAAGTGTTCAACGCAAACTGGTCACTGCTGATATGATCAATTCTTTTTAAACCGATTTTACCATGATTATGATAAAATTTGAAACCTCATGGAGCTCCAAACCCTCTTCGCAAGAATACTTTCTTGGGATGTGCTCTATATTTTTAGCATTTTAAAAGCACAATTTCTTGTCAATCTTCCCTTTAACAAGCACATTCTTTTTCCCTCTACAACCTATTGAAAACCTAAAAAATTTCCATAAGTAGCTAATACAAACTCAGCCCTCTGAGCCTCTGTATAATCATTGCTAACTCTAGATTTCTAGAATACGATTTTTATCACAAAACAAAAATTAGAGAGTTATTTAAGGATCACCCCTATCAGTAAGTTATATGTTTGTTAATTGTGTACTCTTCACTAAATAATTATTACCATAGTATAATCTTTCTAGTTGTTTTCTTTCTTTCTTATTATTAGTTAATAATTTGCACTGTGGTTATCACTTTTACATCAACATAATGAAAATCTTTTTCTCATCCATTTGTTGTTATGTATTTTTTTCAATTCATCATTTATATACTTAATAATTCATGGAAAAAAAATTTGGATCACATTTTTGCAATCACATTATGAAACCAACTTAAGTTTTTCATAATATATGGCCAATATTAATCTCTTTACAAATTATTTAATTTTGTTAAAATAAAATAGTCGGAAATTATTAAACTTCATTTATTAAGTGGTATATATATAATGAAGTAATACGAGGTTCAGTATATTATTCCTTAATCCTCCAAATTAAATTTAAAATGTTAATGGCAACCAAGTATTATTGACTAATGTAATTATAGATTGTTCCAATAAATTAAATATAAAAATTAAGTGATACTCCTTCTTGTCCTAGATAATGTAGCCTAATATCACTTTTGGCACTCAAACAAACATACAAATTAGATTTGAATTACTATTTATATCTTATTATGTGCTGTTTAATTTATGAACATTAATAAATATTCCAAACAAAATGGCTACTCTCAATATTTCGGCAAAATCGCTTTAAGGGCTCCGGTCTGATGCGTAAATTAACATTTTTTATAATAGCTCCGAAACTATTTGAGATATGAAATTACTTAGCATTACAAATATGTATATATAATTATAATACAAATATTTTATTCGAAACATATTTTTATAAAATCAATAATTTTCAATCTATACGCAATTATATATATATTTTTAACTTTTTGGACATTTAAGTTTAAGTATTGCGACCGTAAAAAAAACTAACCTGAAATGTTGATGGATGTCGACGTCTCATGACCCCCCGAACCCTAAAAAATAGTCTTTGCAATGCTGTCTGTCTGTGTGTCTATTAAAACTTAAAATTAAGGGTAGTTTACTGATGGGCAAAAAGAGAAAAATTCGATTTTCTCAAAATTGGCTCAGACGGTTTTGATTAAATTTCATTTATAAACATTAATACATATTACAAACAAAATGGCTACTCTCAATATTTCGGCAAAATGGCTTTAAGGGCTCCGGTCTGACGCGTTAATTAACATTTTTTATAATATCTCTGAAACTATTTGAGATATGAAATTACTTAGCATCACAAATATGTATATATATTTATAATACAAATATTTTATCCGAAACATATTTTTATAAAATCAATAACTTTCGATCTATACGCAATTATATGAATTTTTTTAACTTTTTGGACATTAAAGTTTAAGTATTGCGACCGTAAAAAAAAACTAACCTGAAATGTTGATGGATGTCGACGTCTCATGACCCCCACAACCCTAAAAAATAGTCTTTGCAATGTCGTCTGTCTATGTGTCTATAAAAACTTAAAATTAAGGGTAGTTTACTGAAGGGCGAAAAGAGAAAAAAATTGGTTTTCTCAAAGTCTGCTCAAACGATTTTGATTAAAATTAGTATCTAGGCGTTGATTAAGATTATAAATAAACTGGCTATTTTCATTTTCCTATGAAAATGATTTTCAGGGTACTTTACAGAAACGTCAATTTCCGTATCTCCACAACTATTTGAGAAACTACACAACTTATCATTGCAAAATTGTATGACTATTAGAAATAAAAAACTTTTATTTGACATATATTTTTATAAAAGCAACAGTTTCTGAGATATTTGCAAATATATTAATACAATTTTGTGAGCTTTAGTTGTAAAGATATACTACTTAAGTCTTAACGCAATAATTCTCCAATGCCATAGAGTAATTAAATATAAGTATCTAAAAAAGTATTTTATTTTTCATTAAATCTCTTAGGAAAAATGTTTGCACAGTAATGATCTATCTCAATTTTAGACTCAATAGTCAATATTTATATTTTTTATTGGTCAAAATGTATAAATGAATAATTAAATATCAATGCGATGACTAAAGATCTGCAACACCTTATAAAATGTTAAAATTTTAACCAGAAATCGATATTTTAATACGAAGTGTTGACCCTTGTGGAAGACATTAAACTGTTTGAAATGTTCTTAGGTGGACAAAGATGCGCCTCTTTTCTCATTGATTATATTTCATTGTATATTATTTTATGCGTGTTCTTATGTGGAATAGTGATGATACAATGTACATTATTCCGTTCAGAAATCTTACGAGTTTATAGAAAGAGAGAGAAAGTCTGTGCGGTGCGCCGTAACATTTATTTTAAATCTCAAGCCCCATAAGGGCCCCAGAAATATTTAATTTATATAATTATTTATATAATTTTTATACGAATTTAATAAGACAGATACCTCATTTAACCTTTATTTAAAGTACATTAGAAAGGTCTCATTATTGTATAACAGAAGGAAGCACTAATTCAATTTGAGTTGAGACTTGACTTTTCCTCTTTTCCCCCTACACCTTTCAAATGGTTTCCCACTGCAAATTCAGGTAGATTACCTCTAAAATGCTTCCTTGCTCATCCCTTACCTATTAGAGCACTTTTCATAATCATATGCATATAAACTGAACAGGTAGTAAGAAGCGGTGACAAAAAAAATATGGCTGTGGGCTACTATTAGCAAAAGAGGCGGTAATTATTAAAACTCTGCATAATACATTAATAACTAGGTCGTTTTTTTTCAGAAACAAGCAATTACATATTACTCTGCATAATACTACATTGCTACCAACATAATAAGTTGTTTTATCATCTTTACAAATGAACATATATTTAAATAAACACTGCTTTTTGAGAGAAAAAGGCTCTAATAAAAGATTCTTACTTTAATATCTAATCTTATAGTATTATATTACTCCCATCAACATTTAATTCATGTCAGCAGATAATATTTTCTCAAAATAATTTTTTTTTTGGCAATGCCATTTATTCTCAAAACACCATTGTAAATAATTACTTTGTGGGAATGCACATTGTAGTTATCTCAATAATTCCACAACTATTTATTTCATGATATTTACCATTAAACTTTAGGTACAAGTTTAATTACAAAATTAAACATGAAAAATAATATTATAAACTGGGCTATATATTTTATTTGATCCTGTTTGGCAAGATTTTTAAAAAATCTTTAAAAAAAACCTTTGAATTTCGGTTTCTTAGCTAATAGTTTGTGTGTCTAATGATATTGTTTCTGAATTAGGCCTATATGCGCTTTCATTTCACGTAGTTTTCATGCATTGATCGTAAATAATGTATGTATGTATGTATGTATGTATGTATGTACGTGCTATTTAATTAAGTAAGCCACCGTACTTTGAATCTTCCATAAATATTTACGTTCTTGTAGAATTATTTTGGGTTTATTAAGTACTATATTTTAGGCAGGTGGACAATTTCAATAAAGAATGCAAATAAATTTCTCTAGGAATGTTAATCTATACTTTCTCAATTTTAAAGTGAATTGTTAAATACATACACAAACTACCAAAATAGTATTTTTTTCAATAATCATTATTAAGTTTAAAATGATCTATGTTGTTATATTTAACCAATATTATGTGTTTCTTAAATCTATAACTAAATGGTATGGCATGGGATAATATCTAGTTAATTTTAATTTTGAACTGTTTAATATATTTTTCCATGTCTATAAATAAAGGAATATTTGTCAACAGACCCAACACCATAAGGCCTAATGTGCAATCCTAGTTTATAAACTTACCAGTCGTTTTTTAGATCAGAAGTTTTCATCAACACATTAGTTTGGCGACAGACAGATACTTCACTTGAGTAACATATTCTGCAGAGGTATTTATATCGACTCCATTACATAACTGGAGTCTGGCAAATATTTATTTTAAGTATTCACAGCTGCTTATCTTTCTCTCTCAATATCAGCACAAGTATTAGTGAAAAATGCAATAAATAGTGATGACATTAACTTATTGTATTGCAATATTTGTTTTGGGTATCAAACATTGACCATTAAAATTACTCATATAATTTAATTACCTTTTGTATGCTAAGTAAAAAAATAGATTTCAGAGCATGGTGCAACTTATCTTGGTTATAATTGCTTATCACATGTGAATTTTTATATGAAGGATGTGCTAATATAATTTTCTACAATTTACATAATACCTTTATTATTATTATTATTATTATTATTATTATTGTTGTTGTTGTTGTTATTATTGTTATTATTATGTCTTTTGGGTGACCTGGTGGTCTAGGTCTAAGGTTTTGGACCTCTCTGTTTGGGGTCCGGGGTTCAATCCTCGGTCTTGGCATAGATTAATCTGGTTGCTAAACCCTTCCTTCACCTCTAACAAGACGTGTATTAATCACAACTTGTGAATGTGAGGAATACCAGGCCTCCACCGTGGTTCGGATCCCACTTTAAACTGTAGGTCCTCCATTTCAACTCACAATCACCCTACCATTACACATTAGCGTGCGTATAATCCGAACGGGTAGTAAGACGCTGTGCTAATAATAATAATAATAATAATAATAATAATAATAATAATAATAATAATAATAATAATAATAATAATAATAATAATAATAATAATAATAAATAATAGTATAATCTCTTTTTTTAGCTGTACCTCCATATTTTATTTATACATCAAAGAATTAAATAAACCTTTTAATTTTTGGTGGAATATTAAATCAATTAATATATTGCTTTGGTAATATTAGAATTCCGTTGTTGTAAGAGAGATGGATGCTCTTGTCATGTTAAAAAGATGCGGATAAATCACTAAAGCGATTAATAAGGACACAAATAAATTATTTCGCCTGATGATGCAAGTGTCTGCCAAACGTGGACTTTTTGTCTCTATTGGAAACTAGTTTTTTGTGAGTTGAAATGGATAACAAATTGTTGGGCTTTCTTTTTTTTAAAAGACATCGCCGAAAAAATAAACGTTGTAGCAAATTCTGCGTTCAACCTTTATGCTATTAGAAAAAAAAAAAACTTTTTTTATACCACTTCTTACCGCCGTTCGGGTTATATGCCTATGTAATAATTAAACTAATGCGTTAGGGATTAAGAAGGCTATACAGGGTGTTCCACTCGATACCGAACCCAGCATATCTTTAATAATTTTTAAACACTAATAAAGATATTGCAAAGAAATTTGAACAGGGGTACGTTCGTTGTGTGTGAAATGAAACGAATGTGTCTGTAGTGTGGTGCCTATTTGTTGCGATACAGAGTAGTGATTCGCCACCCAGCCAGCATGACGTGCCTCTATACTGGTTTATTGTTATGTCAATTGGCTGAGGGTATCCACACAATAGTGTTATTGTAAGTATGAGTTCACACAGGATGGTTGTAAATTGTATGCTCTGGAGGAGTGAGTGTTTATTATTCGCACTTATTGGAAAACAGAATATATAAAGTCATGTCAACAGCTAATCCTGGAGAAGTTTGGAGGCTGACCGACGCTGAGCAGGTCTAGCACTAGGCCCTTGTTGAAGAAACTGGAAACCAAGGGGACTTTATATCAGAGAAAATGATCCAGGATGTGAAAAACTGACTACTGGCGTCTCATGTCGCCGACTTTCACAGAAATTAGGGGTGTCCAGAAGAGCTTGTCAACGTTCTGAAAAAAAAAAATAATAAAAAAATGCGAATCTTCATGCGTACCGTATCTCTGTGGTCCACGAATTAAAAGATCCTAACCAAGGGAAAAGAGTGGCATACTGTGGATGGTTTCATGCATTTCTTCAGGAAAATCCGGGCATTCTGGACTACTCTTGGTTCTCGTACAAGGTGTGGCTTCACCTGTAGGGATACGTTAATTCTCAGAATTTCCGTATTTGTGCAAGTGAAAATCCCAACGCGATACATCAAGATAAGATTAGTGTTTGGTTTGGGATGTCCTGGCGGCGCGTAATTGATCCCGTCTTCTTCGATGCAACCATCACAACATCTGCATATATGAACATTTTCAACACCTTTGTTAATCAATTGAACAACGAGGAACTCTTTACTAGATATTGGCAAAAGGATGGAGTGACATCCCACACATAACACGCCAGCGTCATTCCGGATAGGACTATAGCCAGCTCTCTTGATCTGATGCCGCCCGATTATTTCTTATGGAAATATCTTTAAGGGAGAGTTTACCAAACTACAAACCATAGACGCGTTGAAATCAAACATAAACGAAGAAATTCAATCAATGAGAGCGGACATACTGGAAGGACTTCCCAAAATCAGTGCGTCAGGTTTAATCCTGTCTGGACGCAAATGGTGGCCACATCCAGCACTACGATATAATTATAGTTCTCACAAGATGAGGTAGGTTTTCTTAAATTTATTTGCGATTTCTTCCTTGGTGTTCAAATTAATAAATAAATGCCGGGTACGGTAGCGAGTGGGACACTCTGCATTTAGAAGAAGTGTACCCACATATGCATTGAGGGAAGAGTAGATAACCATTTTGGAAAAAAATTCACTACACCCAAACGAAATTCGAACTTTGGTCTCCTTGTCATCGGCAGTATAGTCATAAAAAATAGATACCTTCTAGATGTTTAAATGTGTTTTTTTTAAGAATTAAGAGAAGACAATTAAAGTTATTTTAATTATTTCTGCATTCCATTAACAACCATTGATAAGTTTCTGAAAACCTGTACATAAACAGCTACCGAAACAAGATACAAATAAGATAAATTGCATTTAACCAGTTGGAATATTGGCTGTTACGTTAGATTAAGTTTTTTTAAGTAATTTTATGAAAACCTCAAACAAACCTCAACAGCACACCAAGAGATCACTAGAACGACTAACTACACGGATCATATAAAGGCACTAATTGCACAATGTGGTCCGCTAGAGCCCAGTCCGGGCGAACGCCAATCCCGAGTTCCGGAGGTTTGTAGCAGTGCGATCCGGAAGATTCTTACACCTTGATCGGAGATTAGCTCGTGTCCGGATGGTGTGAAAGAACCGATAACTTTCCATGAATCTATATTGGTCCGTGTACTGGGCGAACACCCGGACCGTGCGAAAGGGGCCTAATGACAATAAATTATCATCTCAAAGATATCTAGTAATTTAAATGAAATAAATGTATAGTGATGAGACTTTAAAATTTCTATCTTTTTTATGAAAAATAGTTAAACAAACAAGCTAAATGTCTCATTTTAACTTGGTTTTATTTAATTAAAATATATTTTAAGTGCTTTGATACAAACATATACATATAATACTAGTTCCGTTGAGTATTGTTAGTCTGACGCCTTAGACCACTTGACCTTCAGTTCGGGTATCTCTAAAAAAAATACAGTTCAAACTTGAAATAGGCTTACATACGAAATAAATTCTCATTAGTATTTTTTTATTTATATATAATGCGATGTTTATGTCTTAGGGTGTATGACCAAATATATAATAATAATAATTATTTATATAAATATGCCTTCTTAAACCAAACTTTAATAAGTGCATAAATATAAACTTAGTGTATAATTAACCACAGTGTCTACTTCAGGTGTGAAATGTTGGCATCTGAGGCAAAGGGTTTTGGAAAACCCAAATGATGCAAAGGTGTCGTATTTGACATATTATAATAACTCGGGCAGCTTTATTAAGTGAACAGATATATTATTTCAATCAACATTCAATAAAACTCATAGACAATTGCCAATTATGTGCAATATCCAGTTAATTATTTTATTTTTACTAAAACATATGTAATAAAGAGGGAAACGTCTCGACTAATGCTACTCTTAATAATGCTTCATTTACATTAATATTCATTTTGAACTCATATATCTTGATACCAGCTGATGAGCTTCACATTTCGCCCTGAATTTTGAAAATATATTTGATGCAATCCTTCAATATCCGTAACGCTATGGTCCAGTCTGAGCCGAGTAGACAACAAGAGTTTTGAATTACTTTTTAGCGTATTATCATAGCTACAAGGTTAAATTTCAAAACAGGACACTAAATTACTTCCAATAATATTCCACAAAAACTTAGTATATATAATGTTTTAAACTCCCCGAGCTTCATTTCACTGTGTACCTCCCAAGCTGACTATCTCCCACGCCACACAACCAGCTAACGCGAACATTTGGTCAAGACTCAATGCGCAAGGGAACTGGCCGGGCCAACATCGAGTGTTCGCTAAGGCCGCCGGGAAGTATGAAGTATAACATTTCCGGCGCTATATGTTTCCACGCTGCCAATATAACTGTTCTTGAGCTTTCCACGGCTTTCTCGTCACATGTTCCCCTTTCACAACTACCCCCTTCCCCTCCTTTTTTCTCTTTGTGTCTGTCTTATGTGTAACCCCTACCTTCCCCCTCTCTGAGCAAAATATATCAAATAAATATTGACAGGAGATCGGAGGACACTTCACTCTTTGCAGGATATCGATCTTGGACAAGTCCACGTCTTCATAAAAATGTAAGAACTAAATTAAGTTTCGGCTTTTGTACTCATAATTCTTTTTCGGCCATAGTATTTTACGTATTCAGAGTCCTTCCGACTTATGAAATATATCTATCTGCTCGCTTTGTATTTATTCTCCACTTATTTTATTACTTTATAATCTTGTATGCCTGCCTTTGTCTTGGAGGACGAAAGGGAGCTACACTTATCCCTTCTCATTCCTTCCTGTCTCTTGCTGGCTGGCCTTGAAATAATAAATATGTCGCCAGTGGTTATTGGCATGTTTGTAAAGCTAATCTTCCTAGCCCTCTTCACCATTCTCGATTTTCATATTTGGTGTGACCACTGATGACATGGTTTATTTCAGGTAGCTGGGTGTCCATGTTTTGAATGTATTTAGGAAAGTGTGCATTGTTTAATAATTGAAATGACTTTTTGTTATTATAAAAAATGGTTCCACGAAAGTTTAGAAATAACATCAGAAATGTAAACAACAAAAGGAATAAGCAATCAAAGCCATTGAAACGCTTTTACGAAGAATTTCTCAATGCTAAGCAGCTGATAATTAATGAAACAACTACATAATAATATATTATATACATTTCTGGATCGTTCTATACCAATGAGCTATCTAGCATACAATCATGACGGATTATTATTTCTTAAATAAAACTTCCTCTAAATCTAAATTTCCTCATTCCTAACATACTAGCATAATTAGTATATATGCGACTATTCGTTTAACCCGAAAGGTTAGTTAAAACTGTGGGAAGAAAATAGGTTTATCTATCATGAAGTAATATTAATAATATTATTCTAGCATTGCTATGTCACTGTGTTTGATGAAAGATATGCTAGAAAGCAGGTGTACCACATTCCTTTACGACGAACACCGTGCCATTAGAGGTATAAAGCATTACACTAATTTATCTCTACAGATTTCACTGGGGATTATTGTCAAGACTCAATAATAAAGGAAGTGTGTCCAGCTAGAGTGTTCTCCGAGCTTGGCTTTGAAGACAGTTTATTGTTCTATGCTTCCTGCAGGCTTGGGTGAATCTACAGTATATATAATTGTTAGTGAGGCTTCCTTAGTGCTACCGTGCCTACAATGGATAGTGCCTGAATGGGAATGCATGAGAAGCTTCTTTCCTAACTGTTATACCAAGACTGGCTGATTAATTTAATAAGCTTATTAAAATAAGTAATATTCCTGCAGAAAACTGGCGTATGTATTTAATTATTTATATTCTAAGATATCATATACTTTTTTAAGTGTTCATATCAAAGGGTTATACTTTTAAAAACAGAACAACCAATATGATTTAAATTAATATAATCGACTATAGAACCTTATCAACCTAATGGTTTTTGAATGAAACCTAATCTTTTTTAAAGTCAAAAACATCAATTTTGTCTAGCTCGATAAATAATAATATACCAAGTTTTAGGTTTTCGAAGAATATATATTAGATTGAAACATTGGTCATAAAGCGTTGTAAGCTATTACATTAAGGGATATTTCCAATTAACAGGATCTATTTGATTTTCTGTTTCTGCGACAAAAATGCTGGAGAAATGATGGCAATGTTGAGCTTCCTTGTAACAACGCTGTTATGTACGTCAAGATAACGGACACAAATAATGTTATTCTAACACCACCTGAGAAAAAACACGAACACCGCGGTGAATATAGGAAGAGAAATGTCAGTGAATGAAAGCAGAACATCCGAAAACGAAATCAAGATTCAGAGAAAGAGTATGTAAGTTCAAGAAATAGAGAAGCCTGCAATATTAAAGCCAAATGAAATAGTACAAAAGCGTTGTACTGTGTGAATCAACCTATGAGGCTGTTTTACCTCGTGATGTTTCGAAAATAGCTTTGTTGTGTGTTTAATGCCCTGAATGTAAGTAAGAAGATAATTATAGCGTGTCTGTGCTACATCGTTTATAGCTCAATGGTCACCAGGGTTTGGTTAATTATGCTTAAGTTAGGTTAAGACTCACACCGGCTCCACAACTTTATAATCACTATCATCCCATCATCTCATTGCGGGTGCATATAGACAATCTCCTATGGTCTTCCTGGACAACGTTCTGTGCCATAAATCGGCTAATAGTCTACGCATACGGTGACCAAATTTGGATGTCATGTCACTCACGGTCATATATGCCATACGATAAAAAAAACCTGCAATGTTCTCTAATCTGTATGTATTAATTATGCGTTAACATATCATTTAATAGTGGAGTTTGATTGTATACTATAATTTATAGTACACAATATTATTAAATCATAAAACTTTCAATCCATAACGAGTTTCAATTTTACTTCTTTAGAGCTCTTTATTATTATTATTTTCCACAGTACATTTTGATTTTCGTCTAAAATTTTGTATATCACAGTAAAGTACAGTAAAGTAGGCCTACCACATACACCAATGTTACATTAAAGATTGTATTTTTTTTTCGGTAATTCATAGCATACTGAAACGTATTAACGTACAATCATGTATATTGCTTCTTTACTTTTACCGACTTGCCAAAGATACTTATAAAAATTTAATATCACATTTTGTTCAATACTATTTTTTCCTTGTTTCCAGAAATTCTTCAAATGCTGCTTTCAACGTTGTTCGACCTATTATGAAGATTTTTTTCTAGATTTTGAGGAATACATAATCATTTTTTTTGTCATAAATTTCACTTGTGTTTATTTAAATCTCATTTCAAAAGAACACTTGCATACAATTATATCACATTTTAAATAAACACACAAACGGTGTGAATTATGATTATCTGATACAAACACGAACATAATTATTATTATGAATTGAATCATGACAACTGATTCATAGGAGATCAATTTGCTTAGTTAAAAACATCTACATTACATTTAATAATTTGCATTAACTTAATGTAGTATAATAATATGTTAACTATTTAACTATAACGCATTTAAAAACAAATATTCATTTATATAGAGCTAAAGTTTGCAGTGTTGGATTTAAAACTTCTTTACTTTGTCATTTTTTTTTAGCCCCTTGGAAAACTACACGTTTGGGCTATACGCGTTTTTTGTCATTCTATATTGATACAATTTTAAAAATACATAAGGTAAAACTTTTCACAGACTTAAGTTCCGTTGATAGAAATATTATTGACAATTCAGCTGTTGCTATGACAAGTATAATACAGTATTTAGTATTTGTCAAAATAAGAACCAATAAAATATTCAAAATTGTACATAAAATCAATTCATATGATCACTTAAAATATTTAATAAAACCTATAAGAGTGGTCAAGGATCTGATACATTAAATATTATATTGTACTGTCATATATTTTAATAAAATAAATTTATTAAATTCTAGGCTATTTTTATGAACGATTGACAAACTCTTTTTCAAAGTTCATCCTTGGTAATGATTTTTGAAAGGAGATTCTAGTACGCAAATTTGAATTTATATGGTTATATTTGCAAATTTAAATATTTTTGGTTAATTTGTTTAAAATTTGGAAATTTTCATTTTATGGTTGGATTTCAATGAGATAGGAAAGAAGACTAGTTTAATCTATTCTATGCTTTAAAGCAATACAGATTATACATTCTTTTTACTTCTTCCTCCATCGACTACTTTAATCTTTTATAAATGGGACTTAACACAAATAAATAGATAAATACTTAAATAAATGAGGAGACGGAAATGCCTGTATCACATTATGATACATTTATAATAATTTCTTTTTTAAGATTTATAATTTTCATATGTTTATATACAACCATTATTAGTAGGTTAAATAATTTAAATATTAGATTATTGAAACATAAATACAGGAAAATTTCTCGCCAAACAATAATAATTTATGTAAAATATTTTTGTATAAATGGATTAAGCTACAACTCTAGCTAATATGATGTTTTAAAAGTCACATAATGCTCATTGTGTGCGGGTATTACACGAGCCATCTAAAACAAATTAAACACCACACAGTTCATACTATTTAATTTATACTGGGTTCATATTTATACTATATCAAGTATTATTATATTGTTGAATTTAGCAATGGGATATTATAGTTTTGTTTGAAACCAAATAACTAGTAACTTCCTTAAAACTAATAAATTTCTAATGTTAGGCACAGGAAACTTTATATAAATGTATTTTTTTTACATTATTAATAATTAATAACATTAATCACCCTATGTGCACAGATAAAAAACATGAAGTATCACAAATAAATAGATTTATAATATTTATTTTAAGACATAGCTCAGAAAATAATTTATGTTTATTCCCACGAGCTTTTTATAAGATCACTTGCCTTCTCACCAATCGCGACGAGAGTTGCAATGGGATTGCTGTTGACAATATATGGCATGATGGACATATCAGCCACTCGCAAATTATGAATGCCGTGAACCTTAAGCTCTGGACTGACTACTGCTGTGGCATCACCCTCTGGTCCCATCTTGCAGGTTCCACCCTGGTGATTTTCCGGGCCTGTGCTACGTCGAACAGAACATTCCAAATACTCGTCTGTTTCGAATTCCAAATTTTCACAGCCTGGTGTAGGTGTTGTATCTGTGACGAATCCCCATCTTTGCATTGCTGCTGTTTTTGTAAAATTAATAACGGTCTTGATACCTTCCACTAGAATATCTACATCACGTTGTTCAGACAAGTAGTTCGGATATATGAGTGGGTAATCAAGTGGGTCTGTACTATTAAGCTTTAGGTGTCCTTTACTGAGTGGCAAAATGTTTGTAGGGCGAGAATAAATATATCTTTGACCACAGTTTCCAACTGATCCGTCGGTGCACTCTTGGGCTAAGCCTGTACTTGAACAGGTAGCGGAAAATCCATCAAAAAATACTTGAAGATCAGGAACTTCATTTTCTGCGTATTTGGAAAGAATAAATGCCGTCGTTTGTGTTAGTCCAGTACCAGCCATTGGTCCAGTTCGATTCAGAAGAAATTGGTTTAATGTTTCTAAGTTTAATTCTGTGTAAGCAGTATCATTTATAAGGAAACCAATCCCTACGGACACGTGATTGCGCAAGTTTTCTCCGACAGGTAGATCTTGTTTAACTTCAATTCCAAGGCTTTCCAAGTCCTCACTTGGTCCCACACCAGAAAGCAACAGGAGTTGTGGTGAGCCGATAGTACCAGCAGATAAAATAACTTCCTTTCTGGCAAGTACCGTCTTGAGATTATTGTCACTATCCAAGAATTGAATTCCGTACGCCGTGTTGGTAGTTGTGTTTATGAGCACTTTTGTGACATGAGAGTTGATAGCCACGTGAAGATTATCTCGGTTTTTGTTTGGCCTAAGGTAGATTCTAGAAGAGGAAGCCCGCAAACTATCTTCTACCATCATTAACGCAATTGTTACACCTGTTTGATTAGCACCGGTGACGTCTCCATTTCGGTATCCAAGTTCCACTCCTGCCTCTACTATGACCTCTGATAGAATAGGATGATTAGCGAACTGCTGAACTGGCATAAGGCCATCAAACCCGTGGTACCCGCTGTCTACAATATCTTTATCTTTGTTTTTCTCAGATTTGATAAGATACTGGAGGAAATCTTTATAACCCCAACCATCATTTCCTGCTTCAGCCCAACTATCATAAATGCTAGGATGCCCTCGAGTATACATCATTCCTTGCATTGCCGTTGTTCCACCCACCATCTTACCTCTTGGCCACGAACACACACCCCCTGTGTTTAGACATGCATTTTCTTGGGCTGAGTTTTATATTTCCAGTCCAGAGAAGAACCCACTGCACTAACTGCAAATGAGGGGATCTCCGTGGTTGTAGGCTCCTCTGGTCCAGCTTCGAGTAACAAAACGTTCCACCCTGCATTTTCGCTCAACCTGGAAGCCACTATTGGGCCAACAGCTCCCGCTCCCACGACGACAAAATCATACTCAGAGAAGTCGTTGATAAGTGTTCCTTCTCTGCCCAATCTCTTGGATGGCTCTGAGATGTCACTATTAGCAATCAACAGTTGTGTTACTAACCCCATGAATAGGGTGTAGTTGGCTCCACAGCTGCTTGGAATGTAACCCGTCGTGTCTATGAAGCTTCCCGCTTCACAACTGATGTTCACCATGATGCCGCTCCTTCAACTTTCTGCAAAAATAGTACATTTGATTTCACTTTAAACGGAATTATGTTTCACAACAATCATAATAAATAATAACTTTGTTTTTTTAAAGGTTTTAGATCAATTTTTAGACCTCAATCAGTTGAAAATATACTATCAACATGTTCATCGTATTATACAAATATATATCACATTTCTATATTAATAGTTTGATGTAAAGAGAAATAGGAGTAACAAATTTGTTTTTATTGCTACAAAACAAATAAATTACAGTTTCCACAACAAAATTCACATATCATTACATTATTTTTTTTAAATCTTCAATAAAAAAAATAATCTTAAGCTTATGTATATAATTTTCTACATGATAGCTGATCATCTCTATTGATAAAAGTATATTGGTATGTGTGTTTTATATATATAAAACTTTCGAGAGAATTACTAATTCTTCTCAATAAGAAATAAATTTGAAATTTTGGGAAATTTTAGAGTAACCACTCAAGAGGTGCGCCAAATTTTCATGTTGAAAACTGATCAAACAAGGCGGGTTCGCTTCCTCTATATTTAACTCTTCCAATTCTAAACCGATTAGTTTAAATAGTACATAAGTGTATACACCAAACGGGTAGTAAGACGCTGTGCTAAATATGTTTCTTTTGTTTCAACGTTATATCAAAAAATAATTGCTGGTTTATATACGAACATCTATTTAGCCATAAATCTAGAGATTTATTTAACCTCTTACATTCTGACACTATCTTTACTGGCTAATGGATAGTGGCATGATACCTTTAGGGCTAGTCAGAAAATAATTGAAAATTATATATTCAGCCAACAACAAAAATGTATTTATTTCTAAGAAACCTGGGTACTTGAAATGTACTACATTTTAGTCATTTATTCAGTCCTTTCAGAAATTTCTCAGTAAGCATATTATTATTTTGGCCATTAGAATAAATTTTGGTCAACATTCATGACTAAAAAAAGGTTTTATTCTTTGAAAACTATATATTCCTGCCAAATTTGTTTTTTTTAAATACAAAATATATTTTTTGTACCTTTTAAATAATTTCTTTACAGTGTCGTAAAAACAAATCAATGATAAAAGCTATAGTCAGAGGTAAAATAAAATAAGTGAAATCACGAAATGGATGGACTTCTCTGGTGCTCCCGGGGTTGAATTCTCTAGTACAGGTTGTCATTTTCCACTCTAATTAATTTGATTTAGTTATCAGGACTTATACAGTGAATTAAAAAAAAGTAAACTACATATAAAATAATGGTTTTTAGTTTATTCTCTCTTACCATACCATTTCTTTTACGCTATTGAGCAACTATTTGATATATATTTATTATTTATATTATATTAAACTAATCCAGTTATAAAACAAATGCTTTAGGGTCTATTAATATTTAAGTGTTCATTTGAAAAAATATAAATATAATTTTTTGCTTCCATGTGGTTACATAGACACAGTTAAATAGTAAAAACTTTCGTTTTGGAATAAATGGTAATTTATTTCAGATTTACGAACTTGATGTGGGCTAAATATTTTGTTTCCAAACATCAAATTTAAACAAGTATATGTGTTTACAGCTAATAGTATTCATTTTATGTTAACTTATATCATAAGGCTAAAGAATGCAGTTCCTAAATTCTTAACGCTTGATTTATTCGATTTTGATTGATAGTGTAAAATATAATTTAACTCGGTCAACCATTTTTGTTCCGTAACGGACTAGAGTTCATGATACAATTAATAAATTTATTTTCAGATATTTCAAGAATTGTTTTATTGATCAAGTATTGGTTATATTTTAAATAATTTAAATACCCTGCTATGTTGAAAATTACACCTGGCAACATTAAACTAAGTCCAGACCACTGGACTTAGCTTGCCAAGTGTCTTCCACTAAAATATCCAAGGTGGTCCCGTGCTCAGGTTCATAACTCCAAGTCACCCATAGTTTGGTGAACGGTAATCACCCACATAAAATGTTAATTTTGATGTGCTCAGTATAAATAAAACACTGAACCACTAAAACTTGTGCACACTTAAACATAATTGCAGGCCGCGATTCACTGTGATTGTGTGTCTTACAGCTATTAGATAACTGACGATCCATTACCTAAACTGTCTTTATCTAATGCCGTTCTTCCGTATAAACGATAATTTAATAAATATTTTATGTTATAATTGTTTTAGTTTTTTAAATTTTCAATCTTCTTATATATTTTTCTCATTATTAATAATAGAAACTAAAATATTGTATAGTTATGTTAAGAATTATAATAATGTTTTGTTATTATAAATATCTTTTTATTAAAAGATAACACAAAATACTAGGCATTCGAGTGCCCACAGTGATACTTATTAGTTTTTTCCCATTTTGAAAATCAAATGTGGGTCAAATTTAAATAAAGTAGTTCTTCCTTCTTTCCAGTTTTCTTATTTTTAATTAAATATTAGTCAAATTTAAATGAGGTGTGTTTTTCTTCTTTCTACTGTCAGTATGTATTATACAGTTACTACAAATATATATAAAACTAGTTTTGCAAGTTTTCAAATTAAAAAACTTTAAAAATGGAACTGTCCCTTGAAAGCTAACACGATGTTTTTATCAGAGTAGCATATTAATTAGATATATAATGTATTTTGGACCATTTTCATTTTAACCCATATAATATTTTACAATTGTGAGGTTATTGAATTATTTGGTTACTCTTTTAAGGCCAATAAAATCTATAGAACTATATTTTCTAAGTCATTTCTTGTTCAATGGCTGCTTATAGTTAAATACAACAAATGGTTTTATGATATGACGTTTATTTACTCACTTCTTTTGAATAAAAAATGTTGCAAATGTTAAAAATCTTTTACGATTGGTAAATTTAATAAATATATTTTTAAACTTATTTAACCTATCTAGTTTTCTTGAGCAAGTTCACCTTCTTTCCAAAACCACACTATAGCATTCGGTTTAAAGCTGTTCCTGACGCAATGACCTACCAGATATTCTTCGTGTCTGTCCATGAAATTGGCGCTAAGCATTGTGGAGGGCGTAGAAAAACTTGTCTCCGTATGAGGAATCACGCGGGGTGACCCACATGGGCGCATAACTTGAAATGGGTTCGTTGCCCGACATTGACAACTACGACGATTCAAATCAGCTCAGTTGCACAGAAAGATATATCTCTTAAAAGGTATGAATTAAAATGTTTAATGTTGCTCGATACTATTTATTATTTTTTTATATAAACAAACATTGATTGGTTAGTGGAAAACTCGTGAAAACTTCACTTTTAGCTGTGTTAAGGTCATTCGACTATCAACATTTTAGTGTGCACTTTTACTAAGTGTATAATTATAAGCTATAAATTGTGATTCACTTATTTAATTTCATTACATTTCACGAGTTATAAGGGGTCTAACTTGCTATTTTATTCTTTTTGCTTTCCATTTTTGAGGTAAAGTAATTATTATATGGGGCTGAAACTTAGTATAGCTAGACATGTATATAAGGTGTATACAATGAAACATTTATAATATTATTTATATTATTAATTATATTTGTTGATATTATTATTAATATTTATAAAATTATTATTAATATTATAAAAATGAATATAATTTATAGCTAGCATAGATTGGATTATTTATAATATCAATATTATTAATATTATAAATATGTCATTGTATACACCTCATATGACTGTCTAGTTATACTAAATTTCAGCCTCATACATTAATTACTTTACCTCTACATTGATACGCAAAACATAAAATATCAAGTTTGACCCCTTATAGCTCGTAAGCTGTAACGATTGGAAATAATTGGATTACTATTTATCCTTAAGTGCTATACACTTGTTAAAACTGTGCGATAAAATGTTGCTGGTCGAATGACCTTAACTAGCGATATAAATTGGAATGTTTAGATCCTGATAAAGATATGAACTATAAATAGTCTATTAATGACTGCCTTGTATGATATTCTAAAGCGCTGGTAGCTCTTATTAGCAAGTGATTCCAAAATAATCTAGAGAAAATGAGCATGCCAAGTAATTTAGAAAAAAAACATATTTAGTTAAAGTAAAAAGAACTATGTGTCAACCATTAATACATTCATTTTTAATACTATTCTAATAATGTTTTCGTCTAGCAGTTGAGCCTCTATTCTACCGACGACAAGTGCAGCACGATACAATTTTTGGCCAAGTTGGGATTCGAACTTTGGAGTCTTTAATTACAAACAAACATACAATTGAATGAACGAGGGCGTGGAAAATATTTTATCTAAAAGTAAATTATGTTGTCATTTAATTAAAAACACATTTTATCTAATAAATAATAATAATAATATTTAGCACCGCGTCTTACTACCCGTTCGGGTTATACGCTTAAGTACTAATTACGCTAATGGATTAGGAATTGGGAAGGTTGAATTTAGAGGAAGTGAACCCGCATGTGCGTGGAGGGAGAGTGGAAAACCATTTAGGAAAAACCCCCCTCAGTTCACCCGACCGAGATTCGAACCTCGATCTCCCCGTCCTCGGCAGTCGAGCTCAACACGACTAGCGCGTTAGCCAACTACTTTTATCTAATAAAAATACCGTTAAATTATTACGTATTCCATCTAGTCAAAGTTTTTGAGCTTAATGATATATATACATTTATTTTTAATAAGGTATTTAAATTGTAGTAAATATAGGCTTAAAATATAAAGTTATGATAAATTAGTCAAATGATAATATATGTAATATTTAACTAAGGCTTACTGAATATGATACATTGTTAAACAAGTCTTATTCAGAAGGTCTTTATTACATTTTGCTTTTACTACCATTTGACTAATTTCTCACAGCAATATATTAGCTATGTTAGCCAGGCCTTAGAGTAGCATAATTATAACATTAGATTATAACATTCGATATGTATCTTTAAAAAAAAGTTCACAAAAATGGTTTGCTATGTCAAAATTCAGCATAGCCTTTTACGTGTGTAGGAGAAAATGAAGCACCCAAAATTTTCTTTCTCTACCACGCATTGGTGTAAAGATAACGGTTCCAACATTTTGTCCAGTTATTATGCAAATAATACTGTTTATCAATCAGTATGAACATCAAATGAGACTACATGTTTTTTAGAAACTGTATTAGATACCAATCAAATATATATGCTACGCCAATCCGTCTAATCCAACAAATGATAAAAATAATTTTATATAAATATAACTTTACCCGAATAAATTTGCCCTTAAACTAATTTCATCAAAATAACTAGGTCTAAAGCGCTTGGCCTTAAGTCATTTGACATAAAACTAGTTCATATTAAAAAAAAACTTTACGAATTTAATTTCATCAAAGTCAGTTTGCCCAAAATAGCTTAGCCTAAAATTAACGTCATAGATGTTCATTTGGTGTCAAATAAACTTTTTTTTTTATTCTAGCCCAATATTTAATATAATAGAAAGTCAGTTGGAATAAAAATGTTTAAGCTGAATGTAATTTAGCTTATTGTGCAGACCAATTGGTATCTAGGCTTATTTATGTCTACCCGTTTTTCTTATGTATGTTTAACTTCTATACCCATAATAGTGTTTGTACTACTTTTGCACGAGTGGTGTGAACTCACCTTTGAATTCGTCCTGGAGACAAGTTCGGACCAAGTGATCAAAATCTGTGTCACTGGATCAGTCTGGGTGAAGATCCTCAACTGATGAGCTCTACACCTACTATTTTTCATTATATATGGTGGAGTTGGACCAAATTCTTTTAGTCTCAAGTCTGATAAAGTATTGAGAAGCTCTACGTGACCTAACCATCGTTTCCATTGTCATTTGCATTGAACAATCAAGGGTATCTCATTGATTTGATTAAATATTGTTTGATTATTGAATTATTATTAATCAGTTGGTTGTCAGTATAATCTTAATTTGAATGATTATCCTTGACTTACGTAAGAGGGTTCACTTGAAATTTTAAGCAATCATTATGAGAGAGGCCGATTGTATTTAATTATGTTATTTAAACATATTAGTTCTACAATCCTTTTTTTTATTAATATCATATTTTTTCTTTCACACTATCTTAACTGTTGTAATGATGTATTTGTTATTTAAAGTGCTGTGAAATTTACGGAACGTAAAGCATGTTGTATTTTTTTTCTCAAGTGTCTACTTCAGAGGATCTTAATTTAAGAGTTGGCCAATAACATGAAACATACTTTTGATTATATTGTTATCAATTCTTTTGCACATTGCTTATATAATGATTGATATATACATATAAGATAAGCCTGTGTCAATTTTCAGTAAACTTCTTGACTTTTTTTTTTATCTAATGAAATATGTTAATCAATTTATGGTGAAAATTCCACTTTTCTCAAGGTTATTTTTGTCGTGAATGTCTAGATCAACATACCGATTCAATTGCCACCTATTTTTCGCGCTAACTAGAATTAGATCAATAATTTCATGCATCTTGGTTTAATGTTTGCTTTAATAGCACACTATGTAATTTCAAAGTGCTTGATGAAACATATTAATTAAATACAAGTTAATAATATATATATATAAGCTTTTGAAAAATTTTATGAATGATTGTGTTTCATATTATTACCGCTACTTTTTTGAATTTCTCAACATCTAATTGCTTATATGCTAAATAAAAGTTTAATTGCAATAGTCGGTTTTATAGATAACTGTTTTGCACTCCATCTAAGGTTTATATTATTGTAATAAATCGAATCAACAAGCAGCCTGTAACCCTTCCAGACTTTGTAAATGCAGCTATATAATATATTTTTAAGAGAAATAGGGGGATGTGTGTGGTTGGTTTAGGAAAAAAGGGGGGAGGGGGTAGCTTTGTAAACTTAAGAAGTGAAAACTAAATTTTTTTGTAATATTGTGTTTTATTGCTTAGATATTCCAAGCGTTTGTTTCTTTTTAAACTGGTTTTTTGACCTAGTAGTCAGGTGAGCACCTTTAAGTAGGAAACAACGGCTTGATTACTTTAGGGATAATGATTCCCTTAAAGTTTGTTTGTAACATATACTGCCAATCTGAGATATCCTTACATATACACTAATCGAGTAGGGATGATAAAGTTGGAATTTTAGAGAAAACGTATCAGCATTTGCTGGGAGTGAGAATGGTAAACCATTAAGTAATATATCACCATCAGAAAATCCTGCTGGGATTCGAACCCGATAAGCCTTTCTACATATAACTAGCCTAATCAAGCCTGACCTTAGTCCGCGTGTTCAATAATGCTGCTATTAGGCCTAACATCAGTTACACTATATTCATATGAAATATCTACAACCCTAGACGGGAGGATCACAGAAACAAACGTATTGAGGCCACGTCGCTACCTTTTGGATGACAAAGGAGAACTTACGAACCAGAACTTCCCTTGATAGAGACCATGTTTAATGTTCTTCCATCCTCTGCACAAGCGAGTGTGAGAATGTCCCTTCAACCCCATTTTCATAAGATGAAGTGTCAAAAGTCTTCAGCACGACTGTTTCTGCTCCTTACTTAAGGACTTTGTTTTAATAAAAGCAGATTGTAACTAATGTTATTGACATCCACTTCTTCTCGAGTGCTCAAAGAGTGGTCATCTTTCAAAAGCAACCCTCTCTTTTTGCATTGACTCGTATCTCTTACGTTCTTACTTACTCTATGCTATTTGGTACTCGAGAGTTAATTGCTGCCCTTACAAAAGTATCTCACCAATCCCTATTTTGAGCTAAATCTGTCCAGTCCACCTCACTACACACTATCTCTTAAGGTACATTTTAATGTTTTCCGCCCATCTGCGTCCATCTATTCCCACTGGTCACTTACAATTAGGTCTACCTTTAATACCTTAAGCGTGGTTTTATTTATATTTTCCAATTGCGCTGCATGTCCTTCCCACCTTAACCTGCGAGATTTGATTACCCTAACAATGTCTGGCGATGGGGTAACACATAATTTGTAACCTCCTACACTCTACAATATATTCATCCCTTTTTGGACCAAATATTTGTTTTTGAAGGCCCTAAATTCATTCTTTTCAGCTAAGGTAAGGGACCAAGTTTCACAATCATAAAAAAGAACTGGTGAAACTATTGTTTTTCTTATTCAAAGTTTTACATTTTTACTGACAAATGGCGAGATTTTAACAACCTTCTGACTAGGTAAAACCATGCATTTCCCAATAATAATATTTTCCTCTCTTATAATTTTATTGTTAGTTAACATTGCTCCTAAATATTTGTACTCACCTTACCTTACCAAATTATATTTTTCGAAGTAATCTCTAAATTTTCGTCCTTAATCTTTGTTCTTTGTGTGCTCATGTACTTAATCTTTTCACCGTTCACTTCCAAGCCCTTGTCCCTTATTGCCTTTAATATTGTTGTTTGACATTTCGGGCAGCATCTTCCTTACTATTAATTAACACATCCAAACCATCTACGAATCCTAATCCCTTAGTTGTACCGTTTCATGTCGGCCCTTCCCTACTTTCTTGCCTTACCTTAATAGCATATTATAAAGGGAGAAGTGCATCTCCTTTATTCAATCCTTTATTTATTTCTAAAGCATTTGTTAAGTGACATCCAACGCGTACCCTACCACACATAACTTTCCTACAAACCGTAATTAAATCTACAAATTTATATGGAATCTCAAACTTGAGTCAGCTTTCTTTCTTTTTCTTTAAACTGAATCATAAGCCTTTTTTTAATGACTAGATTACTTATTAATTAGCAAATATGACTTTATTTCTAATAAAAATATGTTTTATATGGTTTCTGAAACTATAGTAAAAGCAGATCTAAAATGTACAGTGCATTATTTGTTTATTCATAAATAATTATTTAATGAGAGGAATGCTTTGCTTTCTAACTAAATCCAGGTTATTTCAAAGACATTCAATGATTCATGACGGACGACCTTCCCAAGATTAAAAGGCTGTCTTCATCCACATCGCTTACGACTGCGGAAACATTTCTTAGAGCTCTTCTGCATCTAGGACATAGACATGAACAATTTGTCAAACGTATACTGGTTTAAGCTCCTCGTATATAGCCTCATTAGAGTACGACCATACTTGATACCTGGTCACCGCGACAAAAACTCCGCAACCAGGTCGCTAGAATGTCAAGCAGTGTTGTTTGTATGAAAGACCCAGAGTCGCTCCCGTTTACGACCAAGTCGCTGTCGTTAGATTTTAGTCTCGTAGTATGACCACCCTAATACAGGATTGCATGCTAGTGTGCAAAACGACTGAGCCATCTTCTTTGGCATTATTAAAAAAAATTGGTTACAATTCCAAGGAATTTTTTATTAAGTAGTTATATTTCATTGCCAACTACCATTTGAAATCTACAACAAAGTTTCAATAGCAAATAAATATTTATTGCATAGGCTATATTTATATATATTTACTTTACATGATTAAAATTACAGTAAACATGCTTAAGTTAACTATGCAACAAAGACAATATTATTTAATAGACATCTGCGAAACAGGTTTTTTGAGTTCAAATAGAATCTAGAATTGAAGCAAATATTATCTTCTAAATTCGAATAACTATAGAGTCAAATCACATCCTAATTAAATAAGATGTTGAATAAAAACAGTTACACATTATAAAAACCATTAAAATAGCTAATTATGTTATGTTAATTTAGCATGTATAAGTCTAAGTTCAACAAGTTCGTGCAACAGTAGTTCACCTTGTAAAAGTTGAGCGGCTAAGAGCACTATCTGTTGTGCTGATTATAAACTATTTCAATATATAATATCTTCATTCCTCATAGTTTACTCATTACTTACGTAATTTTCAAGGGTGAATCTATAGACTATACAAATATATTAAAAATACTATTTTGGTAAGAAAGCGCAACTTATTTTCCGGTTAATATGGTAATAATTAATAACCATTTACTTTACCTCACAAAATTGTTATTAAAAATATATTGACAGATTTTAGGCACATAATAGGCTTAAAATCTGTTAGTAATACAACAGTACAGTTTGATCAGTTTTTAGGGTTGAAGATACCTTCCAGAGGTTACAAAGAGATTTAGTTATAATATCCTTATCAACCCTCGTCTATGACAACTTGAACGCAAATATTCTTTTAACAAGCATTGAAACCTGTATCGGTGGGCGCACGGGCTAAAGGTCAAACTCGTCTAGTCTGGGTTACTGGTGATATGTAGGTCGGGGCTCGAATTCCGGCCAAATGCACTGAAGTTATTTTTTTAAATTGTGTTCCACTCCCTATTCACGCAACTATGAGTAGGCCTTGATTTCCTCTAAAAAATGTGTTACACCTCTATCATCCCTACGATCATACAGCATCCGTTTAAATATTTGGAATACCTGGATGGGTGGTAAGACGCGGTGCACAAAAATAGGTCCTTTTCAATAAATCTCTTTTCTTACATTCATCGCCTGGATACTTTTTTAAGAACATTTTTTGTTTTAAATAAATATAGTGTACATACTTATTTGTTTAATCTATCCTTAATGATATGTAATATTTGATTAAAATTGCTTAGGTTTATAGATAACTGCAATCATATTTTCCAAATGCATACTCTATAACAGGCTTAGATCTAAATATACTAACATACTTACACACAACACCCCTACCTCATATCGTTAATTTACCAATCAGCAAAAAAGGAACATACCCAAGAGTAGTACCTACTTTCTAGACAATCAGTACAAACCTCCCTTCTTTTCAGACATGTTTAACGTTTATCTCGTTATTTACAATCTGGTGTTGCTTTGAATCTATCATATCTCATTTATGTTACCTGTCTGCGTTTATTTTACTAACATCTATTTTATGAATATTTACATGGTTTTCTTGGTAATAATTAATGCAAATCCCTTATAAAATGTTTACTTTTATGTTAAATGTATTCCGTACAATTGTGGACGTGATCAAAATTCGATCTTATTTATTCTAGCTTACTGATTACTGGGAGGTCGATATTCGAATCCCGCCTGGGTGTACTGTTGGTATTTTTACCTAAGTGGCTTCGCACTCTCCCTCAAGTCAAATGTGGGTAAATTTTTCTAAACTACGCCTACCTCCAACCCACCACATTATCGCAATTAATATAAGATATATACAAATACATATATATATCTATATGTAAATATTAATATGTATATATAAATATTAACAAGTATATATGTATATATGCCTATATATAAATATAGAATATATATCTATTATTTGCGATAGTATATGTTTTTTTAATTTTTACTATATCATTAAATTTAGCGTTTGTTTATTTTACTTAAACACTGCAGGTTGTATGGAATTTGTTTTGATTTGTTTTAGTACCGCGTTTTAGTACAATTCGGGTTATGCGCCTATTTACTAATTTTAATCTAATGGGTGAGGGAAAATGAAGATTGAATTTACAGAAAAGTAATCGCGTTTGAGTGGAGAGAGGGAGATTAGAAAACCATCCTCAGTACACCCGACCTGGATCGAACCATGGTCTCCCTATAATCGGCATTATAGTCTATTGCGAGAGTAACTTCTTAGACAAAGCGGCCACTGAAGCGCGTATTTGTTTTGTTGGATCATATTTTTAACATGGGGCTACGGCAGTAAATATCTTGCAAACTGGCTTAACTCAGGACAGCTCTGTTATTACTAAATAGCCAAGATCAGCCCCAAGAACTAGCAATTATAGAGATTCTAACGAACCCATTTATAAATACTAATTCATTGTAAGTGGTTCTCTCTAGACTATATAACCTATTTTCATAATCTTAGAAATTTAAAAGGATATTTTAGCTATGTGATCTCGTCTCTTATCATGATTATAATCTGGTTGCATAATTATTCCAGAATCCAGACGCTATATTCACAGAATTAAGCTGTTGGATTTTCTTAAAGCAAAACCAAGGAGGATTTTTTTTTTAATGTTGCTTAAATTGACCACTTCAATAACTTTGTCATCATATTCACACAAAAGGAACATTAAAATATTTACACTTAATTTACTCTGAAAGAAATAAGTTTACCCTGATTGTTTCAACTATGGTTCGTATCTTTTATGATAAATTCATAATGGAGCCAGTTAAGTTATGGCTGTACGCTTTCATTGTAAGCGGAGTGAGAAACTTTTTTTTATACAAAGAATCTGTTAAATGTTAACCAACTACAATATTTTTTTATGATACACGATTTTATTTATCACACTAAATAACAGATTAAGTGGGTGTTATGTTAGTAACACCATATTATAGAGTATTTAGTATAAACTATCCATAATATTTTTTAAATGAAATAGAACCAAAACTAAAAGATGTACCAACATTCCTAAACATTTAAATAGACAGAGAGTATTCTGTCATTAGGCCTATTAGTGATAATTCAGTGTTAATTTTTTTTTAAAGAAAGGTATGTGTACTCACCATTTCCATAAATAAACTATCCTCAAAATGTAAATTTATATATTATATATATATATTATATATATATATTATATAGCTTATTTCAAACGTGGATAATTAAAATAAACGGAGATATTGAGTGTTGAATCCCTTTCGGTTATACTTAGAGTGGTTTTTCCTAAATGGTTTCCCACTCTCCTTCCACCCAAATGTGGGTAGATTACCTCTAAAATTATTCCTTCATCATCCACACCCAATTAGAGTAACTATCATTATATGCGTAAAATCTGAACAGGTAGTAAGTCCTGGTGATAAAAGAAAAAAATCAAAATCTTTGCAAAATGACTATACTACATTTTAATTTATGAAAAACATCTTTATCACAATATGGTTAGAATTACGTTCTAAAAGCTTAAGGAATCAAACTCTATCAATATGTTGGATAATGTATTAAAGTGTGGACACTTGGGGCACCTTTTATAAAATACAAAACTATTTTTTATGGTTACCATCAATAAAAAGTTAGTTTTATTTAGTTTTCACAAGATTTTTTTTCAAAAGTGCCATTATATGGATTACTTAGTTTCAAAATAGTTATGCCTCTAAAGAAGTCAATCATAATTGTTGCTGACATTTTTTCCCTTTCCCTAGAATCTATTTAAAACTTGTTGTAAGATAGTTCTTAAAAACAGAATTTTCTCTCATTCTTGCTTATGACCCAAATATTATATAGTTACAATATTCTTTATATTGAATGTATATTTTGTTTATAATCTAATATTTTATAGATTAATTGGTAATTTTCAGTAATAATTGCGGTATGAATTATGAAGTATGTATTTTTTTTAAAGTTATTAATTTACTTTGAGTAAATGAGGTGTGCAGAAGCTATATTAACATTATTAATCATAGTCTTACCTCAATAAAACCAAGTAAAAGTTTTTTTAAATAAATATATTAGCCAAATACATTCTTTGGAAACCGTACATACTATGTTCATCGATGTATGCCACTTAAGAGTAATTTAACTTTTTATATATATATATAATATATATATATATATATATATATGGAACTTAGTATAAATCCTTTATAAAATTATTTTTTCTTAGTACTACAAATAAATATAATTTATAGAACTAACTATTTCTTGACTCATTATGTGCCTAGGATAAAAACTTTATTTTTCATCGCGAATCAATAATTGGTTTTACAGTATATAATTATTATAAAGTCTTATCATCTTACTACTCAACTTACCATTAATTTTTAATATTTTATTTCCCATTAACTTATTCATGAAATATCCCATTTATTCTGTATTTCATTTTATTTGGTTGATAAAGTAACTAATTAACTATACCACAGAGAAAATTTCACTTACTCAGCTTAGTCTTGCTTGTAATTTAACTATAATTACATTGGCTTACGCATTTTCTTTCACTAGATACCTATGGCTAAGGACTAGATTTTTATACCTTGCATTAAACGTTAGGCGTTAATAAATTTTATATTTTACAATATATTTGCAGATTTTCTTAAAAATATAATACCATACAACTATTTATCCAAACATATATTTTTAATTACTCCTAAAAATGTTTCAATCATTATCATAAGTACATGCTTAGCCAGTCTTGTCTGACCATATAGCAGCTTTTTCTCCAATCACTATGCAAGGCGCGTTTATATTACCACCAACGATATCTGGCATAATAGAAGCATCAGCTACTCTGAGTCCTCTTACGCCACGAACTCTTAGTTGGGGATCTACGACTGCATCCAAATTCCATTCCGGTCCCATCTTAAACGTACCTGATGGATGCCACAAGGACATGGTGTATTTCCTTACTGAACACTCGAGATAGTCATCAGATAACAACTTATTTTGCTCACAGCCAAGAAACTTGTTAGGTTTTACCTGCACGCCAATATCTTTTAAAGTTTTTGTTTGACTTAACTTTTCACTAATATTGAATGCTTCCACCAATATTTTCACATCAAAAGGGTGGCTTTGATAGTTTGGATAAATCATTGGATGTGTATAGGGGTAATTGTTTTTCCCTTCTCTAAAACCCCGGCTCAGTGTTCTTAGCAATGTCTCAAGTGCTGAAAAGGAGTCTTTGTATATAATTGGCTCATATACTGAGTTGTAAAACTCATCTGTAATCCATTTAATTATTTTTAATATTATTCTTCCATCAAAACTTTCAGTAATATCAGAAAAGTAAACCGTGACGTCTGTATATTCAGTATTGTTTGAAAATGTTGTGTTAATAAATGCTTAAGCTTGCCCTACCCCTAAAGTCATCAATGGGCCATCGTTTTGAAGGAGAAATTGAGTAAATGTATTGGGATTGGAAATTCGGGGGGAAACTATACCTATTGGAGACTGGACAGTGTAAACGAGGCATGTTCTGACCTACTTTAATGTCTGCAATGATGGGTTAAATTCCAGCTTCCAATATCTGCCAGTATGATCCTATTCCAGACAACACAAGTAAGTGCGGTGAGTTGAAGGCTCCAGCTGACACGTTCACCTCTTTCCTTACTCCGACCGTGTGCCTATGCATATTCTTTTTGAACACCACACCTTGTGTAACTTTCGTATTAGAATCGATAAGAATCTTTTCTACAAAGGAATGCAGACTTATGTCGAAATTTAAGCGATTTCGTGCAGGCCTCAAAAAAGCTTTGGCAATGCTACACCGTAGGCCATCCCTCAATGTTCCATAGGCGAGTCCAAACTCAGTTGGTTTTTCTCCATTAATATCATTGTTTTGAAAACCAATTTTTCGGCTGCTTTAAGTAACGTGTTTACAATCTTTGGGCGGTACCGAAACTCTTCCACGGTTAGGTAACCCTCTGTTTTGTGAATGAGGAATTCAAATACCTCTCGACCCGCATGTCCTCAGATTTCTTGAAATAAGGCAGTACCTCGTCATAACTCCAACCTATGCTTCCAGCCAAAGCCCAGTTGTCGTAATCACGCCGGTTGCCACGAACGTATAGCATTCCGTTGATTGTGCTAGTTCCTCCTAAGACCCTGCTTCTTGGCCAGATGAATCGTGAATCTTTCATAGCTTCACAGAAACCGGATTGTGGCTCTATCTTGTACTGCCAATCCATGGGCCCTCCTTCAAGTGTTGGTGCCATGGCGGTAATTTCAGATAGAGGTCTCATCTCCCCCTGCCTCAAGAAGAAGAACGCTCCAGCCACCAATCTGATACAAAATCACATTTGTAACTATACATAAAATATATATTTAACTTCACATTTAGTATTTACAATGTTTATTAAGCTGTTACAGAAATAATATGAGGAAAATCTTTCAAATTTAGTGTGCTAGAGAAATGTGCGTTTCAATAATCAAGTCCTCTCTTTATAAAAACTCGGGCAATATTTTATTTTCAGAAACTATTAGGAACAATCTTAATACCCATCATATAATGTATATAAGATGAATTATTATTTTTCATTTCTAAAATATCAGCATTTTATGAATTGTCCTATAAAATTAATAAACGAATCGATGTATACGTGAATAAAAAATATATTTTCTTGGTTATTTTAACAAAAAAAAAATTGCCTAAGCGATTAGATGTCAATCTGCCATGTGGTTTAAAAATAGCAAAAGCGAAAGTTCGAGAACACGCGGCACACCTAAAACTATATTCTCTATATACAACGACCACATTTTCCCTTTCTTCGTAGCAAGCCCAACTCTTTCGAATGGAACACAATTTTATTTTTTTAAGGAAACCTTTAAGGTTTAGTAATTAAATTATACGATGTAATATCATGCAAGTATCCATCCTAACTAAATCGATTACAACCACACCCTTTAGGTGACATCACAATTATAAAATCCCAGATAATAACTATTGTGATACAAACCTAATTTTCAAACCTTCCATAGCTGTTATATATATAATTACGGTTACTACCCAACCTAATTTAACTTAACTTTTCATGCATTAATATTACAATTTTGAACAATATTGATCAAATAAACAATTTAAATTTAAAAAGAAAATAATGGCGTTATGTAACGCACAGGATCTTGGCTAGATTATACTGTTTTGTTATTTTGGAGGACCAATTATAAGAAATAACTTATTTCCAACTTGCTGATTAAAAAATCCATTTATTAAGTCGCACAAAACAAATGACAAATAAATCATACCAGAATAACAAAAAAACAAAACGAAATCAGTCTCTCCAACTTGATCACAACAAAACACACATATATTGTCGTCTTGTTACCCTACTCGCTATCACTCCGCCAAACGGTAATAATGGTAGCCGTTAATTTAACATGAGACTAGTCCGATCCGAAACATAATGTGATTTTAGTGAATTTTGTTTTAATTGTATGAATATTCAAAATTATAAAACTTTATAAATCTTGGTATTATTATATTTACTGTCTTCTTAAACTATACAATAATAATGAATTATACATTTATTGTAATAAAACAAAGTTAATTACTTTTAAATGCTCTGCTTATATATATATATATATATTCATATATATATATATATATATATATATATATATATATATTCATATATAACATACAATATCCTATCTATCTACTATTTGTGTATTTTTGTATCGGCATAAAATAAACATAGAAACATGCTACTCCATATATAGGTGTAAATAAATTAAAGAACTTCTGTAAAAACTGCAAGAATGGTTTTTTAGTTAAATTTAGAACCTGAGTGTTAATATGAAAAATAATAATTAATTTACTAACCTCCTCAAAATTAACTGAATGGCATTCGATCGATTTATTTTATGTACAGGTAAAAATATTTTGATCCATGGCCTTTTAATGTTGGTCTCCTTGCAGTTAAAGTATAAAAGAGGAAATTCGGACAGTGATTTTTGCACGACGTATCTGTTGTTTTCGGACATGGGCTCAAACCAAAGGCTAAAAATCTCAAAAAAATAAGTTTATATTTAGTTACATACTCAAAGCTTACCTCAGATTGCCTGTTAGCTATCACATCACCCGAAGATCCAGCACCTACCACAATAAAGTCATATCAGTCTCTGAACTGCTCGGTATCTCTTCTATACCTGTGTTCAGAATTTGGAATGTCCTGCCTGAATAGCCTGAGACCTACTTCAAGGGTGATACTGTCAGCAAAACAAGAGCACGACTCAGTGCAAGCTGCCACCGGGTGTACCCCAAAGAGGGTATTCATTATGTGTTGATGATTCGGTCCTAAAATCAAATAGAAAAAAAAAGACAAACTATCACGAACAAGTATTTAAATCGGGGAAATATTTAAAATGAAATTATGATAAAACTTAACTTTTTATGTGTGTCTTGGTTCAAGGAAGAAGATTTTACCATTTTGTGTGTCCCTGGCTGCAGGTCTAAAATGGTTTCATGGATTAAAAAAAAGGGGTATTCTACTTATAAGTGATTTTTTTTTTTTAATTTCAAACTTTTCGAAAAGTCTTTAACGGTTTTGTTTATTGGATTGATTTGTTGTTGGATATCTAGGAGTGTTTGAACTCCTAAAATACGTGTTATGATTAAGAAAGAATTGATGAGGCTGAGGTCTTAAAAGCTATGAAAATGTTTATGTATAAATTTCTCACTATATGTGCTGGGATCTCGATTGTTCCTAATGACTGTAAGAATGCTGGCATTGTATCACTGTACAAATGCAAAGGGAGTAAGTGTGAATTTAAGAACTATATGGCATTCAGTTTGTTGAGTACTTCAGGCTATAGTTTTGAAAGAGTTTTAATTGAGAGGGTGCGTGAAAAAACTGTGACAAGACTTGGGGTGTACAATGTGGTTTTATGACAGAGAGAGGTTGTATTGACAAGATATTTGCATTGTAACACGTGATTAATAAATGTATGGTAGGAGGGAAGAAAGTTTATTGAGCATTATTTGATCTGGAAAAAGCGTACGATCGGGTCAATAGGAGAATGTTCTTAGAGAGTATGTTATGGATGCATGTCTAGTAAATGCAATTTAGGTGATGTATGATGGGTGCGCTAGGGTGAATTTAGTTTTGAGCGAATGGTTTGACATTTAGCAGAATGTTAATCAAGGTTATGTTATGTCTCCACGGTTGTTTAATTTTTTCATGGATACGTGTATGAAGGATGCTTGTAAGGACGCGGTTAGTGTTCAAATGGACAATGTGAATGTGCGAGTGCTGTTATATGCAGATGATGCCGTATCAATGGCTAAGAATGAAAATGACATGCAGAATTCATTAAATCGTTTGAATGTGACGATATGAAAAATGTATCTTATTATAAATGTCTCCAAAACTAAGGTGATAGTTTTTGTTAAGGACGGATCAGGAAATGATTGTCAGCTTAATATAAATGGAAAATCATTAGAACTAGTGAAAGATTTTGTGTATACTGGGCAGAATCTTCTTTAAAAATGGGAGGATGGATGGTGAAATTGGCAGACGGGTGAATGCATCTTGGAGAGTTGTTGGATGTATGTGGATTATTGCAAATAATGACGTAGTATCAAAGGAGACGATGATCTTAATATATAAAAGTGCGTTATATCCAACAATGCTTTATGGATGTGACGCGTGGATTTATCAGGAGAAACACAAGAGCATTGTTGATGCAGTAGAACTTAGATATCTAAAAAATAGATGTTGAAAAACATGTATGCACAGAGTCAGTAATGAATTGGTGCTGAAGGAGTGTGGTTTGAAAGCGAATCCAATAGCTCAATGTGAAAGAACCGTCCTAAAGTCTGTTCATCGTAGGAATTGTTTTTTGAAAGGCCTTTTTGCCTACCAGAAAGCTATTATATAGTATGATATTGGTAGGAAAAAAGATCTTTCAGAGATTAATTCCTACCGTGAATGGAGTATACATTGGTTTGGGTATGGTGAGAGGATGAGTGTGGATCGAGTGACGAAGCAAATATATGACGGTAGAGTGTTTGGATATAAAGGAAGTGGTAGACCATGCAATACGTGGTTAAATGTTGTAGATGTATGTGTGAAAAAGAGAAACGTTAAGAATTTTAAGAATAAAAGAGCATGCATGACTTTCTGTATGGATGTGGATGGGAAGGGAGGATGCAAGGATAAGGAACTGTGGATCAAATTAGTTTTGACTATTTTTGCGTTTTGTTTAACAGTTGTAACCATTGAATGAGTAATATTTAAATATCGCTCAAGATTTCTACTTTTCCTGTGTTTATTTCTACATACTAAATATAACAAAGTTAATTTATAGATTCCCCGTGCAAAGAACGGGTAAGCCATCTAGTACATAATATAAGTTTTGTGGGATTGTGTCGTACCGGTTTTTTTGTAAATCTATAAAGCCATTAGCTTCGTATATGACTGTTACGAATACTTTATGTAGCATATCTACCTAGTCAAATATATAATTATGTTACATTTAAAGATAATTCAACGCTTGAGTTGATATATGTTTCTTTAATACGCTTAGATGTAAAATTTTATTACCACAAATCCTCACCTACTGTTCACATTCTAATGGTCTTTGTAATTTCACAGTCATTTGCGCTAAATGGATAATAATACATTAAACTTTAACTTCACCTACGTAATAAGATTTTATTTCCGCGTTATAACAAACCATCAAAAATCATTATAACGTATGATAAATCTATGATTATTGTTTTTGTTAAGAAATTAAGACGTTTATAAATAGTTTAGAAGAAGTGGGCATACATATTTAGAGAATCGAAATAGTTCAAATTGTACCCAGCATCTTAGTTTATTACATTTATAATAGAAACACTAATTAAAATAATTTCTATAAAAGAGCAAAAACAAAAAATTAATGTATCCAAGCCTTGGACACTTTGGAACATAAAATTAGTAATTCGTTATTTTTATATCGTTTGTAATGTCTTTTTTCTAACTTTTTCGGTTTTGTGTATGCTTCACGTTTTCCAGCTGCAATCTATTCTAAGACAGTTTTTCAGTCTAATCATAAATATTGTTCCGGGACTAAAGAAATGACGGGTGATTATTTGGATGTATTACTTGGGAATATTTCCACTTGTGGATAGTATGATTAATGATCTTTTACTGGTTGTGTTTTGGTATTAATATTTTAATCGCTTTATATAACTGATAAAAATAGATTATTTAACTCACTATATTTGGATTCACGATTTAAGTTTTAAGGATTCGTCCCTTGGTTCAATGTAAATTGTCCGGGTCTCTAATGGGGGTAAAGCTTTTTATATGATAGGCCGAAGTTAACACAGAGGATTAGTTAGCTTGTTTCGAGTAAGCTGATTTATTATCACATAAAAGTAGAGTATTGTAGATTTTGGTATTCTTGTGGTACTAAGTAACTGTCTAAATTATAACAAACGAAGTCAAAACATGCATCTCGCAGGCCAGAAATGGCCTGGCATCTCCACTCTCACCGAAATTGTCACCACATTCCTGACAATGCTACTATTTGAAGGTATATCGTGAGAATATTTTCTTATAAACGATTTGAAGTTCAAACCTAATAAAATGTATAGCAATTCGTTTGGTTACATAATGAGAGTAAAAAATTTGGATATAACCGTACATTTACCATTCACCGTGTAGAATATATGATCTTAACCTTAGACCAAACCAGTTTTAGGAAGTATTTAGGTGTGTTAATTATTAATACTGGCTTTACAGGTAATTTAATATTGTGTGGATAGTGTAAGAAAGGCTTCGTGGCTAACAATGAATCTTTGAAATATTCACAAAATACTAGCACATTATCACGTTATGAATGGTTACGATGGATATTAATGGATATTAAATTGTACACACTTAAAATCTCAAATGCACTGCCGACTATAACTAGGCTAACACAAACTCAAACTGGTGGGATCTTATTTATTGATGATTTATTTTTATTTCGTATTTTAGAAGACTAACCATTAACCATAGTTTGTGTTTTTTAATTTTTAAATTAGAATTGCATTTGATTAAAATAGGCCAAAAATTATAAATTTATTGGGGGAAAAGATGATTTTGAAATTGATTGTGGTTGTAATAAATTTGATATAGGCCTAATATTGCTCTCGTTTCTGTCGTTAGTTTTTGCCTAATATATAACTTACTTGATTATGAGTCAGTAGGCTGAGGTTTAATTATGAGCTTGACTAGTTTATCACAAAAACACCAAATATAATTACTATTGATAATATCTTCTTATTACTTATTTAACCGGTAAGTTCCAGTAAACTGCTTACCATTATAAAAAATATTATTGAAAAAAATTTGAAACAATTAAATCAAGCACATATACTAAATAGTTTTTATCTGAAACATAATATAATTAAATATATCCATATTCTAAATTAATATAAAAACATGGTTTTGACCAGATTAAGCTACTCGGTTTGTTTATAACTCACATTAAATATTTTTGTTAAAGTAAACTCAATCTATTCTTCTCGTTTACACAGATACAAGTAATTTAACAAACTCAACACCACGCCGGTGTCGTTGAGCAAAGGCACCGATTATTTTTCCATAAACTACATGTTAATAGAATCGACATCAAATCATGTGTCAAATGTTGGTGGTAATCCATTAAAAAATTTATATCTACTTAGGAAAAAAAAATCCTTAAAATCTGCATTAGTCACAATAATCTATAATTTATATAATAAACATAAAAAAATATTAAAATCCAGATAAAAACTTTTGATGGACTAGCACTTCAATCCTCTTTCCAGACAAATACAAGTGTATGACCTTCAACCTAATTATCATGTTTCATAAGCAACTTATAACTGAGTCATGTATTCAACTGGCATATTGTGTTTGCGAATGGTAGTTCTAATTAATATTAATACATTCCTTAAATTATACAAAATTTATAAAGCCCATTTTTAAAACTTGAAACTAGATATAAAAATTAACTCTATAACTAAAACGTTCTGTTGAGTAAATAGTTAAAGTTCTTATTTTAACAACATAATATCAGATTTGATCATCTCAAAGTAGCCAGTCATTCAGCCCTAATTGGTTCATACTATTTTCATATATTAATAATACATATTATTCTCTGAACTAATTAAATAAGTTCATCAACGCCAGAAGTAATTTTTATTTAAATAAATATGAAAAACTCACCTGTTGCAGAGTTAATTCCAATGATTTAGTTGCAGTAATAGTTTTGTTCTACTATTACTTTGAGTTTAATTTCATTTTTAAAACTCAATCCATGATGCCTAATTTTGTGAGTTCTCCGACAAAAACTTTTTCAATGTTTTTTTTTTTTAACTGAAGATTTATATATCACGATTATCTTTTTTAAATTGACCCGTCCTTTTGAAACTTTCCTCTTGAAATTTATTTAATATATAGCCTAAATATCCATTATTTGTAATATAGAAAGTTTGCTATAGATAAACTTCATGATCACTTATCTTTTACCAACTTAACTTGCTTAGAAAATATATACTTCTACTAGCGGACCCGACAGACGTTGTCCTGCCCGAACGTTGGATTTTCGTTGGGGTGACATAATTGATTTCGATAGTAAAACAAATACTATGTGATCATCACAATTACAAATTCACAATTAGTGAGTAACACAAATATTACAAATTCAGTGTTTGTCAAGACAACATACAAACTAAAACATCTTTTCATTTTTGGCATTTCGCCCACAACTCCACAAATATCAGCTGTATCGAAAAACAAACATAACTATGAATTATTCTCAGAATTTCAATTATTCATGAACTTTTTAGAAGGTTTTAACGGTCAATTATTGATGAACTTATGATTTTTTTTAACGGTCAATTATTAATATTATAGATATTCATTATTATAAATATTAAGGTTACATGTTCTGATATGCAAAAAATCTTTTTTTAAAAATCCTCAAAAAAATTATCTAAAAATAAAAAATAAATCCTAGAACCCGATTGCAGCGGCACCTACCGGGTCCAATTGTAAATCTAAACCATCCACGGACCCACTCAAACACACACAAAAATTTTCATCAAAATAGGTCCAGCCGTTTAGGAGTAGTTCAGTGACATACACACGTACAGAAGAATTATATATATTAAGATGTAAAATTTATTCATTTACGCTGTATTGCCAGAACCATTTATGTGTTCTTCATTACTATACAAATGTCGCATGAAATTCAAACACTCGCGAAATTGTTTCAATTATTTATTGTTTTTTTTAAGAAGTCAAACAGTGCAGGAAATGCATTTTATTCTATTATCATTGAAACAATTCTATAATTCTTCATATTTAGGTCGTTTTAACATTATGTTTCGCTCGATTGTACATATATAACATGCGCACTTAAGATGCTGAACTAAAATGCGTGTAAAACTTCTAAACAGACTAAAAGATTTTTTCATTGTGGAAGGCTTAATTGCTCATAAATGCACGCTAGTTGTTGACCTTCTCATGCAAGAACGGTTATTTTAATGCAAGGTTGTTGAACTAGCCCTGGGTCCGAGTATTTAAGAATTTGTGACTCATCTCATAAAAAACACAAGAGAAAAACACAGGTCAACGCCATAATTCGTGCAGTATTTGCATCACATGTTTTGGACCTTGTTTAAAATAATTATTCTGTTTTAATTCATGAATATATTTCTAATCCCACGTAAGCTTATTCTATATTATCTCTCAGATCTACCAATGAAGTAAAAAATAATCATACATTAATATATTTATATATTTACTATTTTCCCTATTCGACAAATTAACATAATAACTACGCATTACCTGCTTCGGTGCTCTCATAGTCTAAGGCGTCACTATCGTCTTAGCCAAGACTGCCGATGACAGTGAGATCGGGTCTATAATCCCGGATAGGTGTACTTAAGCTGATTTTAACAAAATTTAATTTCCAATCTCCTTCCACGCAAATGTGTACACACTTCCTATAAAATTCAACCTTCCCCATCCCATACTCACTAGCGTAATTAATACATAGGCGTATAACCTGAACAGGTGGTAAAACGCGATGCTAAAAAAACTACGCAATAATTTATTTGCTGGGATGTGTTAATAAATCAACTACGCTTTTAAATTACAAGGTTTTATCTGATATTTCTTCACATTTCAAACGATAATGCTTATGATCATATATAGTAGTATTTTTCACTTTGATTTAACTAGGATAAGGTAGTTGTTGAGCATTCACCTTTAAATATAACTATCATTCAAAATTACTTTAATACGATATGGCGTTAGTTTTAGAACGTACCTACTACGCTGTATGCGTTAATGGTCTTTATTAAGGATCAAACTTACCCCTGTGTTTGGTTTAAATTAGAATTAAGCCTACATCACAGAATACGTCATCAATGTATTACTGCAGCAATGAAGCACAACAAAATGAAAAAGGACCTGGTACTTGAATAATTAAAAGATGCAACATGATATAAAAGGAAATATAATAATAAAATAAGACAAACATCAAATAACAAAACATAACACAATAGAAGAGAATACCAAATTATAGTACACTAGCACATACTTGTTATAGCATAGCAACAATATGTTTAATACATTGAACATGATGGATTATAACAACCTTGAAAAGCAAATTAATAGAAAGGCGTAACAATAACTAGAAAAGAAACATAATACACCCAAATAGACTAGAATAGAAATGTATCGCCGCGAGTTTGAATATAACAAAAGAGATTGGCCTCAGATAAAAACATTATCATATGATTGGTTTTAATCCAAGTGGGGTTGATATACAAGTGATTAGAAGCTAATTATAAGGGCAGTATGCAAGAATGTGATAGCGAAACGGAAATTGGAGTCGAGTAGAAGGTGGGTTGATTTGCCAACTACTTTTCTGCAACTCACTGCACATTCTACTTCGCTCCTCTTTTGGTTTCACTTAGCCAAGTTCTTGTATACGGAATATCCTATCCTTAACTTCATTAACTCTTATATTATGTTAAAGACATGTATAAATAATAATAAAAATAAAATTAATTTAAATAAAATACAAATGACCAATAAATGGCATAATATAGCTCGCTTTAAAATATGTCTAAACGTTCAAACTCACCACATTAGTATTAAGTTTTACACCAATACTCATCTTACTAGAGATCTACATATTTACATGACAGTGAAATAATCAACACTATCTACATTAAATTGAAACATGGCCATTTAAAAAAATAGTTTTTGGTTGTTCAATCATTTGTTAATTTAGAAGCATATCAAGTTTGCTATTTAAATTTTTTCTGGTCCTCGTTAAAATTAGAAATTTAAGAATAAAAAATAACCTATATTTAACCAAGATATATCTATGAAAGTATATATTTGTACTAATTTACTTTATGTCACATTATCATTGAGTAATACATATACAAAATTGTTAGAACAAACTTTAACATCGAGAATAAATTGTGATATGTCTCATTGTAATATTAATCAGAATATCTTATTTTGCCATCTTGTAATACTTATTTCTGATAACATTTTAAATAGTTCACTCTACCTATATGATTACACTTAAATTTAATTCACTACACTCTCTGTATATGTCCATAGTTTTCGGATAAAAAATATTATCACAGAATACGAGAGTACAAAATTGTGAAAACTCTCATGGTGTAGAGTAAATAATCACTTCACTCTTTCTTAGGTTAGAATACCTACTGATCGTTCGGGCTATCTTCAGCTTTCACTAACTTATCGATATGCACAAGATTATCATATTTACTTTTAATAACATGCTCCAGCATTGTCCTTAAGAGAGGATGAACAATCATCATGGGAAAATCCATTCCTCGATATTTAAATCTTCATTGCTTGATGATTCAGTCAGTCTTGTCCGTTAGTCGATGTACCAAAATTCAAATAATAAAAAAGTTGATTTACTTAAAAATTTGGGGTGAAATACATACTATTGTATAGTGAGTTATTCAAGATTTTTCTAATAAATTTATGTTGGTTTTGATATTAATATATGCGCACATTTTCTATAAGTAACAATTACAATTTAAAATAATACGAAAATATTATTAGAATCCTATCTATTTAGAGTTAAAATGAATAAGTATAATGATATTATTTTAGTTACTAACCTATTTTTCACAAAATTATTTATTTACAACAACATAAATAGATTTAGTCTAACCGCATCTCAACCATAACATATTAACACTGTGTCTTGATTTTAAAATTCAATCACTCTATTAGGTGACGACTTGGTTGAAGATCTATAGTAATTATTTTTCACAGGATTAAGTCTTTTTGGCACGTCATGGAACACTTCCATAATTATGTATTAAGTTAAACAAAATGCAGGTAACAATGATAAAAATCAAACAAACTCTTTAAACACAACTAAAACACCAGAATCTTGAGGTCATATTTAAAATAACTTCCATTTCACAAAAGGAAGCAATTTCGTGTTTATTCTGTATCAGAACGGATTTATCTTATTCTGCTAAATAATCTACCTTTTTTCAGGTCATGAAACACGACCAACACTGTTAATTTAACAATTTACTTAATATTATTTATGAAATGGACTCCTAGCCCTGTCAGATCATGTATTAATTATTTTAATTGCACCAGATATTGTGCTTTGGTTTCAAAAGCACAAAAAAAATTTAATGAGGAACACAATTATTTTTAACATAATAAAATGAGCATAAGATTTCCTGATGTAATACATCCTTTTGCATATCAAATCTAACTCTTGTCATCTATTAAATTAATCTTACATTGTACCTTTGATAATTGACATATACACATTATAAATATTTGCCTCAGCAACTCAAGCAAATAACTTGTATAAAAAATTGAATATGTAATTATTTTATTCGGTTTTTAATAATATGCTGAATATTTATTTAAACCATTTAAACCATACCACCGTATTATATTTCTATGACTTGCTACCATCTTTATATACTAATTAATGTTTAAAATCTACACTGACACAAACTACTTTAGCTTAGCAAGCTGGTACTATATAAATTTTAGACTAAAGATAGAATAATTTATTTGCTTTTTTTCTTCCTTGCGTGGCAGCAGCTTTCATTTGTTTAATCGCTTGATTTTAGCTCGACACATGCTTTCTTTATTAATATAAAAATATATATAAATGGTGAATTAAGGCTACAAACACAATTGGTACTTTCATTCAAACAATCTGAATCTAAGGACCCTAAAGTGTATCTATCTTAAATTAATGACACTACAACTTAGGATATTCTAAATTGATGTAGGATCATCCAAAATATCTGATTGCCAAACCCTTCCTTCACCTCTGACAAGACGTGTATTAATCACAACTTGTGAATGTGAGGAATGCCAGGCCTCCACCGTGGTTCGGATTCCACGTTAAACTGTAGGTCCTCCATTTCATCTCACAATCACCCTACCATTTCACATTAGCGTAAGTGCGTATAACCCGAACGGGTAGTAAGACGCGATGCTAATATAGTATGTGTTGCCGTAGACCTTTCAATTCGTCAATCTAAACATGAATGAAGCATGGCATCTTTAAAGTTTAAGCTAGGCAGCTTAAGGAAAATGTCAACACTTTTTAAAGCATAATTCAAAGAAATACAAATAAAGGGAACCCTCTTCAGAAACAAACTCGTTCTAGCTCTGTAGTATTTCTTATGAGAATGGAAGTTATAAAGCTTAATAAGCCTTAACAAAAGACTCAATTTTATTATCATTGTATTATATCTCGGAACCATGTCAAAAAATTACTTCATTTGGTTGAGAAAGGCTAAATCTATTTTTTCCAGCCCTTTACTTTAATCTCAGAAAAGCGACATTTCCCGCAAAACGTATTTTAAAATTAGCCAATTCCAGTTCATGACTATTATTTTTAATTATAAATCTTAAAATACATGGTTTTTAATCCTAGGTGGATAATTTTAAACATCATTAGGACGCAAACCAAAATTTTAAATAACAAACCCCCAACCCTCTTCTTAAGTAAATAACGTATAATTTTTGGACCTATTTCTGCAACCCGGTTCAGCACACCAGTATTCGGTGACCATGTTATTTAACTACATGTGATGTACAAGTTTGAATAATTTCAATAAGACAATAATTTGCTAAATGTGGCCAAGCATATTCAAAGGAACAATGTAAAACCAAACAAAATGCGATTGTTTTAAGAATAATATGCTCAGAAACAATATAATTTTGTAATGTTTAATAGTCTAGAAATAAGCTTGCTTCTCAAAATAAAAGAGAAGACTTTATTCCTGAGTTTAAAAAAATTATAGTTTAATTTTTGTATCTGTCTTACAATTATTTGTTTATATTTATGAAAAAAAACATCAATTTCTGTAAAAACATTACTGAAACTGCAAAATGTATCGCCTTTTATATTCTAGATTTAAATGGAATCAACTTCTTAATATAAGATATGTATTTATATTTATATATATTTATTTTATATATATATATATTTATTTATTTAGGTGTAAAAGTGTCAATCCAAATAATACAATATATCATAAACTAACTTTGATGAGATAGGGCGTTTGCTTTTTATGAAAGGAATCAGAAATATGTCCACCAGAAGAAATAAATTTTAAGTGAAGTTCTTTCGCATATACATCATGTGTATGATTAAGTCATTACCATGTTTTTGCCTTTCACGAAATAGAATCACTTCATGTAATACATTTTTCTGCTGGTGGACATATTTCTGGAGAAATTAATCAAAAGTAAAGTCACTATCTCATCAATTTTTAATCTAGGATATATTTTATTATTTGGACTAGTATGACTTAACTTTAAATAAATACATAAGTTTATTACATAAAATAATGAGATACGAAAAGCGACCAATTGGTAATTTCAATCATCCTTTTCATAAAATTAACGGGCTTCTCCATAAAAATAAAAAATAATTGATAAAACTCAACTATATTAACTTGAATTAGTTTTTTTTAGAAGTGTTATAAGTAGTTTAATTTGTTAAAGAAGAAAACATGTTCATCAATTTTACCAAATAGAATAATTTGATGTGATATATGAAGAGGAAGTTTTATCATACTTCCTTTTCAAATAATGTGTATAATTTATTATCCATTCTTCCTTAAAAACTACCACATATCACTGACCAGACAACATATATAATGTTTAGTAACTTTATAATCATTTCGCCTCTTAATACTTTTGACTTAAATAAATATACAATTGTATCATCCAACCAAAATATAAAATTCACACATAATATAGATACCTATATTTGGGCTTGAACATTCATAGGCATTGTTTGAAATCGTAGCTTTACTCCTTACCTTTATGGACAGAGGATGTACTAACTTAACTATTATGATCTGTGAACGCAAACTGTTTAGAATGTGAAGTAATTTAATATGATAGATTATCAAATGTTTAAATTATTAGTATTCTTCCAACACTCTTTGATCAGATCAGCAGCCTTCTCGGCAATCATGATGACTGGAGCGTTCGTATTCCCAGTAGGGACATGAGGCATTATGGAAGCATCCACTACCCGAAGATTAAGTAGTCCGTGAACAAGAAGCTTAGCATCCACCACATTGTAAGGGTCTCCTGCAGGGCCCATCTTGCAAGTTCCCACAGGGTGGTAGATTGTCATAGAATAATGCTTGGCAGCACATCGCCAGTAGTCGTCTGACAAAAATACAAGGTGCTTACAATTGGGAATGCGCAGTTCGTTGATCCTGGCATTGTAACGCTTCATGCTTCTTGTTTGGCTTAGTGCATACCCAAACTTGGCGCCCTCAATCTGCAATGACATATAAACATTGTACCATTTCACCTGTGCTTTATTCTAAAGGCTCTATTGGTAAATACCCTTTGATATTTAATAGAAATGTTTCTATGAACCTCTCTTCATTTCTTAACACTTAATTTTTTTATATATATAATTAATGTTGCTTTTAAATTTTGGCATATTTTTGCTTTAGCGTAATATAAGAGCATAATCGCTTGGTTTTTGAAATATCACAAGTGAAGTGGTTTATGTTAACATTGAGTTAAGTTTCAAAATTATGCTGTCAAATTTTAATTGTGTTTATTAATTTGCAGCTTGGGTATGAAAATGAAATGAAGATTAAAAAATCTTTGCATAAAATATTTATTTATCTATTATTTAACGTGGTTAAGATAATTAATTCTACTAACATGTTTGTTTACCGTTCATTGCAAATAGATACACTTGGGATCTGTGATATAATTTCATTTAAAGCTTTTTTTTTGTTCGTATGCTTTATTGAGAGTTAATTTGTAAATAATTAAGGTTTTTTAATTATGAGATAATATAGTACTTTTCCTTAAATGAACAGAAAAATCTAATATTTATTAATGAGTTATAAAATGTTTAAGAAATATTTAAGATATATTTATTAATGAGTTAAAATAGATATCTTTAGGATATATTTATAGATTAATTATTTCGGGGCAGTAGCAAATAAAATAATTGTAATGTTTATTAGTATTGGTTTCAATTAAGTTTAAATATAATATAAATTTCAAGGGTAAAATCTGGCTAGTTGCATTTCGAAATATTCTGTATGTCTTATTTTAGTAAAATATAAATCACTTTAAGAATTACTTTCAAATACGTTGTTTGAGACATGAAAAATTTGAGGAAAATCCATCAGTTATAACTCGGTCAATAGATGACGTGTATGACGAAAGATTAAGAAATCAAGATATAAGTTTGCAAATATATTTATATCACAATAGTTAGTACATGATATTAGATTGTAATCATATTATAAGGGAATTATTTTAAATGTTTTGAAATCGGCATCTTATGTAAAAAGATGAGCTGTGCTTGTTTAGGTGTAACAAGAATGTAAAGAATACCCACTAATATACAATGAATTGATACAAATATCCATGTATATTTGGTAATAAAGATGGAAATATAAATACATTCAAGTGACCCAAGTGATTTATTTATTATGTTAAGTAATAGAAAATCCATTCAACGTCACAATAAAAGCTACAAGATTATAAAATGCACCTGCAATGTCATATTATCTGTATTGTAGATACCTGTGCAGTATTTTAATATTGTCTGGCTGACCAAGTTGAAATGTGTAATCTAAAATGAAAACACTCAAATGTCACAAACCTAAACATTGATTTCCAAAGCACACACGTATGTCAAAATCACTCATTACCGAGTAAGTTTTTTTCTGGCACGTTTATTGCTATAAGCTATCCCTACTTGGAGGAGCTGCTTCTTGTTGATTGGTCTGACGTACATAACAATAAAGGGGTGGCAGTTGATAAATATGATTGACTCTTAAATACGAAAATGAAGATCATCTATCGTGTCGCGGGTGTGACCATGGCTCTTTTGAATCATGACAAATTCTTAAGGATAAATAACTTCCTGGATAGGAATGTTCGAGAACCACCATGCGTTGGCGTGAACGGGGAGTAGTGGAAGTATGTAGGCCCCACGGGCAGCGAACATGGATTCACCTTAGCGTGGTTACTGACATGATAGTTTATTTATGACCTAAGCTTTCATTTAATATACATAACTACCATCACATATTATCTGCTTTTTTTTACATACTATAGTCATACAGTAAAATAGCATCAAAAGCCACATTCCAACCGGTCTTCTCAACCGTACCTCTGCTTCCCCACAGCAATCTTGACAAATTGCTCATGATGGTGGTTGAGGGGGTAACAAAATGTATTTAAATCTATTACAGCCAACTTAACATCACAGGACACTTGAAATATCAACTACAAACGCCCAAATCAAGTTAATTTAAACTATAAGAAGTTACAGCTAATTTAGGCTTAGATTTACATCTAATTTGATTTTAATTAACATTCTTCAATATATTCTTATGTCAAATAAATGTGGTGAGATCTATCGATCCAAGTGATTGAAAGCATATGTTTTCATAACTGCTAATGTAACTGAGAAATTGCCGTTTAAAGGGTGATGATGCTGAGATTTAAAGAAAAAAAGGTGGTTTGCTTGATTGAATTCGGTCAACAAAGATGGTCAGTACGATAATAATGCCTTTTTAAATGTTATCTAATTAGCAACCAACACAAAATGAACTCAACCAATACTGTTTATGTATACATATCTAGTTTGCATTTTGAAAAGTCGTTCCATAAATTCCTAAGTGAGCTCTCTTCACGTGAATTTCTCTTTGTAGATTATGATTGTGAAATAATCTTCCTACTTTACCTATTTTCTTAACTCATCAGGATGTCTAGGTGTTTGCATGCAAAGACTGTATATGCATAGAAATTGAATCTAACTTCTAGAAAACTAATAATTAATTATCTGTTCTCCCTTAATTTTATGACTTTTGGTTACAATTTAACCTGGTCCAATGAAATACTCGTTTGGAGTTATTGAACAAAATAGTGGATTATAAGAAATACTTCCTCGGAGACTACACATTTGAACACAAAAGTTTCAATCTCAGCATATAAATACTATCAAACATTATAAATAAATTGTATTTTTATTTTAAATTACAAGTTTTACTAATAACTCCAATATTCCTAATGTGACTGCCAGACGTTTAGAAATGTTAGATAACATGAGATAAATATTATCTAATTTTATCACCAAATTTTCTGTGAACAAAGTTTGTGAATTATTTCAATGTCATGACTTTAATTAATCAAAGTTATTCCCTACATAGGAGGTTGATATTGGAAGTTATTATCATTGTTATAGACTGGGAGCCGGTCGTATAAAAAAAAACACATGCGTAACAGCGTGGGACCTGTGACAATATGTTATATTCATGCCCCAGAGCCCATAACCCCCTTAGAATAAGTGGTTAATAGCCATGGTGTTTAACATATTGGTTAGAGATAGTATTTATATTACCACCCTAATAATAATATTGTTTTTTTTTTTGTAGACTACGCTCTTACTGAACATTTTTGTTTTAAATCCCATCCTTAATTTAATGTTAATATAAAATTATATCATTGTTATTGTGAAACCATTCCTTCAAGGATGACGTGATGAACTCACCAGAACGTCTAGGTCGTGAGGGTCCTCAAAGTAGTTAGGATATATTAAGGGGTATTTATTTGGGTCAGAGCTCTGTAGTCTTATCTTGCCTCTGCTGCGTGGCCTCATCAAGAGGGGAAGAATAGAGAACGCATCCTTGTACAGGATTGGTTCATATACAGCGGCGTAGTATTCGTCCGTCAGCCCGTTGTCTCTCTTGCCGAATAAACCACCGTCCGTGTTATCGGCGTAAGAGGCGAGGAACAGTTGAATGTCGGGCCAGTCTAGGGAGTCGTTGTTATATCTGAAATGGAGAAAAAAGTCCTTCGTGTGCCTCTAAAAACTTTTTTTAAATATATTGTTTTGATCTTCTGTATCCATAAGATAACTCATTACTTCGTATCCACCTAAACTAACCTTAAGTAGTCTGACATGACATCGACTTAGCCCAGCTTATCCTTACCTCACAAACAAGCCTAATATGACTTGCCTAGCAAAATAAGTTTTTATAACTATTTAATCAACTATACGAATTCGCAAATACTATGAATTTCTAGGCCTTTGTTTTTTTATTTTGTTTGTCATGTTTTTAATTTCTAAACTAACTGATGAATTTTGTATCAAATCCTCATAGCCTAAACTTTTTCTCCTGAAATAAATGGTACTCCACAATCTCTCAAACTTTCTCATATTTTATAATAAATCTTCGAGGTAATTTTCAAACATAGGTTTTAAGTAAACAGCCCTTAGTTATGTTTTCTTCATAAAACACATCACCTTGTTGATCACAACAAACACTCTTTATATATAAATTCTAAACCAAATTAGATATATATAATAAAATTCTCATTTTCAAAACTAATTATTTGTAAGCTAGCCTAAAAATATTTATTTTCAAATATAAAAAATATTATTATTTATTATGAAACACTACTTCCATATTCTACTTTTCAATTTAATCTTGAAAGTCAATTTCCAAACAATTCAAATTATCTATAATTTGTCGAAAGTAAACTACCCTTGAGTAAATGTATTTCATATAAATAAAGACACATTATTAATGATACTTAAGTAAGTCCCCCAATACCAATTTTGAACCATATCATTAGAGCTATTTAAAAAAAAAAATTACAAAAAATCTTTCTTTTGTCGACTACAACTGTACGATTTTTTTTTTTAGATAAACAAATCTACATAACTATTTATAATGCAAACAACTTAACATATACTCCCAGTTTTTAACCAAAACGCTAAAGCAATTTTTTAATATATTCAAATAAAAAAAGTTCATCAGTATTTTCACCAAAAAACAAGTACAGCTTTAGTTGTCATATTTGTGACAAACACAACCCGTATTGACATTTTAAGCAAAATCGTTACAACCATTTTCAAAATAATTCGAATTTTCAAAAATCATTCTTCAGTAAACAATCCTTAATCGAATGTTTACCCAAAACTAAATATATAGGGTTATTTGTAATGTCAAACATCCCAAGATACTCATTTGGAAACGAATCATTAGCTAAATTTTTAAAATATCTCTAGTTTTTGGAAAATCAATCATCAGTAAACTACCCATAAATGTATTTTTACCACAAAAACCAGTATTATTTGTTATTTTTTAGGTCAAAACCCTCGAGATAACCATTTGGAACTAAATCATTATAGCCGTTTGAAAAATATTTTGAGATTTTGAAAAAACATTCATCAGTACCCATAAATGAGTTTTTACCCCAAATACAAGTAAGTATACGCTGTTATTTCTCATACCACAAAATCTCCAACTATAAATTTTAAACAAAATGGTTACAGATATTTTCGAAATATTTCTAATTCAAAAAACTTCCCATCAGTAAACTACCCTTCACCGATTTTTTTCACCAAAAAACAAAGATACAGTGCAATTGATCGTGTCAAACAAATCTTGGGTATTCATTTAATCAAAATCGTTAAAGCCATTTTCGAAAGGTTTTGAATTTTAAAAAAAATCCCTCATCAGTAAACTACCCTTAATTTGTGGGCTAGGGTCAAAATTAAAAAAAATAATAATATATAAAATCTCAATATAGTGTTTGAACAAAATCCATCCAGATAAAAGTTTCGGATCCTTGGCCAGGGACAGACAGAATTGTAAAATCCACTTTTTTGGGGTTCGTGTTCACATGAAAAGTGAATATTAGTCATAATCTAAGGACAGATTTTTTTACGATCACCATACTTTTTCTTGATACGAGAAATTAAAAACAAATCCTCCTTTTTATACTGTTTATTTAAATCCGATCCACTATCCGATTCATGTTGTTGCTAAAAAAAGTAAAAAAAAAATTTTGGCACTCTTATTAAAGTTGAACTTCCCCTGTTCGGGATACCACCTTATAAAATATAAAATTTTAAAGGAGGCTAAAATTTGTTTTAAAATATATAAATATAGTTATATACAATTTGGTACACACACACAGAACCCCATAGTGATGTGAAATTTGTTAATATTAATAAAATATTCGAGAAACAAAAATTTCGTTTTTAAAGATACACTCCGTTTACAGTGCAAGCTTTCTGTAAAGTCCTACCTTACTGGTATGGCCCTATCATATGAGCTGCACCATAGTGGAAACCAGCAATGTAAGCTTGATAGGTTTCGGGCTAAAGGAAGTGTGCATAAAGCTTGAGTTAATTTTATTGTTTAGAAAAATAAGGATTCTTAGACTAGATCAGAATTGATTCCGAAAAATTCATGTAGTTTTTGGAGTGAACAATATGTATTATGTTAAATGCAGAAAACCTAGTAAGTCTACTGTCGTGCATGTATTACTTTATGTTTCTTTGCATAAATTGGTTAATTAAAATACCCCTACCAGTTATCACACTGTCTAAGACGTAATTATCTTAATAAACTGGATTGTCAGTTACATGTATGTTGAGATTCGAGTCTCAGTCATGTTCACCAGGTTTAATTTGTTCCACTTTTAAGTAATCACTGTGATTTTCCCATCTCTTCTACTTGCTAACAAGGGTAAACTTACTATAAAAAAAACTGAATTTACTATAAAACATCTTTTTTATTTCTAACCTTTAGGTTATTACGTTTATGAACATATTATAAATATAATTCATATTTCGAAGGAAGAACTTATCTGACACCTAGAAAAAACTAGATCTAATTTCACGTATCTAACGTAGATCATGTTATCTCCAGCTATCACTTGTGATATAAATTATCAATACATATAAAATTATACTAATGAAATTTGTAGCTAAATGATCAATGTTGACCGCAAAATTTTGTATTCTATAAAAGTCCCTTCCTGCGAAAATTACACTATGAGTTAATATATAATAAACATATTTTTTTTCTCGAATAAAAATAATCTTATCTGACATTTAAACGTGACATAATCTTCTTCTATGTGCCCACATTTATATCTAAGCAGAAAAAATTTCAAGCTCGTCTAGTCTGGTTTGATGGTGACGGGTTAAGTCGTGTTTTGAGGTTTTTCCAGGTGTACTAAGGGTGGTTTCTTTCTTAAATGACCTCCCACTATCCATCCATGCTAATGTGGGTGTGTTTTTTTTTCTAGTTTCTACCTTCGTCATCCTTACGTCATTAGTGTAAAGGTGGATAACTCTAGCTAATAAAAGGCCTAAGACACGGTATACCCCCAAAATAACTAAAACATGTGATTAAAAACACTGTAATATTTTTTATGATTTCAGCGCCACTCCTTTTGACTTCCTAATTGTTGGCCTTCATCTCCTTAAAACAAAACCATTTATTTACCTCGCATAAGGTCACTTGGAGAGTTTGTAGCTCTGCTCACTCTTGAATAAAGGAATATTACTAAGACAAACTAGGTTTGTACAATCTAGTAAGAATACCATTATTGAAACATGGCTTATCAGCCTAACAGAAAGTTCCCTAACCACGTAAATTAGGGAAATTATTGTTTATTTTTGTGTGTGTGTGACTTACTTGCTGTTGATGAAACCCATGACCTCGCACTCTGGAAGGGCGTAGAGTGGACCACTCTTTTGCGTGAGGAAGTTGTGCAAAGTATTTATAGTGAGCAACCGAGGGAGCACGAACCCAGATCCTAAAGGACCCGTACCCTCCGGAGAATCGATCAGGTACGCTGTTCCTCCCAAGGCCACATGATCCTAACAAATATTGAGATTATTATAGTAATATAAATATAACGCTATACTAGATATGTATAAATAAAAGTTTAGCATAGGATAAACTTGCTATTGTGATCACGAGGTCTTAGATGTATCTTTCACAATGGATTGGATTTCCGATGATGAGGAGATCGGGATTAAAATCCCAAACGGGTGTAACCAAGCTGGATTTCCTTAGTGGTTTACCACACACTCTCTTTGAAAAAGCTGGTGCATTTCCTATAAAGTCTACTTTTCTCATTATTACTCCATTGGTGTAAAATCTACGTATAGCTCAAACGACCAGTGATACATGGTCTGAAATAAAAGCATAGGTCATTAATGCGCATTTAAGATTCGACAGTAATGACCAGAAGTACACAATGAAATGCACCCATACCTTTTTTCCAAACGAGCTTTATTACCTGTCCAGTCTGCACGCATTTTGATAACGCTATATTTAGAGGAAGTGCACCCGCATTCTTTTGAGGAAGGTGGAAACCATTCGTTAAAATAACATTAACAATGCACCCAAAGGGATAAAAAAACAGACATTCCTTTCACCGAAAAAAATAGACTTATATAGAGTTATATTTAGTCGGATTTGCCCAACGATACAAGTCTTATTCATACTTGCCTTCACAAATTATTAAACTTGCCTTCCATAAGAATATTAACATTTGAATTAGGTGTGTACAAGTGCAGACATAAATGATAAATTCAAGATCAAGATAAACAGATATACTATGAAATCTCACCTCTCACCTGACATAACATTAAACTAGATAAGTTATAAGAATTGTCATATATATATATTTCATAATTTACAGTTGGTTCATCTTATATGTCACTGATTCGTGTTGTTTAACTTCACGGATAAGGAATGTATGAGGAGGTAAGGAAAGGAACGAGACAGAATAAATATCCAATCGCACACCAGGGTAGCGTCACTTTGACTGATTCCCTAGTCTCCGTATTCCCTGCAGGTAACTGCCACCTCGGCCGCTGTCCAAGTCGCCGCAACCTCTGTCGATGAGTGCCTCTCAGGCCGTTATTCAAGGCTCTACAACTTCAACGAGTAGGTGCTACACTGATTGACTGCCTGGACACTCACCAATAAGAGTATCAGGAAGCCAGACACACGACCATCAATTCTTCATTCCAAGAGAAGAGGGACCAGGGGTTAAAAACACATTAAGAAGCTGACTTTACCTTGATTTTGGTTGGAAGATTAGTTTTGAAAATTCAAACTTTTTTTCCACCAGTATAGAAAAAAATGTTACTAAATTATTAATGATAATTTATAGGTATTAATTATATATATCAACAGTGATTGCTGCAGATAACATTACTGGGTGTATAAATATATTACAATTGTTTTAGTAACTCTAATAACTAACAGATATTGTTCTTCCTACGAAAATCTTACTATTCAACCTCTGATTATTCCGGATATATGTCCATAGAGAATTCACTCATTTCCACTCCGAGAATCAGCTCTCCCCGTCCACGTACTCAATACTCTAGATGAACCTCCCGTCCTCACACTACACTCCTCAAGATTCACCCCTTATCAAACATAGTCCCCTCCGACCAGAACAAATCATTGAGCCGGTTTATCCCATCCCCTCACGCTCATCCTACCTCTCTTCCTTGGGAATACATGACCTAGAACTTCGCTTTCATCTTACGCAGAGAAGATTCCTCACTAGACGAAGACGATAGCTCCTTGCCTAAGCATTAACATAATCACTAATCAAACAGACCTAGATAAAACCCATGACAAAATGGCACCGAATGAAAGGCATTTTTCTGGACACCCTAACTACAGGAGAAGAGAGGCAGAGGTTCCTCACTAACCCACCGACCTACACAAAACATCACACCCCTTTTCCAAATTATAATAAATTCGGTGACACTCCATTCGCACCCTTCGCTTCCAATATCACGTCCTTCTCACCAAATTTCGCAGCCTTCGCGCCCATTTTCATGGCCTTTGCACCCATTCCCCGGTCTTTGCGTCCACTCACTTGGCCTTCACCCCTACAGCGACATAAACTTCACCAACACCAATACACCAGAAGATGAACATGGAATCAGTGTGAAATTCAAGAATGCCTTGCAATGGGTAAACAAGTCATCTACTTTTACCGGTGCAACGAATTGTACCACTTGACATGCATTGGATATGAAGATAGGCAAAGAGACATGATGGGACTACAGTACAAGTGCAAAAACTGCCAAGAAGTAGAAGAACAAGAACAAGAATAGCTAATCGAGTTATTTTTGAACAAAGGACAATCCCTTCAGATACCTAGAAACCCCAACTTTCAATAACCTTGAAGCCTTCCATTCTTTTCTTCTCAAGATTACGATGACCCAATTGGTTTATTACAACGGTGTGAGACAATTCTCCAAACCTAAGGAAATGCTAAGGATGTCCAACGATTGTAAAGAATATACTCATCCATGTAGAAGAACTTTGCACAAGATTCAAAGAGCTATAACTCCCAACACATAAATACAATATCTAGGTAACAAGATGAGCTAATCCACATAGCTCTGAAAACAACAATATTAGATTAACCTAAATTATACAATTGATTTCACATGTTAATAGTTTGAATAGCTACAACATCATTTCATATTTCAATTGGAGATACTACATTATTAAGTAAGCACAGAGTTTCTTTTTAATATAGAGTGGCTTAATTTCTTAACGCGTAACTGAAATGCTTATACCTTTGACTTAATAACTATTAAGTAGGCTACTTTAGATAGCCAAGAGTTATTATATTTTATTAACTTACTTTATTTAGGTCTTTGTAACCCATGGCGACCAATACACAGAACCTTGCCAAATTATCATACTAAAATAAATTGCATGTACTATTTTGATAATAATGTTTATTAATTGTTTTCATGAAATTTTCTGCTCATTATATAGTACAGGTACCGTACGTTTATGTATCCCATGATTTTCTTACGAATGAGCATGTGGATCCTATTTTTGAAAATACTTACATACTTTTTGCGGTCAACATGTTAAGATTTTATTATTGTGATATTATAGATATTAATAATATCCATCAAAAGTGACATCTTCAGGTCAGATGACTTGACGTATGAATACGTGAAAATAGTTGTCAGATATGTACATTCTTAATAAATGTGGGCTATACACGTTTATAGATTAATTTTAAATAAACAATCAAATAAAATATTTTGGGCCCACGTAGACGCAACCACAATTTATTTTATATATATACTTTACTCGGGTAATTTTTCTTTGCAAAATGTTTGTATTAATAATATTAGCCTAAATTCGATGTTGTTTGCACATTTAAATTACTTTTCGAATTTATGCATGACTTGACACTACACTGTAAGCATCTCTGAGAGAACTGCGTTGGTATTATGAAAGCGAGGAGATTTGGAAACCTGCAGTCCCCTCAGAGGTGATTTTTTTTTTTTTGTTATTTGTAATATAAGCTTTATATTTAAACATTTTTTCTGTACGTTCTTGTTTTACCATTTACAAATATAGGCTACCTAAATTAAGAGTAATGTCGTGTTCTCTGAAATTCTAAATCAAAATGATTTATCCGACAGATCGCTAACACACTGGTAATGTATTCCATCGAGCAGTGGAATTTTGTCATTGATGGTGCGCTGAAAACTGAATAATTCAGTTTATTGAGTCATTTGTTTTACGTTTGTGATAACCTTGGCTAAAGATATTTGGATTAATTTTCCTGAAAAAAAAAACTTTTAACTATTTGTAAAGAATCGAAAGAAATCCTCGGATATTCTCATAGAAGTATTTTTTGGGGGCAAGGGGGTGGGGTATCAGGGAAACTTGAGCTGGCTGTTAAATTAAAGAAAAATAACCCGCTTTGGTGGCTACATGGATTAACGCGCTTTTTCATGTTAGACTATATCGCAGATGACGGGGAGTTTGAGGTTCGAATCTCGGTTGGGTGTACTGAGGGTGATATATTCGGTGACGAAACGCATATACATTTCTTTCTATACACATCCTTATATTGCGCCACTTTGAATGAAATATTCGTCATTCCGTCGAGCGTATTGCGTCAATACGTGACATGAGCGTCTGTTCGGTTTCGGCTGGCAATTAATCCGATGGTCGAAGAATCATTCACGTTGCAACTATGTGTTTTCAAGTGGGATGCGCCACATGGACGGATTTTTGGCCGGACGGACTCTTGGTAGTTGAGCACGAGCATTCTTACCAGCACAATGCTTGCCAAAGATTTGTGTTATTATTTTTAATATATTATTTCACTAACACTAGGAGCTCATCAAAGGTTTTTCGAGACGTGCGTTAATATTGACAAAAATTGTTTTTGTAACTTCCTGGTCTAGTATAGAAGCTATAAAATGGCCCAATAGATATTCTACTTGTATTTAATTGATGAAACCAATGCTTTCTTATATTTCTATCTTGCTGTTACGCCTCATTTACAAATGATTTACAAAACATTGAAGCCATCAAGTACATTGTCAGAGAAGTGACAGAATTGAATGCTGTCCAACCTACTGTGGGCAGAAGATAGGCCACGGATCTTTGGTTGTAGTGTGTAAGATTCTAATAACGACGGAAGATTCGTCGCCAAAATACGCGGCGCATCTTCGGTCGAGTGTGGCGCTGGCCTTAGGCGCTACCCTTTTAATAGATTAGACTGCCGATGACGGGGAAATCGCTGTTCGATACAGCTCATGTGTACTAAGGGGCTTTTTTCCTAATTATTTTCCCACTCTCTCTTTCCACACAAATGTGTGTAGGCATACACTTCCTCTAAATTCAACCTTCCTCATCTCTAAACCCATTAGAGTAACTAGTGCATAAGAGTACAGCCCGAATGAGTAGTAAGACGCAGTCAAAAAATAAATAAAAAATTAACTAATATTGTTATGTCGGGTTTGGTTTTTAATCCATAATATTGTGCTTAATTTTATAAAACTAAGCCTCAATAAAACATATTTATGCCTAGTGTAATCTAAATAATTTGTAAATAAAGTAATTTACCAACGGTATATTAACCCTACTTAATAATGTAATAACCCACAGCGGTGGTCCCGCAGACTAAAGGTCAGGTTCGAATAGTCTTGTTTGACGTGGACGGGGAGGGTGGGGTGTGAATACGGTCTAAGAGTACTGCGAATGTACTTAGCCTAAATGGTTTCCCTTCTACCTCCACACAAATTCAGGTACATTTCCTCTAAATTTTTACCGTCCTCACCACTCTCCATTAATGTACTTAAATAAGCTTAGCCCTAACGGGATGAGATGGAAAACTATAAATATATATTGTAATAATCTTCATATTACTAAATTGGTTTAGTTTTAAATGTTTGGATTTAAAAAGTTACTGGAATTTAATTGAAATCCAAAATTTAAGCTAATCTAAGGTCTTACGTCTTCCTCGTAACAATTTACCCCATAAGGTGGGATGGAAGGGACGCGAGAAAAATAAACTGTATTTTTGCGGTTTTTAGAGAAAAAGATGTCCTTAAATTCTAGGATATCCTTGATAGATATTCAAGAAATTTTGAGGTCACCATGTGAAGAAAATTAAATTATATTTTTATACTAGAGCAATATTTTATTTATTTTGGACCAAAAAAATGTTTTGCCATAGAAACTGCAAAAACGCTGTTGTTTTCTCACGTCCCTGTCCATTCCACCTTGATGCGGCATGTTACAAAGCGAATTTATAACTTTCTACTTTCTCGCTATCTTACAGATAGAGAAAGTATTGTGATCGTCAAAAAAAGTAAACTAGAGATTTTGATAAATTTCGACGTTTCATGACCCCCCCGAATCCGAAAAAGTTATTTTTGAATTTCCTTCTGCCTGTCTGTCTATCTGTCTGTCTCTACCTCCGACTAGGGCCTAAACTATTTTATCGATCGGGATAAAACTTGCTTTCTAGGCTTTTCATAGTGTTGCCCCGGGGGTTTTCGGAATTTGATAGCTAACCCTAAAATTAAGGGTAGTTTACTGTAGGGTTAAAAGAGAAAAAAATCAATTTTCTCAAAATCGGATCTAACGATTTTGATTAAAATTAATTTATAAGCATTAATCAATATTTAAAACTAAATAGCTACCATGTTTTTTCAGCAAAATGACTTAAAGAGTTCCGGTCTGATGCGTAAGTTCTCAATTTTTTTTATCACATCCCGAAACTATTTGAGATATGAAACTACTTATTATTGAAAATATGTAGGTCTATTTATAATACAAATATTTATTTGAAACATATTTTTATAAAACCAATAATTTTCAAGCTAAACGCAAATATATATATATAATTTTACTTTTCAAACATTTAAGGTCAAGTATTGCGACAGTAAAAAAAATCTAACCCGAGACGTTGATGCATGTCGACGTTTCATGCCCCCAAAACCCTAAAAAGTGGTTTTTGCAATTACGTCTGTATGTGTGTTTGTTTAACATTAAAATTAAGAGTAGTTAATAAAGAGCGAAAAGAGAGAAAATCAATTTTCTCAAAAATTGTCTCTAACGATTTTAATTAAAATTCGTATCAAGGAGTTGATTAAGATTACAAATTAACTAACTATTTTCATTTTACCATGAAATTGACTTTTAGGGTACTTTAAAGAGTAGGAAATTTCTGTATCTCCACAACTATTTTAAATAATAAATAACCTATCATCGCAAAATTGTAGTAGTACTATTAAAAATAAAAAACTTTTATATGAAATATATTTTTATAAAACCAACAGTTTCTGAGATATTGGCAAATATAATAATACAATGTTGTTAGCTTTAGTTGTAAAGATATACTACTTAAGTTTAAACGCAATACTTTTATATTCCCATAGAGTAAGAAATAAATAAGTCCCTCAAAAAGTGTATGTTCTCTTTCTTTCAACCTCTTTGGGGAAATGTTTGTGCAGCAATGATATATCTCTTATATTTAATATTCATTAGTCAATATTTACCTATTTTATTGGTCAAAATTTATAAATGAGGAATTTAATAGTAATGCAATAACCATAAGATTTGCAACTCCTAATAAAATGTCGACAGTTTTAAACTGGAAGTCAACATTTTAATACGAAGTGTTGACCCTCGGGGACCCAATATCATTATTTTTACTTTCTCTCTATCTTACAGGTAGGGCAAGTATTGTGAAAATCAAAAAAATCTAACTCAATATTTTGATGAATGTCGACGTTTCATGATCCTGCGAATCCGAAAAAGTGGTTTTCGCAATGGCATCTCTTTGTTTGTCCATCTGTCTGTCAGCCTGTACCTCGGGCTAGAGCCTAAACTATTTACCGATTAAGCTGAAACTTGATATATAGGGTTTTCATAGTGCTACCCCGAGAAATTTTTGGAATTGAATATCCAACCCTAAAATTAAGGGTAGTTTCTTTAAATTCGGGAAGAGAAAAAATCGATTTTATCAAAATCGGCTTTAACATTTTTGATTAAATTCCATTTCCAAGCTTTGATCAATATTACAAACCAAATGGCTACTCTCAATTTTTCGTCAAAATGACTTTAAGGGTTCCGGTCTGATGCGTAAATTCTAGTCTTTAATTTTATCTTCGGAAGTCTTTGAGTAATGAAATTACTTATCATTGCATGCATGTAGATCTATTTATAATAAACAGCTTTTACTTGAAATATCTTTTTATAAAACCTAAAAGTTTTCAAGCTATACTAAATATATCTATTTTTTTTAACTTTGCCAACAATTTAAGGTAAACCGTAAAACGACCGTCAAAAAAAAATCTAGCCCGAAATGTTGATGGATGTCGACGTTTCATGACCCCCGAACCCTAAAAAGAGTTTTTTGCAAAGCCGTATGTCTGTGTGTCTATCTAACCCTAAAATTAATAGCAGTTTACTAAAGAATGAAAAGAGAAAAACTCCCTTTTCTCAAAATCGGCTATAACGATTCTATCTCTCTCATTTTAGACTCAATAGTCAATAATATTTTATTGGTCAAAATATATAAAATAGAAATCGAATAGCAATGAGATAACAATAAGAAGTGCATCCCCTAATAAAATACCGAAAATTTTAACCGGAAGTCAAAATTTTAATACGAAGTGTTGACCCTTGTGGACCCAATATCGATATTTTTTATTGGTCCAAATATACAACTGAAGATGTTAATTCTCTAGAAATAAAATTATATAATTTAAAACCGTAAATCAAAAAATGTTTAAATATGTACAGGGCAATTTTTTTCTCGGGTTCGCTAGTGTATATTATATTACGAATTTTGAGTAAATATCTCCCTTTTTAAACAATAGAGCGAGAAAGTCCGTCCAGAGTTCCGAACTATTTATTTCTTTAACCTCTTAGAAGAAATATTTGTACAGCAATTACCTCTATCATTTTAAACTCACTAGTCAATATTTACCTTTTTTATAGGTCTAAATCTATTAATGAGGAATTTAATAGCAATGCGATAACAATAATATGCTTCAATCCCTAATAAAATGTATGCATACATATATATATATATGTATGCATACATATATATATATATATATATATATATATATACTATCTCGTTTCACATATACTACGAGCTTTGAGTAAATATTTCCTTTTTAAACAATGGAGTGAGAAAGTCCTTGCGGAGTTCCGTACTATTTATTTTTTAATAATCCAATATTAAAATGAAGATTTTTCTAATGCTTGAAATTTGTTAATTAAATATCAAGCTAGGTTCATTATTTATTTTAAAAAATATTTTCTTATTTAAATACTTGAAAAAAAATTGATGGTATGAAAATCCGTACGAACTTTCTCGCGCTATTGTTTAAAAATGGAGATATTTACTCAACGTTCGTAATATAACATACACTAGCAAACTCGAGAACAAATTGCGCCTTACCTACATACGTAAAACATTTTTCGACTCACGGTTTTAAATTTTATAATTTTATTTTTAAGGAATTAACGTCTTTATTTGTATATTTGGACCAATAAAAAATATCGATATTCGGTCCCCAAGGGTCAACACTTCGTATTAAAAATTTATTTGCGGCTAAAATTTTCGACATTTTACTAGGTGATGCACATCTTATGGTTATTGCATTGCTATTAGATTTCTCTTTTATAAATTTTGACCAATAAAATAGGTAATTATTGACTTTGTAGTCTAAAATAAGAGAGATTATTGCTGTATTAGAGGTGTATCCAGGAAGGTGGTGTGGGGGTGTGTGCACCCCCCTTCAAGAAATTAAACCAATTAAATCAATTTTAAAGTCACTAGTATTTTTATTTACACATAATAATGTTTTATTGTCACGTAATACTATCTCACTAACCAGATCTCGTTTTTTAAAATTGTTATGGGTAATATTATTAAATGATTAATATACGGTAATAATTTTAATCATTCAAGACAATCACATTAATTAAATTACCCAAATTTAAGTTGCGTTGCTCTCACCTTGTTGCACAAACCTTGTTTAAGTTTAAGTTAATTTTATGATTTTTACTATTACTATTTAAATGATTAATAATAAATAAAGATCTTTCAAATGATTTCGAATTATAACCCCCATTTGAGGACTATTCTCAAGTTTAGCGTTACACTGAAAAATTATTTAAAGATTTACTCTCAAATTTTGAAGTATTTTTATGTCAAAATTTCTTGAGACTCCCCCATCCCTTACGAAAATCCTGGATCCACCCCTGTGCTGTACAAACATTTCCCCTAAGAGGTTTAAGGAAAACAATCAACTTCTTGCGAGACTTTCTTATTTGTATATTCTATGACATTAGAGAATTATTGCGTTCAAACTTAAGTAGTATCTCTTCACAACTAGAGCTCACAAAATTGTATTAATATAGTTGCTAATATCTCAGAAACTATTGGTTTTATAAAAATATATTTGATATAAAAGTTTTTATTTTTAGTAGTACTAAAATTTTACGATTATAAGTTATTTAGTATATCAAATAGTTAAGGAGATATGGAATTTGCCGCTTCTGTAAGGTACCCTAAAAGTCATTTTAATAGGAAAGTGAAAAAAAATTTTTGTTTATAATATTGATCAACGCCTAGATATGAATATTAATCAAAATCATTATAGCTGATTTCGAGAAAATAGAATTTTTCTCTTTTCACCCTTTAGTATACTGCTCTTGGTTTTAGGGTTAAACAGACACACAGACAGTCGGCATTACAAATACCACTTTTTAGGGTTCGGGGGTCATGAGACGTCGACATCCATCAACATCCCGGGCTAGATTTTTTTACGGTCGCAATACTTTACCTTTTAGTGTTCGAAAAGTTAAAATATATTATATATTTGCGTATGGTTTTATAAAAAAAAATTTATAATAAAAGATTTGTTTTATAAATATTTGCATGGATAAGTCATTTCTTATCTCAAATAGTTTCGGAGATACGATAAAAAATGAAAATTTACGCATTTGACCGGAACCATTAAAGTCATTAGCCATTTTTTTTTTTAATATATATAAATGGTTTGAAATTAAATTTAATCAAAATCGTTAGAGCTGAATTTGAGAAAATTGATTTTTTCTCTTTTCGCCCTTCAGTAAGCGACCCCGAATTTTAGGGTTAGATATCCAATTCCAACAACCCCTCTGGCCAACCCTATAAAAACCCTAGAAACCAACTTTCAGCCCGACTGGTAAAATAGTCTAGGCTCTAGTCTGAGGTACAGACAGAAAGACAAACGAAAACTCAAAATCCACTTTTTTGGATTCGGGGCGTCATGAAACGTCGACATTCATCAAAATCTTGAGTTGGATTTTTTTTACGATCACAATACTTTCTCTACCTGTAAGATAGCGAGAAAGCAAAAATAAATCAGAAAATTGTAACAACTATAGCCTCTGTATCCAATACATATTCAAATATTAAATGGTATTCAATAAAATAAAAATACATTGCTCACAACAAATACGTATTTGTCATTTAATGAGCTATTTAAATTTGTCGATGTGGTATATTACTTTTCTATTCAAGCTCATACAACTTGGTGCATACATTTTGTTATAAATATTATTGCCTTGAACCTTTATCTTCCTTGTTAAATGGCGGTTTGTTTGTCTATTAAACTTCTGGAACACTCGTTATTTTCTTCTAAAATTTATCTGTATAGCTATTTTTTGCTTTATAAATGAATGGTGCGTGCATCATTTCTCCACATTATACCTAACAACGTTTGAAATTAATAGTAATCACTTATAACACTTAATCCTGATACTACAATACTAAAAGTAATCTGCCTACGTGGGGCCACTAACAATTTGAGGAAAATGATATGCTCTTAAAAAAAAAATATTGCACTACCCATTATTTAGATTTGAACATCAAACTTTCCATAAGAGACTGACACCTTAGTCCGTGTACCCACCGATACAGGTAGGGAAAAATATTAATCAAATGTCATATTATTAATTTGAAAAAGACACCCGAACACGAGAATCGAACCTGGCACATTTGTCTTAGCACGCCATAGCTCTACCACTGAGCTATCCAGGATTCATCCCGTGCTTAGGGTAGTTCTTCACTTATAGCATAAGGCTGAGTCTGTGATGGACGTGTGGAAATCATCAGATTAATATGGGTGATCAATTATAATCATCAGCTATCAGATAAATTAGCATGGCCTTGGGCGCAGGACGTCTCCTAGATAGCTCAATGGTAATAGAATGTGCGTACTGAACCAAAGTTCCCAGATTCGATTCCTTTGTCCAGGTGCCATTTTTCAACTTGTGAATATGATACTAGATGTGGCTATAACTGTACTTTTCAACTGTAATAGCTTGGCCTTTTTTTTAGCACCACGTCCTACTACCCGTTTGGGTTATACGCTTTGGTACTAATTACGCTAATGGTATTATGGGTTAGGAAGGTTGTCTTTATAGGAAGTGTACCCGCATTTGCGTAGGGTAGAGTGTAAAACTATTTTGGAAAAATCCCCCTCAGTACACCCGACCAAGATTCAAAACTCGATATCCCCGTCACCGCAGTCTAGTCTACTGCGGGAGTAGAGCCTAGTTCATGTGACCACCGAAGTGGGTAGCTATGACATCCTAATAAGCCTGTAGTAGATAATATATGGTTTGAATAAAAAAAACTCACCCAAGCCATAGGCTGGACACAGTAATGGCTGTAAAAAAAAGTACGCAAAAACTATTTTAGTAATGGCATTGGAATCTCCTTCAAATTTAGGAATTCAATAACATCTGTGACTGTTTTGGCAGTGGGTATCCCGTATCCCAATAGACTGACCTTGACACATTTGAAGTTAACGACTCCAAACTATTGATGGCAAACCAGTATTTTGTCATCAAGTTGATCCAGTGTTGGACACCTTTCTAAGCAGATCATAAGTCAAGTTGAATGCGCTTGGAGAACGCGTTGTCTTATTAAAAAAAACATAAAAGAATTGCTTCATAATAGTCGAATTGTTGGACGTTATTTGTTGCATCTGAAAAACCTATTTTTTAACACCGTGCCTTGCTACCCATTCGGGCTATATCCATATTAACGAAACACAAATGAGTTAGGAGTGAGGAATGTTGAATTTAGAGAAACTTTGCCTAATTTTGCTGGGATGGAAGAAAATAAAACCATATAAAAAAAACATTATGGTCACACCCGACCAGATTAGATATTACGTCATGTTTGTTTCGAATCATAAACGTTTTAATGCCACATCTTGGATTAAATCGCAAGATGGCACAGAAATAAAATGGTAATTTTTTTATGTGCATAATTTGTGCTGGCATATAGTGAAATATATAGTGAAAAAAATGTACCTCTAGTGCACATGGACTGGCTTTTTGGGTCAAACTCTTAGTGTGTTAATGTGGGTGTGCACTAGACCGGATCCGACCGGCACAGATCTTCGGCACACTTCAGCTTGGCTCAGGAACTGCGTGTATTTTTCCACAAAGTGTATTATTTGATCAAATGCATGATTGTCAATACATATTTGCCTGCCACTTTACAATAGGTAATTAGTTTAATAAGCTATAACTAATTACAAAACGTGATTGGAAAATATTTGAAAATGTTCTCGTCATATTTTGCGAATCTTTCAAATGTTGATTGATCCGGGAATTCAAAAACTAGTTTTTCCCTTTTCCATCTCGTGACTATATCAACCCGCCTCGGTGGCCGCATGGTCTAAGGCGCTGCTCTTGCAATAATCTAGACTGCTGATGACGGGGAGATTGTGATTCGATTCCAGTTGGGTGTACTGAGGGTGGTTTTCCTTAAATAGTTTGTCACTCTCTCCACGCAAATGTGGGTACACCTCCTTCTAAAATCAATCTTCCTAATCCACTATCGTAATTTGACCCGCCTCGGTGGCGTATTAGCTAATGCGCTAGTTTCGTGTTGAGCTATACTGCCGAGAACAGGGAGATTGAGGTTCGGATCTCGGTCGGGTGATTTGGGGGGTGGGGTTCTAAATAGTTTTTCACTCTCCCTCCACGCAAATGCGTGTTCACTTCCCCTCAATCCAACCTTCCCAATTACTAACCCATTACCGTAATCGGTACTTAAGCGTGTAACCCGAACGGGTAGTAAGACGTGGTACTAAATAATAATAATATAATAAATAATAACACTATCGTAATTAGTACATAAACTTATAGCCTGAATGGGTGGTAAGACGCAGTGCTAAAAAACAATAGCGATTGTAATTTCCTCTTAGTCTACTGACCTCTTAGTGAAAATAATCACATCATTAACGAAACAAATTTGGCCTGACTAACCAATTTAGTGTGTTGACGTTCGGCTGATCCAAGCCGGACCGGACTGGGCTGAGCCCTAAATACGGTGGCTGAGCCGATAAGATTCAGTGTCAAACCAATGATAAGGGAATGGGGTGGGTTGGGGGTTCGCCCCTCAGCTTACCTCCTGGTGGTAATGATTTTTTTTTTTGCCATCCGTATCTAACTACCCATCTGGACTATTTGCGTGGAGGGAGAGTTTATAATAATTTTGAAAAAAAAAAATCTAATTAAATCTTGACAGGATTCAAACCCCAACCTCCACGTAAAACTGACCAGATGTGGTTGCCGTCTTATCCGCGCTTGCATTTATTTGGCGATCAAAATGATTTAATAATCTCCTGTCCTATAACCGATGTTTTAATATTTATTTATTTTCATATAGAAATACATCTTTGAAAATTTTGAACATGGGCAAAAATGTCTTATCATTCAAATAGCGTATTGTAGGTTGCGATGCCTGAAGTCGATTAGTCTTCGAATGCTATGATACTAAAACTATATAAACAGTCCAGTGAGTCGAAACAATTAAACTGCTTTATTTGGAATCTGTAAAGTATGATCCAATCAAGTTTATTTGAACCCGCTTGGTGGCCACATGGTCTAACGCACCACTCTCGCAGTAGGCTAGTCTACCGATGATGGGCAGATGGAGGTTTGAATTTTGGTCGGGTGTAATGAGGGGGGTTTTCCTCAAAATAGTTCCTTAAAGCCACTATCGTAATTAGTGCATAAACTTATAACCCGAACGGTTATTAAGACGCGGTGCTTAGAAAAAAAGATCGAACTTAGTGACCTACTAAAAGTTAAGACATACATGAACGATATATATTTTTTAAATAAATACTTCTTATAGTGAAACATGAAAACTGTCTCCCCCTTTTAAAGATTTTTTTGAATCTAGACAAGTTGGTAAAAACATTGAATGTCCCCCGAACCACCCCCTCTTTACAACCCTATGTTTTCACAATATAAAAATATAGCTAAAATGTTATTGATAAGATTTATTGGTGCAATGTCAAAATAAATTTTCCTTGGACGCCCTAGGTCAGGAAGAAGACTTTAAATTATAAACCGGAATGTTATTGGGGTTTCGTCTGGGTATTGAAATACTTAAATTAATTAACAATAAGCTGGAACACAACATTTATGTGGGACACCCAAATACTAACTATTTATTCCTCTTTGACGAGCTAAAAGTCTAAGTGATGAATAAAAACCTTAAAATTGTAGGCCTAATGTGTGTAGGCCACGAAACTTGATATTATTTATTAATTTGAGTTCAGCATTTAAATCACTAGACCGCACAGGAGGACTTTCTCACTGTCTTCTTTCTTCAGATTAACTACGAATTAATCTTTTAAAAACTGCTTATCCAGTTTAATTTCTTTATTATGTGTTTGTTTTAAACCGATCGTGTAAGAACCATTTTCCATACCAATACTAAATAAACATCTTGTTACTCCCGTGATGACACCTCATTTCCCTCCAAGAAGCGTGAGCCCCACATTCGAGGAACTAATACTATGGATCAATTTCAAATACCACCCGGGATCGAACCAAGCACTACGGAACTGATAGTTGATCTCTAACCACTCCCCAATGGGGTTGGACCATGACTAAGCTTCGAGGCGTGGTACCTGTAGATTTTCGCCCACGCCAGGTCTATCCAGAATAACTGGTATGTTAAGCTCATGAAGATGTTTGCTGGGTCCCACGCCGGACAACATGAGTAGCTGCGGGGACTGGATGGCTCCTGCACTTAGGATGACCTCTTTGGCGGCGTACACCGTGCGCATGCGACCACCTTTGCTGAACATCACCTAAACAAAATAAAACTAGATTCGGCCGAGAGTTGGTTTAGATTAAGATTTTGGTATTTAATCTTGATACTCTAAATTGATTGCGTCGTCAGAATACGACTTACAATCTTATCAAGAATAGCACAGTAGCTCTTTATTTTTACAAAATAATCCTTAAAATCTGTAATTGGAAATAAGCATTAACATATAAATTAAATTATTCTTAGGTAGCGAACAAGATATAAAAATGTTCCTGTACACCTATAGTCAACCTCATTTCTTGATGATGTGCTGGATTAAGCCAGGTTCTCCTAAACCCGTGGTCAAACTCACTCGCTACTAGTGAATAAGGTCCAAGTACCCCTATATATGTTATTTGCCTCACTCACTACCTGTTATTGAGAACGGAATGTTGTACCGAGATTCCCCTTTACCTGTTGTAAGCCTCACACACTACCTGTGCTTGAGGATGAGCAGGATGTAACCAGGTTCTCCTTTACCTGCATTCTGTCTCAATACCTGTTCTTGAGGATGAGCAGGATGTAACCAGGTTCTCCTTTACCTGCATTCTGTCTCAATACATGTTCTTGAGGACGAGCAGGATGTAACCAGGTGCCCCTTTATCTGCAGTATGTCTCACTACCTGTTCTTGAGGAAGGAATGCTTCAACGAGATTCCCCTAGACCTGTTGTAGGCCTCACACACTACCCTTTCTTGAGGATGATCAGGATGTAACCAGGTTCCCCTTAACCTGCAGTCTGTCTCATTACCTGTTCTTGAGGAAGAAATGCTGTAACGAGATTCCCCTAGACATCTTGTAGGCCTCACACACTACCTGTGCTTAAGGATGAACAGGATGTAACCAGGTTCCCCCTTATCTGCTGTGTTTCACTCGCTACCTGTTCTTGAGGATGAGTAGGATGTAACCAGGCTCCCCTTTAGCTGCAGTCTGTCTCACTCACTACCTCTTCTTGAGAACAGACATGATGAAACCATGTTCCTCTAGACCTGTTGTCTGCCTCACTCACTACCTGTTCTTGAGAACAGACAGGATGAAACCATGTTCCTCTAGACCTGTTGTCTGCCTCACTCACTACCTGTTCTTGAGAACAGACAGGATGAAACCAGATCCCCCTTAGATCTGTTGTCTGCCTCACTCACTACCTGTTCTTGAGAACAGACAGGATGAAACCATGTTCCTCTAGACCTGTTGTCTGCCTCACTCACTACCTCTTCTTGAGAACAGACATGATGAAACCATGTTCCTCTAGACCTGTTGTCTGCCTCACTCACTACCTGTTCTTGAGAACAGACAGGATGAAACCAGATTCCCCTTAGACCTGTTGTCTGCCTCACTACCTGTTCTTGAGGACGGGCAGGATGAAACCCGGTTCCTTTAGACCTGTGGTCTGCCTCATTTACTACCTGTTCTTAAGAACGGGCAGGATAAAGCCCGGTTCCTCTAAACTTGTTTCTGCCTCACTTACTACCTGTTCTTGAGGACGGGCAGGATGAAACCCGGTTCCTCTATAGACCTGTGTCTGCCTCATTCACTACCTATTCTTGAGAACGGACATGATGAAACCCGGTTCCTCGAGGCCTGTGTCTGACTCACTACCTGTTCTTGAGGACGGGCAGGATAAAACCCGGTTCCTCTAGACCTATGTCTACCTCACTTACTACCTGTTCTTGAGGTCCAATTCCCCCTAGATCTGTTGTACACCACACTTACTACCTTTTCTTGAGGTCCAAGTCCCCCTAGAGCTGTTGTCCACCTCACTTACTATCTGTTCTTGAGGTCCAAGTCACCCTAGATATGTAGTCCACCTCACTACCTGTTATTGAGGTCTAATTCCCCCTAGATTTCTTGTCCACTTCACCTACTACCTGTTCTTGAGGGCTAAGTCCCCTTATACCGGTTGTACCCTCATTTAATACCTCTTTTTGATGATTGAAAGGATGTAGCTAGCTCCCCTTATACCGGTTGTACCCTCATTTAATACCTCTTCTTGATGATCGAAAGGATGTAACTAGCTCCCCTTAGACCTGGTGTACACCTCAACACCTGCTTTTGAGGATAGGAAGTAAGAACTATCTTCCCCTAGACCTGTTGTCCGCCTCACTTACTACCTTCGTTTGTGGACTAGAAGGATCTTCCCTTGGACATCGGGTGCTGAGGTGAGTCCAATACCCTCGAGGTCAACTACTCAAAGATTAAAAAAAAAGTTTGATGATAATAAGCTCTTTTCCCATGCTATAAAACTGTTTAGCTACAAAATCAGACGTGAAACTTAAAACAAAAAGGAGAAATTAAAGTGCAAATTTTGAACAAATAATAACTTCATCGTACTTAAATCTAATTATCTAGTATTACGTTCTTATCATTCACTTATTTTGTTTCTCAGGTCCATATTGCCTAGTCAAAGAAGACCAAGTCTTATTCATACATAATGACGAGCTTTCGTATTTGACATTAATTTTAAAAATTCGAATGAAACATTTGACTAAGCTTGAATAAATGTCCGTGTTTTAAGTAGAATTATCGGTACTATAGAGATGAAATTTTAATATAGAATACAAGAACTAGCTTTGGATTAGAAAGAGGAGAAATGAGCTGTATCTTAGCATCCTCTTCTGGATGGAAAATTACCCTCACAACAGTCATTGACCTTGGAAATGTGGGGGAAAATGTAGTAACTCAACACTTCCTTATTTGTCCACCCCCACCCCCTCCCCTTTCCGCCTTTGTATCAAGTATTTGTAACTTTCCTTGTCTGTAAGAAGACAACTTCAGGCACCTTCACTTAATCTTTCCTTGAATCCCAACCGTTTGTTGTGACATGTTTTCCTTCAGTTGTTTGAAAGAGAACCATGTATTAGATTTCAATTTTATTTTCAAATTTTATTTAACATAATAAGCTTTGAAGTAATTCTTCAAATATATTGAAAAATAATATCAGGGCATGGGGATCGAACGTGGACTCCTTGTCTTAGCGTCATTGCTCTGCTCCTGAATTATCCTATTCGTCCCTTGCCCAATCATGTCATTCATTTTTGTAACCAAAAGTATATAATCAACTTGTGACAACTACTAAGAAGCTTAGTCACCGATTAGTGGTTTGTGAGCTTGGGTAATTAATGAAATGGATAAGACCTCCGGTAGGGTCAACAAAAAGAAATAGAATTCCCTGTGAAAATATCACAATACGGCACTCGTGTAGTAAAGTTAGTCATTATGAGTGTGTCTAAATGTATACACAGGTTGTTCCCAACTTCAACGCCCCTATTTAAGAGAAACAACAACTAGAATTTTTTTTAACCTTTTTTTAACTAGGGGCTAAAAACGAAAAACGACTAATGAGGAAACAAGGTATTTTATCAACCAACAAAATAATAATAAAAGATTATTAGCACCGCGTCTTACTACCCGTTCGGGCTATACTCACGATAATGTGCAGTGGGTAGGGTGATTGTAAAATGAAATGGAGGACCTACAGTTTAACGTGGAATCCGAACCACGGTGGAGGCCTGGCATTCCTCACATTCACAAGTTGTGATTAATACACGTCTTGTCAGGGGTGAAGGAAGGGTTTGGCAATCAGATAAATCAGTGCCAGGACCGAGGATTGGACCCCGGACCCCCAGCACAGGAGTCTGACACTCTACTCCTAGACCACCAGGTCACCTTATAAAAGATTAAATTAAAATTAAATTATATAAAAAACACCTTACTAAAGGGCTTTAATTTTTGAACAATGAATGAATAAATGAGCTTAAAGGTAAGAGAACGAATGCAGAATGATTTTTAAGGGAAATAAGAAACTGTTCTGGAAGTGGGTAAAGAGATTGAAGCAAAGAGTGCAAGGAAACATCTATGGCATTCAGAATGAACGTGGTGAGATAATTTGGGGTGAAAACAGTTTGAGATACAAGGATTATTTTGAGCAATTGTATGGCGTAAACATAAATAAAGCAGAATAAAATAGGTAAAATTTTATTAAGAGTGAATAATTAACGAGGCTGAGGTATTAAAAGCTATGAAAGTGTTAAAGAATGGCCAAGCTGCAGGCGTAGATGGGATCAAATGGGAAATTCTTAAGTGTAAGAGCATTGAACTACTTACAGATTGTGTTAGTTGATCAACGTGTGTTTTGGGGTTTTGATTGTTCCTTATGATTGAAAGAATGCTGTCATTGTTCCTTTGTATAAAGACAAATGCAGTAAGAGTGAATGTAAGAATTATAGGGCAATTAGTTGGTTGGGTATTCCAGGCGAAGTTTTTGGGATTGTTGTAATTGTAAGGGTGCATGAAAAAACCGCAGACAATATTTAAGATGTGCAAAGGGTTTTCATTCTAGGTAGAGGTTGCATGGACCAAATATTTACATTGTAAACACGTGAGTGAGAAATGTATGGCAGTAAGGAAGAAAGTTATTAATTGTGAATTCGTTGATTTAGATATATCAAATTATCGGGTGACTAGTATATAGTTATGGAATGTACTTAGAGAGTATGGTGTGGATGCATAGTTGATAAATGCAATTAGGGCTGTGTATGATGGAAGTAAAGCGTGCGTTATAGTGACTTGAGCTTTGAGTGAATGGTTTGGCATTGAACAGGGTGTTAGACAAGGTTGTGTTATATCTCAGTGGTTGTTAAATGTTTTCTTGGCTAAGTGTATGAGGGATGCTTGTGAGGTCGCGGTTGGTGTATAAATAGACAATGTTAGTGTGGAAAGTGCTTTTATATGCAGAATATGTCATATTAATGGCTGATAATCAAAATAACTTGCAGAATGCATTAAATCGGTTGACTGTGGTGACAGGCAGAATGTATCTAAAACTAAGTGTATATTTTTTATAGGGATGGATCAGAACAAGTGAATTATTTTGTATATCTGGGCAGAATGTTCTGTAAAAATGACAGGATGGATGGTGAAATCAACAGACTGGGGAATGCATCTAGGATAGTAGTTGGATGTATGTAGACTATTGCAAAGATTGAAGTAGTATCGAAAGAGGCAAGGATGGCACTATATAAAAGTGTGTTAACGCCAACATTGTTTTTTGGATGTGATGAGTGGATTTATCAGGAGAAACACAAGAGCAAGGTGAATTCGGTTGGAATGAGATATGAAATGTATGTGGGTGGAAAAATTTGTATGGACAGAGTCAATAATGTGAATGTGTGCTGAAGTAGTGTGGTTTTAAAGGAAATCCATTAAGTCAATGTGAAAGAATAGTCTTACGTTGGTTTGGGCATATTGAGAGGATGAATGTGGATCGAGTGACGAAACAAATATATGAACATAGAGTATGTGGATCAAAAGGAAGGGGTAGGCCATGTAAGACGTAACTAAATGTTACGTATATAAGTATGTATATATATATTTATAATGAAAAAGAAATAACTTCAATTAAACAAACTGAAAAAGACTAATTTCATTGAAACACACTTAAAAAAAAACTTATTTAAACCATTCTAGTTACGGTTTTTAAAATCCATCCCATATTTTGAAAAGTAAGCGTTTTGCAATATATTTTTGCATGCACTTTTATTCTGATTTTTAGCCATAGAATACGGTATTGAAATTTGGCATTTGAAGTTTGGGACACTCTTTATTATCACAAAATAAATGCTGCGTGCCCATTTTTGTTAGTTGTTTTGTGTTACTATCCACGATACTATCTATATACACTTTGATATGCCCTTTGTTTACCCTGCAAGATAACATTGCATTATTCAACTATGGTATAGCTTTTATTACCATTATTATTATTATTATTATTATTATTATTATTATTATTATTATTATTATTACTATAGTTTAGAGGCCCGTTGACACAATGAGTTTATTAGGGCCTTATATAGCTTATAAAATAAGGTCATAGTGTAATTCATCAAGGTAAGATTGCTATCTTTCAGGGTTAACTGTACGTACAGTAACTATTTTATGGATACCACCACACATGCCGATTAATCTACATTCACCTTAATAACTTAACATATGTTTATAATTTATTTTATACCTTCTTTGGGACGGTCGTAATAGTGGATTATTGTGTTGAATTTAATAATAGTCTATCTTAGTTACTCCGAGTGTAAATATTTTACAATTACAGTAGGACAGGTTTATTATATTTTTAATGAAAATCATATTCAAATATTCTAGCTGGCCATACTTAAGATTGTGCCTTAATCTGACTCAAAAGGTTGAAATTCGATTCCCAGTCAGGTACACTGAGGGTAACTATCTTCCACATTGTGGCTTTTCATCCTCTACCTTGGGAATGTTGGTGCACTTCCTTTTATATAATCTATATCATGTCACATTAGATGAATAGTTTAGGTACCGAAAAGCCAATACACCTCCCCTAATGAGATATAATAATCTTTCCTGGCAGCATATTAAAGGTGAGCCAAGTAAACAAACACCTGATCATAAGTTTTCCCGTGGAAAGTGGAAAGTAGTGACTCACCCCCGTAGCAACCTTCCTGTCCTTGTCGATAATGATCTTGTGGACGAACGAGTACATACTGATGTGTAGGTTCTTCCTACCACTCGAGGATCGCAGGAAGGCTTTGGCTGTGCTGCATCTAAGGCCTTTCCGAAGGGTGCCTTGGGAGGACATGAAACCCGTCTGCTTTGCACCATTTAAATCGTTAATCTTATAACCCATTTCTCTGCTAGCTGCTAAAAATGCTTTATGGATCGGGGTCCTAGAAATTATAGCAAATATTTAAGGGTTGTTGGTTTTCACCAGTTATTAGAATATACAATAGTAATTAACCAAAAAATTTGTTTGATATATCTATCGGTTTTCTTGCGATTTCACAACTACATCTAGTCTATTATATTCTACTTAGCTATATTGTACTGACTTGCTACCCTAATACTCATTTTATGTGAACCAGAGATGCCTTCAAGCCTTTTGAATACATCTTTCAAAACATTAAACACTTTTAAAATGTTCAGGGTACATATACACTATATCTTAAAAATCATATGCAACAGGATTGTTCCACGGTGTATGATTTTTTTTTACAACGCCTCTTACTACCCATTTGGATTATACGCTTATGTACTAACTACGCTAAGTGTTTTAGGGATTAGGGAGGTTATATTTATAGGACGTTTACCCGCATTTGCATGGAGGGAGAGTGAAAAACTATTTTGGAAAAACCCCCTCAGTACACCCGACCGAGATTCGAACCTTGATCTCCCCGTCATCGGCAGTCTGGTCTACTGCTAGAATAGCGCGTTAGACCATGTGACCACCGAAGCGGGTTGTATGATTTAAACCTTTCCGTTGACCCACAAGTCATTTGGGGTTTACGCCTGCAATACTTTGGTTTCTGGAACATGTGCGCCCTTTTTTAGATTTGTATGTTTATTTTAATATAAAAACTAGCGAATGTTCCATATGATGGAAAACTATTTTTTTATAACACTTTCATTGATACACATCCTAGCTGTTATTTAATGCAGGTATATATTTATTTTTTAAACTATGCTTTTAACTTTCTTTTAAGGCTATATACAGCCTATTAACTAATTTATTATTATTTGTATTTGTAAATTTTAAAAAATGACACCTGGACCAGGAAATCAAACGTACTGGTAGAGCATTGGTGTGCTAAAACAATGCTCCAAGGTTGTATTCCTGGGTCTGGGTGTCATTTTAGTTTTAGAACTTTGTTGAATTTTCCAAATTACATTTTTTAGTTACTAGCAAAAATAATATTTAATATTTTACAAAAGAAATTTCAATTTCCTTATAGTGCTGACCATCAGTTACAAAACCTATAAAAGTACAGCCCTGAGAAATACTTAATAATACAACATTTAAGAATAATTACACAAAAAACTATTATAACTGAATAATGATTTAAACAAGTAAATGTAGGTTAGAAACGATATAGTAAAGTATTTATTTAAATAAAAAAAAAGACATAATAAAGCAAAAAAATGCATAGCATTTGTATTTATGATACCGGAGTTCCTTGAATAACTCTATGGTTATGGCTCTTCATTTGTGATACAAATCAAACTCGGAGGCCTATACAAAGGCCAAGCGGGCTGAGCTTGAAAATTACTGGTAAAAAAAAATGATTTGATTTCTAGAGGCCGAGGAGGTACATGAGTACCTACACGTTCAAGGGCAAACTTACAAGAAAGGTTGCTATAGAGAGTATTGAAAACAAAAAGGGATTCAGTCATAATAATAATAATAATAATAATAATAATAATAAAAATAATGACTGATTAGTAAACGATTTTTTAATTTGTAAAGCTGTACATATAATAAAACTCTAAAGTCTGTCTTTACATTCCAATTGTTGTTGAAATTCAATTTTTTGGGGTGGTATAAACGACAAAATCAAATAACCTGCTATTATAATTCTTGTCCGTCCGTCTCCTGTTTCGCTTGTTTGTTGCCATTAAACTCAGAAAGTACTCATCGGATCGAGACAGGACTCTTTCTGTTGTACTCCTTATTTTTCCGGGAACAGAGTAAGCTATATACCATCATTCTATCGCATCAGCGTACGAAGCAAGTAAAAAAAAAGAGCGTAAGTAATAAACTTAAGCTGCGACTGGTTGGCGTGCGTACAAAGGATGACACTTGATTTGAGAAGGGAAAGAGGGGTGAGTTTTTGTTTCTTCATAAATCTTTGTACGCACATAAAGCACTGCTCTCGACTCATTTTCATTCTTTTCTATCACTTGAAGTTGTCGGATGTGTTTAATACTTTAGCACTGCGAATGATTTCTTGCTTACTCTTTGGTACTAAGCCAAGAGCACAATATTCTTTAGTGGTATAGGATGCTCACTATGGAAGGCTTCTTTCAATTTACTTTATTTTTATTTTCTTATATAGTTAATTCACCCTATTTATTTTGGTTTTATTTACAACAATTCCTCCAAGCAAGATATCCAATTTTAGCGTGCCTGCATTAGCGTTCCAAATCTAGGTACTTTTTCATTTATTTTTGGTTTGGCATGTAAGATAAATTTATTTAGTTTATTTAGTTTTGTATCTTAAATAGTAACGTTAAGGCCCGGGCACACATAATGCGGGCTGCGGTTACGGGCAGGACGTCGTGAAGCCCAAGGTGGGCTGCGATCTGGAGATGTCACACATATTGCGGCATGTAGGGCGTGCGGGCAGCTAGAAAGGCCACTTTATTTTTATCAGCAGAAGAGAAACATACAAATATGTGTTCTTCTGATGAAGAGGAAATGTTAGCCCTCTTTCATTTGGTGTTCTTCGCAACGATACCTCTACTTTAGAGAGCTTCTCTTAGCTGGCATGCATTTTCGCCATAAATTAGGTACATTTTCAGTTATTTTTATGGCCTTTCTTGTAAATGGAGAATATTTATTTTAGTTTCTTTTACGGTTCATTGCAGCATGCCTCCACATAAGAGAGCCAATCTTGACACAAGAACTGCAAGCATATATATACTATTTTATTTGGTTTTTACTACAGGTGTTAATAAGTGGCATCGTCGATTTATAAAAACACTTCCCTAGCCACATAAGTGTTTTAAATGTTATTTTTGGTAGTTAAGATAATTCCCTAAGAAATAAACTAACATTTCCGACTTTAATGCAATGGAAGCGGTGTATAAAATATAGTATTTAATAGTTTTTATCTAATATATTATTTAACAGTTCATATGATATTTAAAACATTTCATTTTTTATAGTGAACTATGGAATATAGATTTGGATAAGAAATTATATATTATAAATAACTATAAAATAATTTGCCTTTTTGTCTTACAAATGAATTCACCAGCATCAAGCGATTTAGAATTTACAATCTAGTTTAAAAGTTTTCAAGAATAAGATATGTAATACAAATTATTTACTACAATATATTTTTTGAATGATTATTAACGTGTATACTAAGACAACATAAAATATTTATTACAAACTCTCTTTAAAGGGTGAGTATCTATTATAATTAGGTATTTAGATGTTATAAAGTGTTAATAAGTTAGATTATAAGTTGATTAAGTTTAGTTAATTTGGAAATCATATGTATTGAATATCAAAGCTTAGGAATATATATTGTGTGTATATATTACATATGTAAAAATTAGATCACCGTCTTATTAGTGGCGGTTAGTTCATCTGCCAACAGACGTCGACTAGTTTCAGTACATTTTGCACTATCAGGAAATAGAAAAAAACCTACAAAGAAGACCATTATTAAATAGAAAAAAAAAAGTTAACACAAGTAATGAATGATCTGTGTTATGAAATTTAAAAAAAAATACAAGCAGAATAAAACCTTTTATATCCACTAATTCCATAAGTTCACATCACTACACTAACTAAACTTTAATAACACATTTAAATATTTTCTAGAACTAACTTACACAATAACCTTTTTCTTCTACAAAGCACGCTGCTAAAAATAAATCTTCCTTGTTCCCAAAACTCTTTTAGAATGCTTCCCAATCTTTTTTTTTTATTAATCATCCAATTAACGTAATTAATTATTTCTTAACTTTATATATATTTTTGTTTGAATTGAATTACTCATCTTTATCTATGTTTTAACGCTACCATTTTTCATTTCAATAATTATTGACCTCGGTATCTTTTACATAGGTTTCGGATGATTGTTAAAAATTTACCGAGCCTATTATAATTGATTGGCAGATGAGCCAACCATTAGTAAAAAGAAAAGAATCAAATTTTTAGAAAAGATGCAATACATATTTTCTCTTGAACGCTATTTTCAAATATATAAAATTTCAAAAAATACTTAATCTTATAAACTCAAACTCCAACTTGTAAAAATTTTATATCATCTAAACACCTTAATGTAAATGTTATTGGCTAAATATTTAATATTCTTTGTTTCAGTATAAATTTTTATTTTTCAAAACATATCTAAAACCAATTTGTATTACATGTTTGATTTTTAAACACTCATAAATGCGATTAAAACTACTAGACAGTTTGATGTAATTTGCTAAGCAGTAAAATAAAATATTTGTTTTATTTTTAACACTTAATTAATACAGGCCATGTTTGTAAAAGCAATAGCTTTATTTTTAGACCATACCTTATCTTTTCAAGGACATTCTTTAATATTTTCTAACAAATATTTGCATGCATATCTCACGTTTTCTCTAGGGCATTAATATTCGAACCCTATTCATTACATACGCACTGGATGAGTTTCATATTTTATGAACCATCATTTAACATTTCTATTAAAGTGTATAGATACCTGTATCGGAATTCTTCAACGGTAAGGTAGCCTCCTTTTTGATGAAAAGGACTCTCAGAGAGATAATCAATTTTCACGTCTTCCGATTTCTTGAAATATTTTAGGACGTGGCGGTACCCCCATCCTGGATTTCCCTCTTCCTCCCAACGGTCATAATCTCGAGGGTTTCCCCTCACGTACAACATGGCGTTAAGCACGCTGGAACCTCCGAGAACCTTCCCACGGGGCCAGTTGCAGCGGCCTTCATTCATCCCCAAGCAATAGTTACCTAGACAGATAAGTGAATCAGAAACTAAACATTGGTGGCTCGTCAGGAGAAGGGACTGAAAGATGCCTTTAACTAGTATTTTGATGAAAGATAAAAATAGCTTGATATCAAACCTAGATACTTGGTCACTTAGATGGCTAGTCATGTTTATTTTAAAATTATATTAATATGGGGTGCTAGTGAACGTGAGTTTAGGGCAGTATTTTTGAAGTTTTTATAGCATAAACATTTTTTGGCAAAAATAAATCAAATATTTCTTCTATAGAAACATATAGTTTAGTTTTCTGCACATGCTAATCTCAACAGTTCTTTAATATCTGTCAAGGGTGTCCTGGAATTTAATGACAACTTTTTCTCTTTATTTAAAAAGTTTGTCACCAAATGCCAATATGCTCATGACAGATATTCAAAAACTATTCAGATTATCATGTGCAGAAAACTAAACTCTATATTTCTCTAGAAGAAATATTTGATTTATTTTGGCCAAAAAATGTTTATGCTATAAAAACTGCAAAATTAATACACTTAACTCGCGCTCACTAGCACCCCACCTTAAGAGTACAGCATGGTAGAGCACAGAGACGTGTTGCAGACGTTTGGAAATCCCGCATTATACGGATAGTGACATAATTACAATGATTTGCAGCCTTTATGTTGATATTCATTGAAATTTCGCTTTAATTACAATCTTGTTGGCAGCCTAAAAGCCCTCTTGAGTTACAGATGGCTGTGATATTTGATAGCTCATGATATCGCTCATGTGTAGCTGACAATTCTCACATTTCTATCACAAACTCAGCCTATAAACTATGAGTAAATAAAGACTCTGAGCACAGGATTAATCTTGGCTAGCTCAGTGGCAGAACGTTTGCGCGTTAAGCCAAAGGCCCTGGATTCGATTCCCGTGTCCAGATCTCATTTTTCAACTAATTTAAATAAATTTTAACTTAATATAGGCGAAAATTATCATAAGCTTTCTGAACAGGTAAAAAGTTGAAATTTTAAGTTTTAAATTTCTATAAAAAAATTCATTGATGCTTTACGTGAAAATGTGTAAATCTTTGATTAAAACAAAATACTATAAACATACATCTAGCCATCCTCTATCAAATAATGTCATTTTTGATAAGGTCACAACAGAAAATAATATAATGAAGGATTATTTTATAGGGTTTTATGTGAGTTATCACACATTAAAAAAAAAATCTTTAAGCTTAAAACCCGCCGCAGTGGCGTAGTTGGCTAACGCGCTAGTCGTGTTGAGTCAGACCACCGAGGACGGGGAGATCGAGGTTCGAATCTCGGTCGGGTGAACTGGGGGTGGTTTTTCCTAAATGGTTTTCCACTCTCCTTCCACGCAAATGCGGGTTCACTTCCTCTAATTTCAACCCTCTTAATTCCTAATCCATTAGAGTAATTAGTACTTAGGCGTATAACCCGAACGGGTAGTAAGACGCGGTGCTAAATATTTAAGCTTAAAATGTAATTTTTTAACTGGTCAGAGCTTTCGCCTAAATTTTGATGGAAACAATATTTTAAGAAATCAAACTACTTTATAAATAATCCAGGATTTCTAAACGGCTGCAATGCTTCACAGTATTCTCACTTGTATTTATTTGGCCAAAGACGTGTTTTGTTATGAAAACTAAAAAAAAAAAAAAATCACCGGCACTTAATGAATAGCACAAAAGAGCTATTAATGATTTGATCGAAAGAGGTAAGCTTGAGTAGGATATTTTGGAAGAAATACACCCTAAAATGGGGAAGAGAGGTTGGGCAAATCACCGTCATTGTATCTGGCAGGGATTCCAAATCAAATGGCGATATATTAAAATCGTAGTCCAATGCCTTAAACCTATCAGCCACCACCGTGAGGCAAAATATTGTTGTTTTTTTCTAAACTATGTTTCTTACTAACTTTCCAGGCTTTTGGCATTAAGGGTATAGGTATGAGGAAGGTAGAACCATCGCAAGTGAAACTGACCTAGCTTCGAACCCAGACTTCTGTGACAGTCTAACCCGCCTCGGTGGCGTAGTTGGCTAACGCGCCAGTCGTGTTGAGCTCGACCGCCGAGGACGGGGAGATCGAGGTTCGAATCTCGGTCGGGTGAACTGGGGGTGGTTTTTCCTAAATGGTTTTCCACTCTCCCTCCACGCAAATGCGGGTTCACTTCCTCTAAATTCAACCCTCCCAATTTCTAATCCATTAGAGTAATTAGTACTTAAGCGTATAACCCGAACGGGTAGTAAGACGCGGTGCTAAATATTATAATATTATTGTGACAGTCTAGCACCTGAGAGTGCTGAGCCAACGCAGCGATTTAACATTTAATAGCGCTACTCCGTTGAAGGCTTAAAATTGTTCCATAGCTTGACCAGGGGCTAGTTCATCCTAAATCAAGCTGATATAGCGTATCAACACCTTAATCTTTTTAATTTAGCGCGATTGTTTCAATTTTCTATTCTCAGTGATGACTAAACATTTTGTTTTCGTTTGTGTTTGTTCGTTTTAATTGGTCGGAATGTTTACCATCCAGCAGAAAAACAAGTGTTTTTACATGATTTAACTTAACTTACTTAATTTTAGCACTGCGTCTTACTACCCGTTCGGGTTATACGCTTTAAGTACTAATTACACTAATGGATTAGGCAAATGGGAAGGTTGAATTTAGAGGAAGTGAACCCGCATTTGCGTGGAGGGAGAGTGGAAAACCATTTAGAAAAAAACCACCCCAGTTCACCCGACCGAGATTCGAACCTCGATCTCCCCGTCCTCGGTGGTCTGACTCAACACGACTGGCGCGTTAGCCAACTACACCACCGAGGCGGGTTTGTACATGAATTGTTTGTGTCTCCGATTGGAGCTTATCAGTACACAAATGAGTGTACAAGTGAACACAACTTGCAAATATTTCCTTTTAACTTAGTGAATAATTTAAGAATAAGAATAGTTGTCAAAGCTTATGTACCTCCTAAATTTTAATACGAAATGTTGGCCCTCTGGGACCCAATATCGATATTTTTTATTGTTACAAATATACAAATGAAGACGTTAATGCTTTAAAAATAAAATTATGAAATTTAAAACTATGAATAAAAAATACTTTACGTATGTCTAGCGCAATTCGTTCTCGGGTTTGCTAGTGTACATTATATTACGACTGGTTTAGATATTTGTGGTTGATTTAACACATACAAATTATCGCAGTATTTTTTCCATCCCCTCTTCACGTTAATGCAGGTGCAATTTCTCCAAGCTACCTTCATCATTCCTTAACCCTTAAATTAGTCAACAATTAATCTGGTACATGTATAACCTGAAGTTTAGGTTGACTGGATGATCGGCTAACCTTTGAATCTCAGCAAAATATACTCACTTTAGTCTAGCCTCGGTAGTCAACCAATCGGTTGTATCCTGATTTTTAAGGGGGCAAAATTCGTCCAAATTGCAAACTCACACAAAAATGTTATGGCCACTTAAATATCTAATGTCTAGATTGAGAATGAGTAAAATATCAACTCGTGAGAATTCCTACGTGAGGGTGATGACACAAGCGGAAAAGGTTACCGGCAGCACCCTCCGGCCGCCGGGGATTTCTTCCTGACCAAGCCTACCCTAGCCTAACCTAACCTAGACTGACCTAACCTAGCCTAATCTAACCTAACTTTGAAATATTCGTGTATGTAATTTAATCAAATTAAGACTGACGATGCTGAAAGAACGTACGACTGCAAGGCCCCCGAGGGTCACCCCTATTATCAAATTAGGGGTGGGATGGTATAGCATCATGGCGTGTCCGCTATCAGGACTTTTCGGAATCAGGAGGCCACCAACTAATCTTCCGGTACACAAATAATCCGCAGTTTGTGCCAAATGGGAGTTTGGCTGAATCTTGACTATGTATGCTACCATAATAATCTCCACAGGTTTTCGATGTCTACTACTTACCAGAGGGTTCTGTCTTGAACTGCCAGTCTAATGGAGACAGTTGCAGTGTTGGCATTAAGAGAGGGATGTCCGAGAGCAAAGTTTCATCTCCCCCTGCCTCCAGGAGCAGCACGGTCCAGTCAGCACGTTCTGACAGTCGATTCGCCATCACCGCCCCTGCAGTCCCACCTCCAATGATTATGAAGTCGTAGCTAGGGCAGTGAAATACAGTATTACACACACTTTGGAATCTGACAACAAGGTTGACGTAATGGTCAAAGATTTCCACACACCTTCGTGGTGGTGATGGCGGTAACGGAATCCAAAGCGATCACAACCGCACACACAGAAGGGAAGTTCGCAATTTAGAGCCTACAAATACATTGCGTTCTTTATATAAAATAAATGGCACGGTACAATGCACAGACTTTCTCGCTCCTTTATTTAAATCTTACCTTTAACTCATAAGATATGTGAAACCAAATTATATACATTTTTATAGAAACACAATGGGGGAAAAAAAGCATCACATCTTACCAAAGAGTATACATAAAATAATACACACTGTTACAGCAACATGTTATTTGTACTGTGCGTTTTAAACTCCCCATTTCCCAAAGTTTTATTTAAAAATACATATTGGCCTATAACTCTGAAAATATTAATATTATAAAATATACTTTCAAAAAAAATTTTTTTGTGAGTCCTTCAACCATGCGATGACAAGATATTTCGTATCTCAAAGAGTTCTGTGTATATTATTATTTAAAAATACATATTGGCCTATAACTCTGAAAATATTAATATTATAAAATATACTTTCAAAAAAAATTTTTTTGTGAGTCCTTCAACCATGCGATGACAAGATATTTCGTATCTCAAAGAGTTCTGTGTATATTATCAAAATTGTTAATTTGCGCATACCTAACCTTTAAGTCATTTTAATGGGAAAATAAAATGTGCCAATTTGTATGTAATGTTAAGTGCTTGGATAAGAATCTTAATCAAAATCGTTAGATCTGATTTTAAGAAAATCGGTTTCATCTCTTTTCGCTCTTAAGTAAACTACCCTTAATTTTAGGGTTAGATAGATGGTTTCAGAAATATATATGGAGAACCCTATGAAAACCTTCAATACAAAGTTTTAATCTTATCTGTAAAATGTTTTCGGCTATTAGATCCAGTAACAGACAAATATACGTCATTCGGGAGATCAAGAAACATACTTCATCCATCAAAATATCGATTTTTTTTTACAATCACAATACCGTACTTTCTTTCTTCAAGAGGTCACGAGAAAGTAAAACGAATCCAAATTTAACGCATCAAGAGGAAGTGTTACTTCCTACAGCACAGCCATAAATGATCAAAAATCAGGTTAATTTAGTTTATAACCGCTTAGCTGGTTCACGGTCTAAGGTGTCACTCTTGCAATTGACTGAACTGCCGATGATGGGGAGATTGGAGCTCGAATTTCGGTGTGGTGTCCTGTGGGTGATTTTCACTAAATGATTTTTACTTTCTCTCTATCTTACAGGTAGAGAAAGTATTGTGATCGTCAAAAAAATCGAACTCGAGATTTTGATGAATTTTGACGTTTCATGACTTCCCGAATCCGAAAAAGTGGTTTTTGAATTTCCGTCTGTCTGTCTGTCTGTCTGTCTGTCTGTCTGTACCTCCAACTAGAGCCTAAACTGTTTAACCGATTGAGCTGAAACTTGATATCTAGGGTTTTCATAGGGTTGCCCGAGGGGTTTTTGGAATTGGATATCTACCCCTAAAATTAAGGGTAGTTTACTGAAGGGAAAAAAGATAAAAAGTCGATTTTCTCAAAATTGGCTCTAACGATTTTGATTAAATTTCATTTATGAACATTCATAAATATTCCAAACAAAATGGCTACTCTCAATATTTCGGCAAAATGACTTTAAGGGCTCCGGTCTGATGCGTAAATTAACATTTTTTATAATAGCTCCGAAACTATTTGAGATATGAAATTACTTAGCATTACAAATATGTATATATATTTATAATACAAATATTTTATTCGAAACATATTTTTATAAAATCAATAATTTTCATTCTATACGCAATTATATATATATATTTTTAGCTTTTTGGACATTAAAGCTTAAGTATTGCGATCGTAAAAAAAACTAACCTGAAATGTTGATGGATTTCGACGTCTCATGACCCACCGAACCCTAAAAAATAGTCTTTGCAATGCCGTCTGTCTGTGTGTCTATAAAAACTTAAAATTAAGGGTAGTTTACTGAAGGGCGAAAAGAGAAAAATTTGGTTTTCTCAAAATCTGCTCAACGATTTTGATTAAAATTCGTATCTAGGCGTTGATTAAGATTATAAATAAACTGGCTATTTTCATTTTTCTATGAAAATGATTTTTAGGGTACTTTACAGAAGCGTTAATTTCCGTATCTCCACAACTATTGGAGAAACTAAACAACTTATCATTGCAAAATTGTAGGACTATTAGAAATAAAAAACTTTTATTTGACATATATTTTTATAAAAGCAGCAGTTTCTGAGATATTTGCAAATATATTAATACAATTTTGTGATTTTTAGTTGTAAACATATACTACTTAAGTCTTGACGCAATAATTCTCCAATGCCATAGAGTAATTAAATATAAGTATCTAAAAAAGTATGTTATTTTTCTTTAAATCTCTTAGGAGAAATGTTTGCATAGCAATGATTTATCTCCATTTTAGACTCAATAGTCAATATTTACATTTTTTATTGGTCAAAATGTATAAATGAATAATTAAATATCAATGCGATGAGTTGAAGATCTGCAACACCAATAAAATGTTAAAATTTTAACCAGAAATAGAAATTTTAATACGAAGTGTTGACCCTTGTGGAAGACATTAAACTGTTTGAAATGCTCTTAGGTGGACAAAGATGCGCCTCTTTTCTCATTGATTCTATATCATTGTATATTATTTTATGCGTGTTCTTATGTGGAGTGGTGATGATACAATGTACATTATTCTGTTCATAAATCTTACGAGTTTATAGAAAGAGAGAGAAAGTCTGTGCGGTGCTCCGTACCATTTATTTCAATGTCTCTCCACTCAGATACTGTTACACTTCATCTCAAATACAACCTTCCTCATTATACATTAGCGTAATTACTAGGCTTATATATGCGTATAGCCCGAACGGGTATTAAGACGTAGAGCTAAGAAAACATCGTTTTATCCAGTATCTACGAAAGGATTGTGATCGTAATATTATGATTTATTAGGGAATTTTTAAAATTCTGATTCCGACACATTATCTCAGTTGGCAATGTGTTTGTCTATAGAGCTAAGGGTCCTGGGTTCGATTTAAGTTATGGCTGAATAAAAGTACCATTTGTTAAATGTACTTGTAATTGTTACTTTCACAATGATGAATTAACGGCTGGGGGGGGCTTTGTGATGCGTCTATTCTAGATTTAACTTAATCTATAGGTCGTGTACTGATATAATCATTCAATTAAAGAAGTAATAGTGAAATACCTCAACTAATTATAATAATTTAACATTCCTATATTCAAGAAAAAAATATTACACTAATAATACTCACTACCCGCCTCGGTATCGTATTTAGCTAACGTGGTAGTTTCGTGTTTAGCTAGACTGCTGAGGACGGGGAGATTGAGGTTCGAATCTTTTTTGGATTAACTGAGGGTGGTTTTCATAAATGGTTTTCTACCCTCCCTCCACGCAAATTTGGGTTCACTTCCTCTAAATTTAACCTTCCCCATTCCTAACCCATTAGAGTAATTAGTACTTAAGCGTATTGCCCGAACGGGTAGTAAGACACGGTGCTTAGTAATACTATAATACTCATTGAAGTTTTATAAACGAACACGGGTGACGTGGATAACGGTCAAATTGGACCAACAGCAAATATGACCGTGGAGTAGAACTCTGAACTGTCCGCAATGTTGCCGGCCCGTCCGCCTTCGGTCTGAACACGGCCATTAGATAATGTAGGATCATTTGACCTCCACAGCGTTTGTGTGTGAATACCATAATACTCCTGCCGACTGTTTCCTGGATTCTGAGGGTCGAATCTCAAAGTTTATACGCACTGCGGTTTCCCAACTTTTTCCTCGCGTAAACTATGGTACACTTCCACTCTCCCTCCATCAAATGTGGATACACTTCCTCGAAATTCAACCTCCAGACCTTTATCATACAAGCGTAATTTGTATATATACATATAACCTTAAAAGGTAAAAAGTCGTGGTGCTAAAAAATCAAAACTTTTCTGGTTAATAGGATGTTATAACAAATTAATGGTATGGAACTCCGCACGGACTTTCTCACTCCATTGTTTAAAAATGGAGGTACTTAATCAAAACTTGTGATATATATGAAACGAAATAATATACAATAGTAACCCCGAGCTAAAATTACCCAATACTTATGTAAAAACTTTGACTCCCCGTTTTAAATGTTATCATTCTATTTTTAAAGAATTAAAGTACTCATTTGTATATTTGGACCAATAAAAAATATCGATATTGGGTCCACAAGGGTCAACACTTCATATTAAAATTTTGACTTCTTGTTAAAATTTTTGACATTTTATTAGGGGTTGCACATCTTATGGGGATCGCATTGCTATTAAATTCCTCATTTATAACTTTTTGAGAGACTGCGCTATTTATACCCTCTCGTCTGAAGCGTACATTTGATTCAATGTATCTCAAGGTCTAGGTGTGGAATCTTCCCCGTGCGACCAATATTCTCGTCGCTGGATACAAGCGACGTTTTTAGACCGGTGGCGCGGGAATTTTACCACGAGATATTTTCTCTCCCTCTGTGAACTCTCTCATTTGAACCAATTTATCTCAGCGGATAAAATACGTGCGACCGGGGAGATCGGGGCTTGAATTCCGGTAGGGTCTAATAAGGGTGTCATTTTCTAAATGGTTTTCCACTCTCCTTCCATGCAAAAGTGGGTAGACTACCTCTACTTTATACCTCATCCCTAGCCCATTAGAGTAATTATCATATTAGCATATAACATTATTAGGTAGTAGGACAAGACGATAAAAAAAAAACTAACATTCACAGTAACAAATCCATAAATAATAATAATATCAACAATGGCTAATTAATATTGAATGTCTAATAAAATGTCAAAATAAAAATTAATCTACATCTTAAAGGGTTTTTTTTACTAAAGGGAATCGTGCATCGGAACTTATTTGAGAAAACCAACTTTTTTCTCAACAAAATTGATTCTAATTGTGTTTTGGATTTCCAAAAGTATTTTCGTTTTACTTTTTTAATTATCTTTAAAATCAGTTTTAACTGATGAAATTAAATTAATCAAATTTCCCAAAGCTATTAACTACAAGCGTTTGATTTTTATATTTGACTTAATAACTTGCTATAGATGTAAGTGTAAATATTTCCATACGATTGCCTTAAATATTTACTACAACACATACTAATTACATTTTTAAGAAGTTTTTTAAATTTAGTTTGTATCTTATTATGATAGGGTTGTTAATGTATTTTAAATTAATGGTGGATTAGTTCTGAACCATTGGATATTATATTTTTGCATTAAAGAGGTCGGGTTTTTAAAATAGCCTGAGTCACATTCTATCTCATTTTTGGACCCACACAAAGATCCCTCATCAGTAGTTCCAGCACTCAGACACTACTGACACATAAGAGTATATGTTTCACCAAGGTCACAGGAAAGAAGATCGACTAGCTATTCTCGCCAAGTTCGTCTAAAGCCGGTCCCACACTATTCGCGATTACTAACGAATGTTCGTGTATTGGGTGACTGTACAAGTAGTGTGGGAGGTACACGAATGGCAAATGAAGAACGTTCAGTCGAATATTCTGCATTCTAGGGGTTTCACCCTGGGAGTGATCTCTTGACACGAATCAAAGGAAGCGAAATGTTCAGTACTGGAGTCTCTGCGAACATTCGAAACTTTCGCACACTACACTTCAGTCGTTCTTGACGTCTAGTTTCATACCCACAGGGCACTGTACTAGTTCTATCATTTTGTGGCTATTGTATAATTGTCAGGTTCGTTCACTTAATGCTAACTATTTATTTATCCAATATAGTATATTGTAGTGTACCATGAAATGTAACATTAAACACTAGTTTTATTTAATAAGCTAATAATTGTTTTGCTAACACCAAATAGCTATGCCGACTCTTGCTTGCTTTGGTCCTTATCCTATCATAATCTTGTTGAAAGATACCATCCACCACCTAATTTGTCTTCTGGGTTTTCTGGTATTATTACGCTGCAATAACCATACACACCAAAGTATAATAACTGCAGGTGACCTGGTGGTCTAGGGGTTAGGTCTCAGACTTCTGTGCTGGGGTCCGGGTTTCAATCCTTAGTCCCTGCACATATTTATCTGATTGCCGAACTCTTCCTTCACCTCTGACAAGACGTGTATTAATCACAACTTGTGAATGTGAGGAATGCCAGACCTCCACCGTGGTTCGGATTCCACGTTAAACTGTAGGTCCTCCATTTCATCTCACAATTCACCCTACCATTACACATTAGCGTAAGTGCGTATAACCCGAACGGGTAGTAAGACGCGGTGATAATAATAAATTAATAAAATAATAATAATAATAATAATAATATAACTGCAGCAAAAACGGTACTGATGTCGTGAATGAATTGGATGATGAATGTAGGCGAACATTCGTGTGAATACTCGGCCGAAAAATTCGTCCGCTTTCGTGAATAGTGTGGGACCGGCTTAATTTTCTCTGCTGGCGAGGAATGTCATCGGCATTCGAATCCTGGAGGTATTTTTCCCTAATTTTATTTTACTCTTCCTTTACATAAATGAGAGAATTGGTGAAATGACATAAAGGGGAAGGGGCTCAACGTTTCTAAAACTATTATCTCTCTTACTGTGCGTCTTTTTCTGTGTCCGGGCTAGAAGGTGGCTTAAAATTTTCCCACACATTTCCCACTCACCCTCACACAAATATCTCTTAAGGCCACTACCTCCTTGAAAGGAAATATCCTCACACAATGATATTTCTGATGGAAACTTCAGCTCGAACGCTTTAAAACGATTAAAACACTTTTTAAAAAGGATCTGTTGAGGCATTACATTTGAATTTATTAGCTGAGGAAGGCTAGATCTATGTTTCTAACCACCATCATTACTGCAACAAATCATATTAAACTTTGTCGAAAATTAGTTAATTTCACCTATTCATTAATTGTTTTTAATCAGTAGACTTATAGGAAAAAGTTTTTATTCTGGTAGGGTTATGTTGATACCGTTCACCTTAGATTTTGTATGAATCATATTTTCCAACAACATACATGACGCGGGATTTCCATGCGTCTGTAACATGGCTCAGCGCTTTCATAGGCAGCCACTTTAGTTATTATTTAATTTAAATATATTTATTTTTTATTACTTGATTAACAAATAACTTCCATTAATTATAATGTTTTTGTTCGAGTTAACCCTTTTCTATTTTTGGAATTAAAAAAGCAGACAATACAATTGTTTTAAAATAATAATAATAATAATAATAATAATAATAATGATAATAATAATTATCATTATTATTATCATTATTATTAAGTGATCTGTCTCACGACAGGTCCATCCTTTTTTCATTGAACTTAGACTACCACTGCGCCCTGCCTTCTCCTTCAGCTCCCAGAAATATGTATATTCATGTTTAAAACAATTGTGGAAAGTGCTTGCCTTTAAATATATATAGGCCTATCTAGTAATACCTTTAAAATTATCATTTTTTGCTACAGCCGGGATCCAAACCCCAAATTTTTTGTCATTAGTAATCTCGTCTCTTGTTAATTTTAAATAGTAACATGTGCAATGTGCGTCAGCAAGAAATATATGATAAAACGGTTATTTAATTAAATCACTGTGTTGACAAATTGAACCTCTTGAGTTCATTTAAAGGCAGCCAAACAAATTTATTGTTTGAACTGTTTTACTACTCGTCCGGGCTATACATATTAAATTGCACTATTGGGGTGGAAATGAGGATTCAAAATGTTAGTATAAATTTAACGTAATTTGCGTTGAGGAAGTGAGGGAAGCTGATTAGTAAAATTATCTCAATAAAAATCGGCTGAGATGTGAACCCTAACCTTCTCGTTTCCAGGAACCCAGAACAAGTGAACTTGACTTTCACTCTGCGTGCTCACCGATGCAGGTAACATGTGTGTTAATCTAAAGATCATTTTCATAGTCAGTTTAAGCGTGCAATAAATTATCTTTACAATTAAAGTACCTAGTTGTTATATTTTCATTTATGAATCCATTTGGTCACTAGAGTACAAAATCTCTTTCATATTTACTTTCTCTCTATCTTACAGGTAGAGAAAGTATTGTGATAGTCAAAAAAATCGAACTCGAGATTTTGATGAATTTTGACGTTTCATGACTTCCTGAATCCGAAAAAGTGGTTTTTGAATTTCCGTCTGTCTGTCTGTCTGTCTGTCTGTCTGTACCTCCAACTAGAGCCTAAACTATTTTACCGATTGAGCTGAAACTTGATATCTAGGGTTTTCATAGGGGTGCCCCGAGGGTTTTTGGAATTGGATATCTACCCCTAAAATTAAGGGTAGTTTACTGAAGGGCAAAAAGAGAAAAAGTCGATTTTCTCAAAATCGGCTCTAACGATTTTGATTAAATTTCATTTATGAACATAAATAAATATTCCAAACAAAATGGCTACTCTCAATATTTCGGCAAAATCGTTTTAAGGGCTCCGGTCTGATGCATAAATTAACATTTTTTATAATAGCTCCGAAACTATTTGAGATATGAAATTACTTAGCATTACAAATATGTATATATATTTATAATACAAATATTTTATTCGAAACATATTTTTTATAAAATCAATAACTTTCAATATATACGCAATTATATATATATTTTAACTTTTTGGGCATTAAAGCTTAAGTATTGCGACCGTAAGAAAAACTAACCTGAAATGTTGATGGATGTCGACGTCTCATGACCCCCCGAACCCTTAAAAATAGTCTTTGCAATGCCGTCTGTCTGTGTGTCTATTAAAACTTAAAATTAAGGGTAGTTTACTGAAGGGCAAAAAGAGAAAAAGTCGATTTTCTCAAAATCGGCTCTAACGATTTTGATTAAATTTCATTTATGAACAATAATAAATATTCCAAACAAAATGGCTACTCTCAATATTTCGGCAAAATCGTTTTAAGGGCTCCGGTCTGATGCATAAATTAACATTTTTTATAATAGCTCAGAAACTATTTGAGATATGAAATTACTCAGCATTACAAATATGTATATATATTTATAATACAAATATTTTATTCGAAACATATTTTTATAAAATTAATAACTTTCAATATATACGCAATTATATATATATTTTTAACTTTTTGGGCATTAAAGCTTAAGTATTGCGACCGTAAGAAAAACTAACCTGAAATGTTGATGGATGTCGACGTCTCATGACCCCCCGAACCCTTAAAAATAGTCTTTGCAATGCCGTCTGTCTGTGTGTCTATTAAAACTTAAAATTAAGGGTAGTTTACTGAAGGACGAAAAGAGAAAAAGTCGATTTTCTCAAAATCGGCTCAAACGATTTTGATTAAATTTCATTTATAAACATTATTTAATATTCCAAACAAAATGGCTACCCTCAATATTTCGGCAAAATGGCTTTAAGGGCTCCGGTCTGATGCGTAAATTAACATTTTTTTAAATAGCTCCGAAACTATTTGAAATATGAAATTACTTAGCATTACAAATATGTATATATATTTATAATACAGATATTTTATCCGAAACATATTTTTATAAAATCAATAACTTTCAATATATACGCAATTATATGAATTTTTTTAACTTTTTGGACATTAAAGTTTAAGTATTGCGACCGTAAAAAAAAAACTAACCTGAAATGTTGATGGATGTCGACGTCTCATGACCCCCCAAACCCTAAAAAATAGTCTTTGCAATGCCGTCTCTCTGTGTGTCTATAAAAACTTAAAATTAAGGATAGTTTACTGAAGGACGAAAAGAGAAAAATTTGGTTTTCTCAAAATCTGCTTAAACGATTTTGATTAAAATTCGTATCTAGGCGTTGATTAAGATTATAAATAAACTGGCTATTTTCATTTTCCTATGAAAATGATTTTTAGGGTACATTACAGAAGCGTTAATTTCCGTATCTCCACAACTATTGGAGAAACTAAACAACTTATCATTGCAAAATTGTAGGACTATTAGAAATAAAAAACTTTTATTTGACATATATTTTTATAAAAACAGCAGTTTCTGAGATATTTGCAAATATATTAATACAATTTTGTGAGCTTTAGTTGTAAACATATACTACTTAAGTCTTAACGCAATAATACTCCAATGCCATAGAGTAATTAAATATAAGTATCTAAAAAAAGTATGTTATTTTTCCTTAAATCTCTTAGGAGAAATGTTTGCATAGCAATGATCTATCTCCATTTTAGACTCAATAGTCAATATTTACATTTTTTATTGGTCAAAATGTATAAATGAATAATTAAATATCAATGCGATGACTTGAAGATCTGCAACACCTTTTAAAATGTTAAAATTTTAACCAGAAATCGAAATTTTAATACGAAGTGTTGACCCTTGTGGAAGACATTAAACTGTTTGAAATGCTCTTAAGTGGACAAATATGCGCCTCTTTTCTCATTGATTATATATCATTGTATATTATTTTATGCGTGTTCTTATGTGGAGTGGTGATGATACAATTTACATTATTCCGTTCAGAAATCTTACGAGTTTATAGAAAGAGAGAGAAAGTCTGTGCGGTGTGCCGTACCATTTATTTTTCAGAGCGTTTTACTAACTATTCAGGCTATATGCAAATATAATTACTCTAATAGGGTAAGGATGAGGAAGAAGCATTTTAGAGGTAATATACCCAGATTTTCATGGAAGGAGTGTGGGAAAGCATTTAGGAAAAAACACCCTCATTGGTCTCGACTTGGTTTCAAACCCCGATCTCCCCATCATCAACAGGCCAGTCTAACACGAGAGTGACGCCTTAGTTAGACCATTTGACCGCTGATGTGGGTAATCTATATTTTACTAGTTTTCAAGACAATTATTGAAAAAACACCTCTTATGCCCAGCTATATTTAAGCCTGCTTCCCTCCAACGATTTTTGTTTACAGTTTAAGCCTTCCATTATCACTAGTTTAGAGAAACCGGAACTTGGAGCTCTAGCTTGCCTGCGAACATGACTCGTGCTCATGAAATGAGTAAGTTTTACAGATGGAATTATATAAAAGCTGTGCAATTACATATTTTTTTATCGCGTGGCATTGTTTGAGCTGAAGAGCAGTGTAGATGCTAACACTGAGAAGATAACTAAAAACTGGTGGATTCTCAGCCAGTGCTGATGTATTTCAGTGTTTTAGGAGGGGAAGGAGTTATTTCAAGGAATCATGTTATAGTATTTACTCATTTGGAAATCAATGTAGCTAATTACCGATTTATAAAGCGCACGATACCCCTTAAGTACTTATTCAAGCGTTTCCGACACTTTTATTCTAATGCGCATGGAATACATGTCATTCTCGTCAAGCCTGGTTTAACAGTGACAGGGAGGTTAGGTTTTGAATCCTAACCAAGTGTTTTAAATTGGGTTTTCTTTGAAAATAAATTACACTATATCTTCACGTAAATACGGTTAAATTCCTCTAAATTCTTACTTCCTCGTCCCTTAACAACTAGCATATAGTCCGGTAAGCTGATAAAATGAGATGCATTTTTTTTTATCAATATTGGGTATATTTTATAGAACCAAAATTTTATTTTTAGATCGTGTTATACATTTTTAGGTGTTTATACGTTTTAAGGTCATATCCTCATGTTAATTTACCGCTATTCACCATCAACATTCTGCTCTCTTTAATAATAAATGTAGTTTAAGTACTGGAGTTGATATAGTTTTGTTGAGCATTAGAGATAGGAAGCTCTTGCAAGAAATGCAGGAGTTTTATTAGAGGCTAGTAAGGAGATAGGTTTAAAGGTGAATGCTGAAAAGCCTAAGTATATGATAATACAGATTGAGGACGACTATTTAGAGATTACTGTGAACATCATATAATTTGACCGGGTTAATGAGTTAAAATATATAAAAACTACTTTAACTGAAAATATAGATATGAGATAGGAAATTAGGAAAACAGTACGGTCGGGAAATGTATGTTATTACTCGGTCTGTAAGTTTTTGACATATCGTCTTCTGTTGAGGAATATTTTATTTTAAAATGTGTTTCAATACCACTTCAGCAATGCCCCATTAATAATTCAAATGAATGGCACTCCAATTTTAATCACCTATTTAATTTAAATTAACTTTTTGTAATGTAGATTCAAGCATAAATAAGATACTATCATCTGCTTCGGTGGCCGAATGGTTTAAGGCATCACTCTCCAATATACTAGAATGCCAAGGATGGAGAGATCAGGGTTCAAATACAGGTCGGGTGTAATTAGGGTGGTATCCTCTAAATGTTTTTTTTAAATCTATCTACACGCAAATGTGAGTATACTTCCTCTAAATTCCATCTTCCTTAGCCCTAACAAATTAGCGTAATTAGTAGCCTATATATGCGTATAATCTGAACAGGTAGTAAGACGCGGTGCTTAAAAAACAAAACAAAAAATAAGATATTATGACACATAATGAGGTCACGTACCTGTTCTTTATGTTGTACAATGGTCGATCTTTAGGCCGGAATTCACTATCCTGAATATCTGGTCTCATGAGCTGCACCATAACCTTCACAAGTAGGATAAAACCGAACCCGGTGCCGTAGGAAAGGGCAATCCTTGCTGTTGACATTAACGCCAGGAGGGACATTTTGACGTCGGGATTTATAACCTTGTTCTTTTTTTACAAGATCTAACTCAACTTCAGTTGCTGTTTATTCAAGCTAACTCTATAATAGGAAATTCTCAGATATACACGTGACAGAGCCTTGTTAAAATGTATATATTCATCCTAGATCAATTAGTTACCGATTATGAGCACTGCTTAACGTTGCAAAAATTCCATTGATTTTTTTAAATGTTTATATTTGCTTGTAAGAATTATTTTAAAAATCCTTACACTGAAACAGTTGTATTTGAATGGTTGTCATTTGAATATTTATGGTTTCACTTGATTTACAAAAAACGTTGACTTTCATAATATAAAAAACTAATAAATGTTTTTTTAAACAGTTGATAATCTATATATTTATATATTACGATCTTTGTTTTTAATTTATGAGAACTAAAGCACACGCAAACACGAGTTTAAATGAAACCAAATTTAATCAGAACCCTGTGTCCTTTTCCTACAATAGTTTATTTTTCACTCATTTCACTACAAATGAACCATTCTTTGTTTACGAAGCACTTTTATAAAGTAATGTTCTTTCACAATTAATACAAGATATATTCCATTCACATTAATGTTGTAATTAACAGATTAAATATTTTATTTTATTAATGTTTTAAAACCTGGTTAATTGTACGAAGGCTGTATTAAATCCGAATAATATTAATATAAAATATTGAATGGTTTTAGAAACTAATATCAAGTTGATTTTATATTCGAAAGTATCTCATCTATGGCATTTTAACATGGAAATATTATTACCCGTTTAACTTAAGTCCAACATCAATACATAATATTGTTTATCTAATATTTGGTAGAATTACCTTCAGTAAACACCATCAGAACATGCACTATTGTAATACTGGTTTAGTTTTAATATAGTTCGATGCCAAGATAATATTTCTCATCACATAGCTAACTTAAAACACATAGCTGTACCGTCTTTTTGAAAATAAGTCGGAATCCACTTAAATAATGTTGATTTTTGTTTGCATTCCTATTTATAGCTGAATAACTATCTTGAAAACAACTTAGGATTTCTAGAACTTAGTGTTCTATCTTTGTTTGAATACTGGTGTGTTAACATCACTGAATAAAATGGCTAGCTTGCTTGAAAACACTATACAATTTAGTAATATACTACATAGTTGTATACGGTATTAGTTTGAGCTGTTTCTGTCCAGAAAGCAGCTTGTTTGAAATGGTTGCACAAAAAAAAAATATTTTTTGAGGTAAAGTTTTCAACTTCTCTATGAATGCACCAAATGATTTAGTTTGGAAATCCAAATTGTTTGTATAATCTAGTTCCATTTATTTGTAGTTTTCTAAAGAAGATTTGTTGCTAAGATCAATCTTGAGCGGCAGACTTGCGAGTTGAAGCCCATGGTCCTGTTGACTGCAACACGTGATAAAGATGTGTTTCTCTTTTCAGATGGGCCTTTTAAAACCCATGCAACCTTGTGATAACACTCGGCACAGTTATGATTTACTTGTTTCCCCTATTTTCACGATGCCGGCCCCACACAGATGATAAGCCACTTTTTGTATGCTCCGAAATGACTGTCACAGGTGTTTGAAAGATTGTACGAACGTTGTATATTTAGCACGCACTAATAAATGCTGAATTTGCAAGTGTTGCTGAGAAAGGCTGCATTGGCCTGAAAACGTCACCGGTCAAAGAATGTTGCTAGTCACGTTTAGCAAACACCGGCTCAAACGGCCACACACAGCCTTTTTTTTATTTTAATGTAGTTCAATTGTTTTCTTAAATAAACAATTTTAATATAGCCTTGTTTAGCACCAGAATCACCCTCATTTTATATGTCTTCGTCTACTAGATTAGGGAGACACCCTGCGCAAATGTGCATTTTCATACAAGATGCCTTAAAAACGTTTGTTTTCTAAAATTCTACACAAACAATACAAATTATAGAAACCAAAATTACATTAGTTTTACTACGAAAATACTTACTAATACAGATTTACATTTAAAATTGAGTTGTCCAACTTTTTTCTACTTTTAGTATTCAGCCATATATATAATTGGTGGAAATTTTTTCCTTCTGCTACCTCTTTTAATTCATAGCTTCCAAAGCATTTGTATTTTATCCATAGTATTTTGTTGAATCTAATTGTTCAATAAATCAGTTTAATAAATAGTACTTATATTTGGTAAACAACACCATATTTATATTAATTTAAAACGAGTTTTAATTTTTTTTTTTTAGATATGACAGTTTGTCGACAAATTAAATTCTATTAAATGTAGATACCATAAAAATGTACTGTCACTCAGGTCTTAAGCTCAAGAATCCACAAATACATACATGGAAAGTAAGTAATCTCTAATGCAAAGGAAAGGGCATGTATAAGAACGTGTGAGGAGGAAATTCAAATGAATGAGCCAATTGAATCAGTGGTGAAAGGCTGAAAGCTACAATCCCTCTTGCATGGTGAAACTCTTACTCGTTCCCCTCCTTCAAAAACGCTTTCGGGCTTCACGTATTTAGGGATGATTAATCCTTCCTCTTTCCTCACCACCAATATAAACAAATTCATATATTTTCTAGCCTTTTTCTTGTATTAAACCCCTAAAAATACATTTATTAAAAAACATATTAAAGTCTAAAGTACTGGTTTGTACTATAATCACTTAACAATGACATTTGTATTTATAAGGTAAATAAATATAGACCTAAGCTATCATTTTGATGAATGAATAATTTTTTTTTATTTAACTACGAGAAAAAATATTAGTCAATTTTCTCAAAAAGTATGTAATATCCGTTTATTCCGTTCCTGTAACAAATAAATAAAAATTTGTTGAACAAGAGGTCTAGACTTTTGTAGGTACATGAAAAGCTCGAATAAAATGATTGATGTTGTAGATGTTTGTGAAAATATATATATCATAATTTTTTTACTTTTCATTCAAACATCGTATAACTCTAAAGACTATTATATCCGTGTTACAAATCAGGATTCTTGAATTTAACTATTTTCTTTGATAAAATACTAGAATAAAAACAATTTTAAACTATAAAAACTTTTGTGTTTTTAGCTCAAACAATTTAGATTAAATTTGATATCTTATAAGTTCGCACTGGTTTTTAGGAAAATCTTCTAATACAGGGGCTCCAAACTTTTTTAGGTGAATAAAAGTCATGAAGATTCGATAACGACAGTTAATTTTGTAAGCATAAAATTATAGAACAAACTAAAAACATTACATGCGTCTTTGACAAATGTCCATGATTCAGATTAGAAAAAAAAATGGTATTCCTTGATGCTATTTTTTAATGTGAAAACCCATTAAAACTATTCTAAAATTTCCTCATGGAGTCTAAGACAACTATTGTGGAGCCCAAGGGTTCCGCAGGACAAAGTCTTGAAAACCCTTTCAATAATTGTTTATTGATAATTGATTTTTGAAAATAGGAAATTGTTCGAAAATATATACAATGGATTTGTTCAAAATTAGTATCTAGATAATATTTTATATGATTAATAAGATTAGTTTTTATTTAAAAAAAATGTAATGGTAGTTTACTGGTTTTATTAAATTTGTAACTTTTTAAAGATGACTTTAACAATTTTGTTTAAAGTTTATATTTGGAGAGTGTTTCATATTAACAATAAAATATGTTTTATTAAGGCTAACTTATATAATATATGTTCACTGGTATGTTAATTTTTGAAAATTATGTTTAATGCTATAATAGATATTTAAAAAAGTACACACACTTTTGTTGAATTATTTATTTTAGTGATATTTAGTTAAAGAGTTCAGTTAGATATTAAACTTCTGAATCTTTGGTAAAAATCAAGTAATATATATCAGTTGTAATCATGGCACTAAAATTATAGCTAGTTAACCAAAGAAATTGGTCTAATGAAATTATTAAATACTTAAAAATATTTGGAAGCATATTCATGTACATTACAAATGTTGTTTCTTCGAAATATGAGACTATTAATGTTCCACTGATTAATGGGTTTACTTTGTGATCATATCATTAGGTACAATATACTACCTAGATTCTAGCTAACATCATTTCCAACTTAAAAATAAATAAAGTGGAAGTATGATATAGAATGAAATTAAATCCATTCCAAATTAAAAACATAATTCATTCTTCTTAACAAAATTTTAGTGGAATTTTAACCAACTAAAACCTTATTTTCATTTGCACTTAAAATATAAAATACTGTTAACTAATTATCATTGTTCATAAAACTAAAGAAATATTTATTCTTGATACAAAGTTGAGTTCTTCACTTATTAATTATATTTTTGCTTGTAATTTATGGTAGTTTGAATAGCATTATTCTATTTACAAAAAATAAATATAAGAATTCACTATTCATCGCTCAAAGTCTTTAATGTCACATATTGTCTTCTTAGCACTCCGCAAATTACACATTTATATTTACAAGTTTTATTTTCACAAATTTTCGTGACTATTGATTAAATTTCATCTATAATTTTTACCATAACATTTCAAGTTTTTTTCATCCAAAATTCTTTAATTAAGTCCGAACCCTTCTCAGCCACCATAATAACTGGCGCATTTGTATTTCCACTCACTAACTTGGGCATTATTGACGCATCAATAACCCTCAACCCACCCACACCATACACTTTTAATTCAGGGTCCACTACGGCATCCGGGTCCCAACTAGGACCCATTTTACACGTACCCACTGGGTGATAGATCGTCACAGAATAACGTCTTATCATACATTCCCAGTATGCGTCGGTGTAAGCTTGAACACTTTCACAGCCTGGAAATGGAATATCATGCATTCTGCTTCCAAACCTCTGGAATGCTCGGGTTCTGCTCATGGCGACGCCGATTTTCACTCCTTCGATAAGAGTTGCTATGTCGAAAGGATCAAAAAAATAATTTGGATAGATTAGAGGATAGTCAAAAGGGTTTTTACTACGTAACTTGATAATACCACGACTTCTTGGACGTAAAAGAACTGGAATAACACTCCAAGTGTCGTTGTTGTTTATTGGATTGTAAACCTTCTCATAAAAAGATTCAGTAATACCGTGTGCTTTTCTGATTTGACGTCCTCCATCTGAGTTTGTTGATCCAGAAATAAAGTGAAACTCGATATCAGGAAAGTCTTCAGAAGCATTAACATATTTTGTACTGACAAATGCAAGTCCCTCCACGCCACCCATAACAGTGAGGGGACCATCTCCAAACATAGCATAATTTATTACTGAAGGTACGTTCTCGTATCTACTTTGAACCAAAGATACTTGTTGATTGATCATGAATGTAAATCCTCCGAGCCCTATGTGATCTTGGAGATTGTGACCCACTTTAAGATCCTGGATTACAGGAATCTTAAGCTTGATCAAGTCCTCTCTAGGGCCGATGCCTGACAGCATGAGCAGTTGGGGTGAATTGACTGATCCTCCACATAAGATGACCTCTCGTTTCGCTCGTACGATGTGTAGCTTTCCATTTCTAAAGAATTCAACGCCATAAGTTCTCTTGGTGGTTGGGTCTATGAGGACACGTGTCACGTGTGCATCCATGGCTACGTGCAAGTTCTTGCGTAGTCGGGCAGGTCTCAGGAACGCCTTCCCTGTGCTGCACCGTGATCCACGTCTAATCGTGCCTTGAGCTATCATGAAGCCTGTATGAAACTCACCATTAATATCGCGGTTCTCGTACCTGTAAAAAAATAGTTAAAAATATATTATATAATGTATATATATAATAGTGTTTTATGGATCTACATATTGATCATACATTTGAGTGGGAGGGTGGTAAAAAGAGAAAGAATGTCTTAGTATTCTTGCTGCTAGTCGGTTGACACTCAACTAAATGTTTCTCCAAGCCTAGTTTTTATTGTTCACCGTATCTAACTATCACTCAAAGCTATCAGCATATTTACCTTTATGAGATAAATTTGATGAAGGTAGAATTCAGAGGAAATGTAACTAAATTTGTGTGTAAGGCGAGTAGGAAAACTTTATGAGAAAACACCCTCAGTAATTACGACTGTGATTTGAATTAAGGAAAAATGTGTGTATTTCTACATATAAACTTAGATTTATATTAATATTTATTTATAATGGTAATATATGAATGTTTTTCTAAAACCGTGAATACTTTTAACCTGACTCGATGGCTGCAAGGTCTAAGGCGTTAATCTGATTTTAAACTAGACTGCTGAGCCTAAGGAGACAAGGGATTCAAATCCCGGTCGGCTGTACTGAGGGTGGTTTTCCAAAATGGTTTTCCACTCTCCCTCCATGCAAATGAGGGTATACTTCCTCTAAATTTGACCTTCCTCATCCCATAACCTACTAGCGTAATTAGTACATATGCGTATAACCTGAACAGGATACGGGGCTAAAATAAATATATTTATATAGATTACTATATTTGTTATCATCGATCTCGATGGTCTTGGGGTAGAGTGCTCGCTTCAGAAATAATTGTGGGTTAAAACCCAGCTGAGATCAGCGGATTTTTCTTGAGTGATAAAAGTCAGTAACACACTTTCTTTGGGAGAAGAAGTAAAGCCGTCAGTCCCATGTCGGTTGTGGCATGTGAAAGAACCCGGAAAGGATGTTAAAATACCTTTCCACCAAAAATGGTAGGTTATTTCGCGCTCACTCTTATATATTTAGTGTGGAAGGCAATGGGGAACCACCTCACTTCCTGAACCTCCATAGTAGATGGGATTTTTACCAGATGGTGCAGGCAGCACTAATCAACCAAAGGGTTGAGTGCATGCCCCATTCCCGATGGATAGAAATCACATAAAACCAACCTTCGGCTTGTTAACGCAAGAAAAAATATTCCTTATTATAAATATTACACATTTAGTCGTTTCACGGCTGAGTCTATCAATGCAAATGTTAATATGGTTTCGGATGATAATCTATTTCCTAGCTTAGAGTCAAGCACTAAAGTACAGAGCCATTATTTCCCCCCAGAACAAATCAAATAACTTTTAAATAAATTTTGAGTGTGGCACATTATATTAACTGGAGGAGTTAAACTATAAATAGTTTTTAAAATATGTCCGATTATAAATCAACTCTTTTTGTTGTTATATGTTTGTCTTTAAAAAATAAAAAATAAATGTGTATACTTCTTTCTAAGTGATAAACTTAAAAATTAAAATTGTCTAATTTAATTAGGCTATTCTTTGAACACTTGATAAAAATTAAATAAATAATTTGTTTTCTTTAACTAAGGTACTGTGCATGGGACGCATAAATCACTAGCCACAAGAACATTAGTCCATACATGCAAAGAGATGTGACCGTTTGTACCTAGTTTGATTAGAATCTATTGGAATCAATTTTGTGATAAATCAACATAAATATTATTATTTCAACCTCTCTTATGGACACGTTTAGTAGTGCTACGTCAACATTAATAGCTATAACTCATATTTTCCGTCATTTTTTAAGAACCAAACAATACTATGCCCGTTATTTTTTAAATAAGTCTAGGCACTTATTGAATTCACTATTTAATCGAGTATATACTTTGTTAGAATGTTTTAAATTCTTGTAATCAAGCTTCCAACCTCTCATTGCGTACCAAGGTAAGCCTACTCTTAGCATTTCACCTTTAACAAACAAGGTAAATTTATTTTACTCACAATCTTACTATGTATAAACATATAATTAAATTAAATTTGAGTACTTTGAGCTCTGAGTTTGTGCTATTGCACCTAATTTTTTTTTTTAATCTGAGGACTTTCTAAATATTGTCTTAAAATATAATATTAACAATAATATAGTTGTATTCAAACCAGCACCTTTAAAGTAAATTTTCTTTATATTAAGAAAGCTGATTTATACTCCACAACATTGACCTCCTATGGAAAGAATCTTCCCATTAAGGGCGAAACTTTTAAAGCCCTATAAAAGTATTTAGTTATCATTATACAGTAAGCTGTATCTCCTAGATATGTGTGTGTGTATATGCTCACCCCATCTCCTCGCCAGCTTGCACAAAGGCTGCAGCTAACGGCGTGTGCCAAGGGGCTTCTTGCACTGTCAAATATCCCCCAGTGGAATGATACTGCGTTCTTGCAATGTAAGGGTTCCTGTTATCCTCAGACTTCTTAAAATAATAAAGAGCATCTTCATAACCCCAGCCTGGGTTTCCTAGACTCTCCCAAATGTCATAGTCCTTCTTGTTGCCTCTCACGTACAACATATAGTTGAGAACACTCGAGCCTCCGATCACTTTGCCACGAGGCCAGTTGCATCTTCCATGTTTCATACCTGGGAACCACAAACACATGTGATTTAACACGCAAAGCTCAAACAATTTCGTTGTTTCTTGTCAGAGATTCACTGACTGACCTTACTGTAGTGTATGCAACTTATTATCTTTAAGGAACAAGAAGAAGTTTTTTTTTATCTAAATGATCAAAGAGAAAGTAATCGAACTCAAGTTTTTTTTTTTCCAAGTATAGTAGGTGGATTAACCATTAAAATTGTGTACCGAAGCAGGTTTCCCTAAATGATTTTCCACTCTCACTACAAACAAATGTGGGTAAACTTCATCTAAATCTCTAAATGTAAACTTCCTAATCCCTAACACATCAGTGTAATTAGTACTTAGGTGTATAACCCGAATGGAGCTAGCTATTGGTTTCACAGTATATTATTCTCAGCACTCCAATTTAACCTCGATTTTCATTATGCTAAGCAAAGGAAGCAATGTTTAGTATTATAATATGTATAATGGTTTGTCCAGTTACCCAAATGGTATAATTTGTGGCTCCTGTGTAAATGGTTAAGTGTCAAGTGTGCTCTCCTCAGCTAAATTAATTTCTAAGATGGGTACTAGAACTAGTTGTTCAACTTTGTACCTTTAAGGCTAAGGCCACACGAACGATTTTTCCCGCTGCGTTGAAGCTGTTTTTGTCACGCGAAAAATGGAAACCATGAGTTTCAATGGTGGGATGCTATACGAGCGGCAAATATCGCACGACAGAGACATGACACATTCGGCTTCAAGGTCATGTTGCGTTGGAACGCGCTGGGGTCCATTTTTCAGGCGATATATCCCGCCTCTCTACCTGCCACACTTGCGACAAAAACTGAGGGATGATCCTCCACAAGGGTTGTGCCTCCATGTTACAGACATCCGGTAATATTCAAAAAACTTGTTTGGATATTCTAGTAGCTTACTGTACTAATAACACACACTTCCCTGCAGTTAGTCTATTACAGATTATAGGATGAGTCCATCATTCTCGGTGGCGATACCGTTGCCTACGTCGATGGACTACAATCAATGCTGTTGCAGCTACATATATCACACAGCTTGGATTGGCAATTAATTTTACCTGGTAGGCCTATAATTAACAGGAACGATGTTTGCCAGACTGAGATGTAGAAAATACTGAAGAGAAGTCATGTGCGACAAGCGATTTTTGTCGCTCTGTGTAGCCTCTCTCTCTATCTCTTTTTATAAGATTTAGCTGCTGTGACTACGCTGCTTTTATCACTCAGTCTAGCATACCCTGTTCGACTTTTGTACCCGCGACTTTTGTAGCTTAGGCCTGGGCGGGAAAAATCGTTCGTGTGGTCTTAACCTAAGAGTTGCCTACATCTTTCATATAGTAAAGCCAATAGAGATTAGAAACGGGATAGGCATAGTCTATTTTATGTTTGCTAATATCTCATTCATCTGACAACTTCAACACGGGATTCGCTGGGCTCTCTTTCCCATAATTAGGGTTCCATTCTCTTTCATGGCGTATACAGATTGACATTCACTTTTGATTTGTGTTTATGTCATGCTTTGGTTTTTAACAATCAACACAGGTTTCAATAGGCAGGATAGGCCTCGTTTATAGTATAACATACTTAGACTTTACGGGGCAATGTTCCCCAGTCGGCCATATGTTGTAACAATTCACTATTAGAGCTATTTTTTTCTCTATTTTAGTGTTGTTTATTATGAGTTCTATGACATAAACAAAACTTTTGATCAACTATGGTTACTCAATATTAATTTTACATATATTCAAAATTTTATTTATTTATTTAAGGTATTTAATGTGCGCTTCCTGAACCCACTGATTTTATCAGCATATGAGAATTTCTATGAGCCAGAACGAAAGGACCTACTAATTTTGCCGGGAAAGGTATATTCACATACCTTCCAGGGTATTTTTACATTCCACAAATAACATGGAACCGACTTGTCGCGACGGATTTACTTCCCCTCTGAAGGAAATTGTGCTATGGATTTTTATTACTCAAGATAAATCCATTGACCACGGCTGGATTTGAACCCACGAACATCGAGTCACGAGGCGAGTACTTTACCCCAAAACTATCAAGGTCGACCATATATTCTAAAAAAAATTTGAGACAGATCAATCATATATCTTTTGAGATGACTTGAGAGCTGATTTAGATGATGTAGTTTTCATTAAGTGGGGTTTAAGGTGTATATATTGTATAAGACGCCAACAAATTATTTTTCTCTAAGATTACAAGCGTTGATTTCCTATCATGAGGCGCAACACTTTTAAATACGTTGACGGGATTTTTATTTTTTATTTTAGTTGTGTGAATCTATCGCAAGTGCTATTGTTGTATCTTGTATTACGTTTGACAAATATTAAAATGAAACACTCATCCAAGACTTGAATCACAAAATAAAAATCATCATAGATGTTGAACTAAAGTTTTTGTGCTTTCAGCAATGATATGCACAGTGATAAAGTGGCTTGTGGCGTTATATTCGCATTTAGTTATTATTATATTGACAGAGAGCTTGAGGTTTAATACCGATCAGGTACACTGAGGATAGATTTCCACGTGTTATTTTCATTGTGATTAATTTTTTCCCCCACTTTAGTTCTAGTATATAATCCTAAGCTGCACTACTTATTATTAGCACTTAAATAAGTCCTAAGTTTAACCTATAAAATATGCGCATCCAGTTCGAAAACGAACATTAAAATGGAACGGATACACATTTTCCACCACCACCACCACACTCAAATAACTAAGAAATCTGTACAATTTTAGTCGTGCATATTATTAAATAATTATATAATATACACATCAGCAATGCCTAAACCGTTTTATCACTCACTTCACGAAACGAAACAAAGTTTTACAGTGTTGCATTTCCTACTCTCACCAAGAATCAAACCAGGAACTATTATTTCAGTATAAAAACTTAGTTAAGGTGTCTGAACTCACCCAAACACGCAGTCCCTTGTGGTTCAGTCTTGTATTTCCAATCCAGCTTGCTGAGCTGTAGATAAGCTGCTAACAGAGGAACGTCAGAGATCTCCGTTTCGTCGCCTCCAGCTTCCAGCAGAAGCACGTTCCATGGTTCAATCTCTGTTAACCGATTGGCGACCACTGCACCTGCAAGATCACCCAAACATCTTATAAAGTCTTACAATGTCCCTTAAGAGAACAGGATGATGTAGCAATTCAAGGGATGGCACTAATATTCACTTTATGAGAGGATGAAAAGTCCCATCGTGGGAATTAACTTTTGAACTTCTAAATAAATGGCATTCGCATTTACGAACCTTACTTCAGTAGGTGCATACACTGTTTAACACACACACACATATATACATTGTGTATATATATATACATGCATATGTATATATACATACAAATTTTTGTAAATGTTACCGTAAAAGTTTGAAGATCGGTAAATCCTAACATTTACAATATCAGTTGGTAAAAGCACTACAAATATTAGAAAATGTAAATATGTTTAGATTTTCTAAGATATATCTCAGTTTTAGCTTCTGTGGTGCTGACTGACAGATCACAGCTGACTTCTGACGGCTTTGAAACGCTACCAGACCAAATTATGTATCCCTACGCCGAACCATATGATCTGCAAAAAACATGTGTTTAGCAGCTGTTACTTCTGACAGTCAAAATTTAGGTATATACCTAAATGTTCACTGTCAGAAGTCAGCTGTGAACTGTCAGTCAGCACCAAAGAAGCTAAAACTGAGGTATATGTCGTACTTTACCAATTGATATTGGTAAATGCTAGGATATACTGGTAAATTCTAAGATTTACCGGTCTCAACCTTACCTTGACCAATATCTTATAAGCTGCACCACAGTGTAATCCAAACTTTCAGAGTAAATGGAGGGTATATTTTTAAAATGTTCTTTTAAATAATAAAAATACTTTTTTTATTCTGTTATAAAATATATTCATTTAAACTAGTTTGTTTAATTTTTCTCCTGAGTTGCAGACAAAAAATTCAAAATTCTAATACATCAGGAAGTAACTGGTAGGATTGATTCATGAATGACTGACTGAATGGATGAGTGGGGCAGTCAGTCAATCATTTGACATTGACATCTGATATCAAATTTTTCTGTTTAATATTTAAAAGTTATCTTTATATTACATAAAAAACTATAAACAAAAAATGTTAGTTATTTACAATTAAGAAATGAGTTTTGTTTAATGTTTATTTAGTTTAGGATTAAACATTTAATTTAAGTATTATATAATAAAGAGCACTGACCTGTATCGAAGTGCAAAATGATCGTATGTCAATCTAATTTAATATTGTTTGATGGTGACAAGGAGTTCAGGGTTCGAATCCCGACCAGGTGTATTGAGGGTGTTATTTCATAAATTGATTCCCACATTCTCTCTCTCTACGCGTATACGGTACAGGATGCCATGGGGAAAAATTAAACAAAGAGCAGAAGTGAATTAAATTACAATTGATGCATCAATTTTCTTAATATATTTTATGTCTTAAGCAACGTTAAATATCACCAAAGTAACTTGTACTATTATTTTTGCCGTATCTATTTTTTTTCTAATTAAATTACACTTTATTAACAACTCAACCATATAATCAAATGGCTTACATATTTATAAAACCCAGGACAGTAGGCCTATGCCTAATATGACGCACTCAGCCCCAGTACCTTTATACAGTAGGATTTGGCTAATTAGACATTGGTTAATTAGAAAAATAGGATAATCTTAACCCACCACGATTCCCCGTGAAGTTCCTATTTAAACTAACTGTAAAAAATAACATTTGATTCGAATTTTAGAAGGAAATATTTGAATAATTTGAAAACTATAAAGTGCATTGTTAATTTTTTTCAAGTAACGATCTTTATAAATCACTCCAATAAATTTAGTTATTGCAAATGATAAAGCACCTTCAATGATGATAAACATGAGAAGATTCACTGAATCCCAACCAGACGTGAAACATGAAAGACAATATTTTTAATGCTATCAGCGAACTTGAAGATTTTGTTTATTGCGCTAAGATAAGAAAAAACTACACCAAACAAGGATCACTAATTTTTTTCACCGTAATATCATTTAAGTACAAAAACTGTTTAGTTCTGCAATTTTCATGTTCATTTGTCCAAGTTTCATATTTTGTCTCTAAATTTTTCTTGTTCTTTAATGTATGTACAGTACATATTGTGTATGTGTGTTTTGTTTAGCATATATAAAATATGATTGTTTATAATATCTAAGTTAGCATATTTTGAGGTTATTGATTTATTGTGTGCCAGCTGCCTAGATACTCATAAAAATTGTTAATTCTAATTTTTCAGATATCCCTTGGACTTCGAATTAAACACGTTCTACTGTATTTAGTATTTAATGATTAGGTAACAAAACGAACCCTTACACAATCAGAAAATATCTTTGTCAGCACCACCCAAAATCAAAACAGGCTCTATTTGATGCTCCCTTATACTGTCAGGCGTGCATTACATAATTTGTTCTTGTCAGTCCTTTGGTTGATGAATGGTTTAACGGTTTAAATTCCTCAAAGGCATGATAATCCACCTTGAGGTTTAATCTGATGACTGGAACCCCTGAGGGAGTGATGGTGTTTAAAAACTCCACTGGGTATTTCTCACTCTCCAAAGCAGTCTTCAATAATCCATGGTACATAACCTAGCCCCTTCATACCTCAAAAAGGTAGAAGAAGTAAACGGGGGGTGGGGGGTTTATGGGGGGGGAGGGTTAGCCTTAAGTTCAAATTTTGTGTGGTAAGTCTCTCTTCTCTCCATACTAATAAGATACGCCACAGCACTAAGACAGTTGTCACCCTACATTGTGCTGGGCAGCTTTTTTAGCCTATTCTGGTTTCTTATTACAACCATGTTGGACTATTTGAACCTGGACATCCATGTCTCTTCTTGCCGTTCTGTTAACCAGGAACGCTAAGAATGAAAATATAAATTTTCCAGCCCCCGCTATTGGGATCATTGCGTGATACTTTCCATTCAAACTTGAAACGGCAATTTCATCTAACATTCCTTGAAGCCAAAACCAATTCAAAATAAAATCAAAATTATAAACCAATGATTAAACCAATTATATAATACCAAAGGGACAACAAAACCGAAAACACATTAAAAATCCAGAGTTAGACCTTATACTTATACTGATTATACTAATGTGCTAGGGATAAGGATGTTTAAATTTAAAGGAAGTATACCCGTATTTGCGTGGAGAGAGAGCGAGGGGAAATCAATTTAGGAAAAAACAAACCTCAATGCATCTAACCGGGATCGAGCCACAATCTATCCATCCTCGTGTGTACCGGGTATTTTTATTATTAGCACCGCGTCTTACTAAACGTTCGGGTAATACGCACTTACGCTAATGTGTAATGGTAGGGTGATTGTGAGATGAAATGGAGGACCTACAGTTTAACGTGGAATCCGAACCACGGTGGAGGCCTGGCATTCCTCACATTCACAAGTTGTGATTAATACACGTCTTGTCAGAGGTGAAGGAAGGGATTGGCAATCAGATAAATCTGTGCCAGGACCGAGGATTGAACCCCGGACCCCCAGCACAGAAGTCTTGACACCTTACCCCTAGACCACCATGTCACCCACCGGCTCTTAAAGAGTCTAAAATACATGGTTAGTATTTACCAGCAGATCCGGCTCCCACCACGATGAAGTCGTACTGTGGATAGAGGAGCTCTGTATCGACATCTATTGGTCTCGATTCTGGATCGTGCAGCTCATAGTGAAAATACGCTATAGCAGCAACTAACATAGGGAGGAACCAGGCGACGCTAGAGGCAGCATTCGCCGCGGCCCCCACTAGCGTTAAGGGCAGCGTCACAATGCTACTCATCCTGGCCTGTCCAACAGCTGAAACATCAAAATCACAACCATTAATATAGCAGTATAATTTTGCAGCCTATAAGCTAGTAGTGATTGTATTGTATTCTATTAGTTTTTGAGGTGTATCTTTAAACTTGAAGTAATATCATTTTGCGTATTACTTAAGCGCTATGATTGCTTTATACAACCACCTCTGAAGATTGTTATTGTAATATTTTTACTAAACCCCGTGTCAGTGATTGAATGGTCTACCCATCACTCTGGTCTTAGGCTTTATTGCTGATGACGGGTAGATTGGGGCTAAAATACAGGTATTGTGTATTAAGGGTAGTGTTTACTAAATGGTTTGCCACTTCACCGCCACGCAAATATGGGTACATTCCCTCTAAAATTCTACCTTCCTCCTCCTTAACATTAGCGTAATAATGTAGGCTTATAATGGATCATTCATTAACCACGTAATGCTTTTTTCTTTAATTTATGACTGTTTCTCCATGTAACACGATGTAGGGATTTAGCTTGACCCCTCCTCTCTACAACCTGTGTTACGTAACTTTTCACTTCAATTGTGAAGGTATCGACTTCGTTGGCCTTGGGGTAAGGCGCTCGCCTCAGGACCCGATGTTCTTGAGTTCTAACCCAGCCTGGGGACGATGGATTTTTCTTGAGCAATAAAAATCCGTATCACAGCTTACTTCAAAGTGGAAGTAAAGCCGTCGGTCCCATGTTGATTATGGAATGTAAAAGAACCCTGGAAGGGATGTGAAAATACCTTTCCCGGGAAAATTGGTAGGCCCGTTTGCTCTCGCTCGTAGAAATTCTCTTGTGCTAATATAATCAGTTGGCTTATAAAGTTCACGTTAAATACCTCAAATAAATAAAATAAGTAGTGAAGGTAATTATTTCATAGGACATTTTTTGTGACACTGAAAAAGGGACTCGTTTTATTTTACTCAGAATCGGAGTAAGTATGTTTACAAACGGTGAAAACATGCCAAAATATTATTTTTTCTACATTCATATGTAAGTGCAAGATCCTTTTACGTGACACTTTAATGTACCCCCCATGTAACATTATGTATACATTAGAGCTCGCACCCGCCTCGGTGGCGTAGTTGGCTAACGCGCCAGTCGTGTTCAGTCAGACCACCGAGGATGGGGAGATCGAGGTTCGAATCTCGGTCGGGTGAACTGGGGGTTGTTTTTCCTAAATGGTTTTCCACTCTCCCTCCACGCAAATGCGGGTTCACTTCCTCTAAATTCAACCTTTCCAATTCCTAATCCATTAGTGTAATTAGTACTTAAGCGTATAACCCGAATGGGTAGTAAGACGCGGTGCTAAAAAAAAAAATTAGAGCTCGACCCTTCCTCCTCAACAGCGTTAGACCTCTGTGGCTTATGGATGACGCCTAAACCGAACGGGTACTAAGATGTAATAAGGAAAATAAACCCTAAAATTCAAGGGTGTTCACAGCTTAATACCCGTACTGTTAATAACTTGGTCTAAGGCGTCAGTCTCACCCTGTAGTAGATTGCCAGTGACCGGGAGGTCGAGATAACTCTTCAGGCTAAGTACACTGGAAGCAGTTTTCCCTATATAAACCATCAATAACGTGATTTATATCCCCTTCTACATGCGGATGCGTGTTCATTTTCTTTAAATTACCCTTCCAATCCCTTAGATTATTTAAGTCGTTAACAACCTTGGGATGAACGTACATATATATATATATATATATATATATATATATATAGGGGAAACCACGCTAATATGAGCAGGCGTGATATATGAGCATACCCGTCTGAAACTCTCCCCTTGGCAAGTATGTACTGCCACCATATTGAAGAACGTTCAACTGCATCATAGCAACATAGACGGAATTGCATGGCGTTAATAAAATAATTACAGCGTCCTGTATATATCAGTTTATGAAAAGGTACGTTTAAAATTAAGCTACTAAAATGTTTCACATAGTTTGTATAAGCAACAGGGACTACATTTATCTTTGGTTTGGTCGTTATTTAAGCTCAAATGTAACATAAAACCTACTCATTGCATCCCTTGAAAGAAATTAAAGTTAACATTTCACCATAACGAATAATATGGCTGAAAAGGTGAAATGGCCCCAGTTGTTTATATGAGCTCACAATACCCTGATCTTTTTTAAATTGTGAATTTTTACACTTTTCGTGGTGTCTACAGCTACATCATGCTTAAGGTAGTCAAAACAATAGCAATTAAAATAGTTAAAGTAATAATAATAATTAAAATAACGCAAAATAGTAAATAATAACTACAGGCAGGATCAACTTCACAATGCTCTTCAAAATTCCGAGACCTGACTCCGATTCCAGCCAAAGGTACAAGGAAGCCTTCTACTAGAAGAATGGCTTATTCTATTATATTCATTGATAGTCCTCACAAAAATAGCGTCGAGAATGCCAAGAAACATGTATTATCACTACCAGAAAAAAGAGCAATAAAGTCTTCAAATTCATCATCTGCTAAAGAAGTCAAGAGATGTAGAAGATGCAGAGTGCATTTTCTGTGGGGATCTTTTTTCCACAACAGGTGGTGATTGGGTACATTGCCAATCATGCAAAAAATCGGCTCACGTCAAGTGCAGTGGTGTTTTTAAACAACAGAAGCGTTACATTTGCGACCTTTGTTCAGACTAGCAAAATAGGCCTATCAAGACAGAAATTGAATATCAGTAGATATTGGTTTGTGCTTGTAGGATAATAAGAGAGTAATTATTATATGTTATATATTTACCACTATTTCCCTGTGTGTATATGGCCTATTGAGTATTTCTGTCTTATATTTAAAATATATTTGTATGTGTATCTCAAATTATAACACGATGCTCATCTTACCCCATGGGTGTGCTCATATTTTCCTCCCATGCTTTTAATATGAGCACTTGCAGATACTTAATTATTATTTTTTCTAGACCAAAATTATTAAAATATCATTCATATTTATTGTATTTTGTAGACCTAATTGAATGATCAATTGAATTAAAAAATATTACTTTTGGATAGCCATACTGTTTCTTATGAAATAACAGATTTTCTTAAGGTGCTCATAATTGCCTGGTTTCCCCTATATAATGTAAAAATAATGCGGCTGTATTTTCTATAAAACTATCCTCCCCTTCTAGACCTTATACATTTGGCCTTTATAATGCGGATGCGGATCTGAAGATTTTTATAGTTATAAACCTGGTGGGGTTGTATTTTCCTTGTCCTAAGCTGGTGAAAAAGTCAGTTGGGGTGTGTGAGGGATTCAATGTTAATTATGTGTCAAGCACCTATAAGAACCAAACATGGAGAGATTGCTACAATCCTTTTCATATTCAAAAGTCTGTAGCAATAACTTTGGATAGACAGTGCCAGTACCTAAAAATTTAACACTTTTTAAAATAGTAAAATAATATCAATGTTGACAGCAAACAAATATGTCTGTATTTTCTAAAAGATCCTTTCTATGAAAATTTAACTGTAATCTGAGTGTAGGCCTACTTTTTACACAATTTTGTTGAATGTATTCATCAATATGTATGTAAGCTATTAATGGCACCGAATATTTTTTATTACTCTAATCTAACCATAAAATCACAACAGACACCAGACTCTTAGCTTACCTTTCAGCAAAAGGAATAAAAAACAGTTTCACAGTGATGCATTTTCTGTGGCGCTCTAATCTATCTGGAACATAATAATCATATATTTTAAAAAACTTCTGCATAATTTTGCATAAAAACATTGACTTATATTTATATTCCTCGTTATGTAATTTTAAGCTATCGCTCTTATTAATGGAGCCTACAAAAATTTGAGGTTTTACTTTCAAAAGGTATATTTTTAAATTACATCTGAACAATTAATTTTACACGCGTTTGTTTGGTGGGTGGCCCCTTAGGATATGCAACCCATATGATACATTAGGAGGGTTCAATGTAACAATCGGTCAAATAACATGTTTTATTTTATGTTTTACTCTACTTAATAATACAAGAGAGGTGGATTGTGGTTGATGGGCCCTCAGAGTCAAGATGGAGAAAGGCGGCTGCCCTGCAGTGCTCTGGTACCATCGGGGTGATGGAGTTCCCCTCCAGAAATGGGAATACAATGGTTAAGTTAGCTTAGTTAGCTTAGTTTAGCTTAGTTTAGTAGTTAGAATAGCTAAAGTAGGAACGGGGGGGAACTAGGTAGGGGGTAGATTAGGAAATTCAATTGCCAAGGGGGGAAAGAAGGGTGAAAACGGAAGTGTGGGGGCTAGAAAGTAGGCGTGGCACCAACGCCGATAGGGTGTTACACCAGTTAGTGGATAGGGGGATGCCTGCCTCTGCTGGGTGCTTGGCGGACTCAGGAGTGAACTCCTGGGCACTGCGGAGGGCCCAGCGGGGGCGGGTACCGGGGGCATAACATACCTGGGGTGGACCAACTGGAACTAGGGTTAGTTGAATTTCAATTAAATTAAGAGCCAAAATTTGGTTTATAACTATAAAAAGGAAATTAATATTGTAATTGTAAAAGTAAAGTCAAAATTATGTGTAAAAACGGCCCGGATTTAAAGTTTGTAAGATACCGGGCCTATAAACACTGAATAATAAATAAATAATAACAAAAAATATACTTAATAATACATACAAACAGTTTGGCGCAGCAAAAAAAACACGGTTAAATGACAAATTATTTGCTTGCACTTTGGACTAATAAAGCTACATTTTTTGTGTGTTAAATGTATATAGGCTTTTTTAGCTTTATAAAGCTCAATGTTTTTAAGTTAAATGTCTAGAGGCCTTGTTTAACTTCAAAAGCTAATTTTTTTTAAATGCCTACAGGCTTTTTTGTCTTTTAAAAGCTCCAGATTTTGTGGGATTGGAACAATAATTTGTCTTAAGAATCACACTATGTTCCTCCAAGCTTATCTAAGTTACAACAATAATCGGACACCAAGATATTTTAGATACTTAAAAATGATAGACATAAAATATAATCATAAAGTGGATATTTATTTATTTATCATTACTTTCTGTCCTGAGGCCTAGACTGTAACTCAGAACCTATGTTACATTGTTTCTATCCCTCCGCTAATTACTAGTTTATCCAATTTGAAATCATATTACTTAAATTGATGTTGTTATAGCTCCTAATCTAAGTGTCCCTATTTCCCCATCTAATTTTATCCTATAGGTGGTCCACCCCGGGTATTTTACGCCCCCGGTACTCTGCCCCGCTGGTGTCCCACCGCTTCCGGATCGGTGCGAGCCCCAGCGGGGCGAGCATCCCCTATCCACCGTCTGGGCAGGTGCCCTACTGGAAATTTCGCTCCACCTACCTCCTGCTAAGACCACTACCTTGAACCTAAAACATAAAGTGGATAACCAGATTTTAAGCTCTATGGAAATCTAGGTATTTCCCTCATCCTCACCACACTAGCGTAATTTATATAAGTGCGTATAACTCGAACGGGTAGTAAGATGCGATGGGGATCGACTCTAAACTTGTTATTGTAGCTTCTTAAAGTTGTTTTGTTTGTGTTTGCTCATTAAACTAGATACATAAATATTTTCCTTAACACGCAACTAGAATCTTCAGAACGGAATATCTTGCAATTAAGCTACCAGCAATGGTTTTACGATACTACTAATATGCTTTATTGTTTAATAGATGATGTCGCTCTTAACGTAATATGAATATATGTACTAGTTCACAGTTAGTATCACCTCTTTGTTTTTTTAGCACCGCATCTTAATGCTCGTTTGGATCATAACCCTTTACTAACCATGCAAATACATTAGGGATGAATAAGGTTGAATTCAAACTAAGTGTACACGCATTTGTGTGGAGGGAGAGGGTAAAAATAGGATAACCACCCCCATTAAACTCCGACCGGGACTCGAACCCGGATCTCCCCGTCATCGGCAGTCCAGTCTTTTGTGAGAGTGACGCCTTAGACCAGTGTTTCCCAAAATTTTGCTGGTGGGAACCACCAATTGGAAGTTCTGCGCAGTTAGGTACCACTGGGGCCATGCGTGTGGTGGGGTGGCAGGAGAAAAACATTTTTTTAAAGTCATTTGCATTTTAGGACTATACATACAAGACAAAACTTAATTTATTTAAATAAATGTTGAAAAGAAATAACTGTTCAGAATTGTTGACTTAAGGTTGGTACATACTTCCTTTTTTCTATGTGACTTGTGTATACCAAGGAAAGAAATTGAGCATTGTTTGGATAATTTATATTTAATATTTTGCCTTTCAAATTCTTGTATTATATGTGATCAACATTCTTTAATTGATTATTATTACTAAACTTCATAGGATCCTACGAGCCATTTGATAGGCCATAACGGACCACCATTTGTCTGAGGGCCACACTTTGAAAAACACTGACCACCAGAGTGATTTATTTATTTGTTTTTGAGGGTATTTTATAATGTATACATTAGGGGTTCATTGAATTATATTTGCTATTAATGTAATATTAAATAATCATTATTTAATTCCAAAAAATAAATAATAACCTTATGAATTAATTAACCAAACAAACGGAAAGTCAATGCGCAAAATTATATGAACAAATTCGCTTATCAAACTAAAATTTAGAAAATGTCACGTTTCCACATAAATTAAAGTTCGTTTGAAAAATTATGAACGTTGGATGAAATTAGATTCCAAGTTTGATATCGATGCATGTTCCCATAAAATGTGTGCCGTGTAGTGGAAAGACCTTGGACTAGTCCTAATATAGCATGCCTTGCAAGAGCCTTGTCCTCGCTACGATTGCGCACTCAAATTTGCAAGGGTTGTAAAACAGTGATGTTGGCAACAGATGTGTCTGGACGACTCCAAGGTTTTTGTGTCCAACTATGTTTGTATAATTAGGTGTATGTGTGTGTTGTTGATGATTATGTAATTTGAAGCACCAATGGAAGCTCTCATTTCAATTTCTTCGAAGCATTGAATAAACATGAAAAAGCTTACACAAAAATATCAACCAAACATATTGTTATTTCAAGAAGTGTTATTACATGGCTCTCTGAACAATAGAATATAATTATTAGTTTTTTTTTTTCAAACCAATGTGACTCTACTGTAGTACAAAATTGTAAGACTATTTTACTTTTTATTTATTTCTTAGTACTGTGTCTTACTACCCGTTCATGTTAAACGTTTTGTAACACTATTCACTTTACAACTAACAAGTAATCTACCCGCTTTGGTGGTCACATGGTCTAAGGTGTCACTTTCGCAGTAGACTTGAGTGCCGATGACGGGGAGATCGGGGTTCGATCGTGGTCGGGTGTACTGAGGGTGTTTTTCATAAATAGTTTTCCACTCTCACTCCACGAAAATGAGGGTAAACTTCCTCTAAATGTATCCATCCACATCCCTAACACATTAGAGTAATTGGTACATATGCGTATAATCCGAATGGGTAGTAAGACGTGCTGCTTAAAAATACATGTCATTTAGTTGTCGCCATCTATGAAGAATTTTCTCAACTAGTGTTTAAAAATCATAATATTTGTTTGAGAAATGAGTAGTGCTATATTAATTTAAAAATGTTATGTATTTCTTATTTTTATTTAATATTTCTTGCTGATCTTCCTCCCTACAAATACAATTTTTTTTATCTCCAAAATAAATGCATTTTTTTTTGTACCATATCTCATTCACAACTGCAGGGTGTCCAGCGACCTGGAAAACCCGGAAAACGGGAAAAAGTTAGGGAAATTAATTGGTCAGGGAAAATTCATGGAAATCAAGGAATTTATTTAAATTTCTGGAATTTTCACATACTCACTTAAAAAATACTCTAATTTTATTTACGGTGGTCAAAATTACATTTTTCTACGATTTAATACGCACCACAATCTCTTTTAACATGGTTGAACATACTAATTTTAATTCTCAGTCAACATGGGATTTTTGTGTGTCATCTTTCCATCCCTCTACTTCGCGTCTTTATTTTTTAAACTCTATTTGTGCAAAGCAATATTTTAATGTCTCAATATAATCTCACTAAAATCTATCTTAGATCGCTCTATCCAAGAGCCCATCACTTTATGCTATAACCCTTCACAGAGTGTCACTAAAAATATTGCATCAATTTGCGATTTTAATAAAATAGGGTTTGTAATATAGGGACTGGAAAATTTGTAAATTGGCTCTGGAAAACCTGGAAAAGTCAGGGAATTTTAAAATATTGTTTGGTTGGATACCCTGCAATAAGCAATCCGCTTATTTACATTATTTGTTGAGGGGTAAGACAGGTTGAATTTAGGAGAAGTGCACACGTGTTTGAATGGAGGTAGAGGGGGAAAACATTTAGGAAAAACCACTTGTAGTGCACCCGGCAGAGATTCTAACCTCGATCTTCCTGTCATTTGCATACCAGTCTATTGTGAGAGTTTCAAACCATGCGACCACCTCAGTGGGTTGGTTGTTTAAATGCTACTTCTGATTTGGATATAATAAATACCTTTAAAATTGTCCTAAGGTAGTGTCAAAATTTCGTTGATTGTATTCCCTACAGTCTTATGATGTTTAACCACTGAACGCTCATGTATAAACAATATATAGTGCATTTTGAGTTCCAAGCATGTGTGAACTCCTCATCTTATTAAAACGTTGGCAGCACTGGTGCCAAATTAATGGGGTACCTCTATTTAAAAGTATAGGTATGTTTAAAAATATTCCTACTGAGAACTAGGATGTAAACAGAGTTTACCCTAGGCCTGATTTATTTTTAATTTTTTTATTCCAACCAAATTTTGATACTCTTAAAACATATATTTTGATGTGTTTTACCCCTAATATATGTAGCTTAACACTGTATTATCTCTTTTGACTGCCATACATGAGAGAATCGACTTTTTATTTTTATTTTGAGTACACCAGATTCATTGTTGGGTAAAAAAATGAAAAATTACCACCATATTCAAAAGGAAGACTTAATGGTTAACAAGTTAGGTTGAGCTCCCAGTTCAAATTTTATAAGAAACACAGATATAGAGCAAACCAAATTTCCATAAATTTTGGTTTCTTAGGGATTAGAAAAAATGTCTAAACTTTAAGGGGGCCACCTAGAGCGTTGAAACTCATTGAAAACTCTCTTCTTTCTCGCAATATTTAAATGGAAATTCCTTATTTCAAGATATTGTCTGAGAAATCTTTCTCGAAATATACTGGACTGCCAACGACGGGGAAATCGGGTACGGGGTCCCGGTCGTGGATACTGAGGGTGTATTTTCCTAATGGTTTTTCCACTCTCCCTCCACGCAAATATGGATACACTTCCTCTAAATGTAGAGTTACTCATCATTATCATACTAACGAAACTAGCACATAAGCGTATAATCCAAACGGGTAGTAAGACGCAGTGCTAATACATAATAATAATAATACTAATAATAACAATTATAATAATACAATATATATTTAGATCCTAAATGAAGCTGACTTGAGGCTATAGAAAACTAGAGCTAACCTTGCTCAAACAAATGAAATACTAACTCGTTATTATGGCCACAACAAAACATCTAGTTATTTTAGTAATATTTGTATGGTTTTAAATGAGAATGTGAAACTCCCTACTCTCGATAGTTACGGGTATAGAAAGAATCGGGAATCGATCTAAATAGCACAATTTTCGATATCTCGATTCTAACCTGTCAAATCCCAGTAAATGAAAGTTCTGGCTTTTAAAATAAATGGCAATATTAAGAATTGGATCCTTTTTTTCTTGCAATCATTAGTTCATTTGCCGTTTCACATTAGTACCAGTAGATTATAAATGCATTCAACATGACTTTTGTGTTCTGGTGATCATGCGGAAATCAAACATCGCCGTTTTGCTTCAGTATATTTCTTAAAATTATTTTTACTAAATTATATTATTATTACTATTATTATTGTTGTTATTATTATTACTATCCTATATATTATTTCTGTTGTCAACAGCCCTTTTTCTCAACTAATACAAAGCCTACAGCAATGAATAAGGTATCAGTGGTTAGGATTTTTTACTGACTTCTGGCATTGCATACTCAGTTTACGTTAAATTAGCCTGCCAAAGACAGGCTTAAAAATTGTTATTGTTATTATTATTATTATCATCATGATCATCATAATCATCATCACCGCGTCTTATTACCCTTCGGATTATACGTACTTACGCTAATGTGTAATGGTAGGGTGATTGTGAGATGAAATAAAGGACCTACAGTTTAACGTGGAATTCGAACCACGGTTGAGGCCTGGCATTCCACACACTCACAAGTTGTTATTAATACACGTCTTGTCAGAGGTGAGGAAGGTTTTGTCAATCTGATAAATCTGTGCCGGGACCGAGGATTGAACTCCGGACCCCCAGCACAGAAGTCTTTGACACCTTACCCCTAGACCGCCAGGTCACCCTTACTAAATTAAAAAGTTTTAGTTTTTACAGCTATATTACATTACGGTATATAAATAAATAACATATTTTTAATATGAGTTCGGATGCATAGTAAAGGATTAATGTTAAATGTAGAAGAATTAGAATAGAAAAAAAATTGAAAGCTTGACACCTTTAGTTTAAAAGCGTTAAGATTCATTTACGTCAGAAGTGTCGTAATGTATTTCTACCTTCAGAAAGGCAATGACTCAACAATTCCCAGATTAGAAGCTGTTTAATAATATCCTCGACTAAAACGTATATATGTTCTTTGTATTCGAAAACATGTTCTTTGTATTCACAAACTTTCGGAATTATTATGGGTCTTGAATTACTGTGGGGTGTAGGAGGTTACATAATTATAATACCTTGTACTCATCACAAGACATTTTTAAGATAGTTAAATCTTGCAGATTAAGGTGGGTAGGACATGCAGTGCGAGTGGAGGAATTTAGAACCATATTCAGAGTATTTACTGTTAAACCAAATGGAAACAGACCATTTTGAAGACCTAGACACAGATAGGAGGATACCACTATAATGACCTGAAAGAGATAGGGTGTAATGAGGGTGACTGGAGAGAACTACCTCAAGATAGGGATAGGTGGAATAATTTTGTAAATGCGGCAATGGACTTTCGATTTCCTAATGCCATGGAGTAAGTAAAGTAATGGTTATTGAATATGGTCCCCATATTCTGTTCTGCAAAAATTGGTCGTGATATCCACTTTTCTAAAATAAATATTGAACTTTATTATCGTATCTATAAGTGTTAATTCTATTGCAAGAAAACTACTCTGTCTTAAAATAGAACTTCTTCATATGAAATATAAATTACAACACATCAGAGCCGGATTTAGGGGAGGGTAACATGGTCGACCACCCAGGGGCCTCTACAAATCAGGATCCCCCCCACAAACCGATTCAATAGTAAAAATAAATATATTTTAGCTCTAAAGATTGCAGTCATAGTAAAATCTTTAAAAAAATGAATTACAACCTATTGTATTAATATTTATTTATTTCTAACAATATAAAACTTACTAACCTACTTAAACCACGTGCGGTAAACAAATAATTCAGACTGAAATCTACAAAACTTATAAAACATCCTTATATGGTAGTGAGTCTAGTGGATTCCCATGGATTTATAAAAAAAATGCTCCACTAATTGAGTCATCCCCACCATCAGAGTTTCCTGACCTCTGTTTAAAACCGTGGTGTAAACACAATAATTAAAGTACGACATTCTTGTGGGTTTTTTCCCCTTAGCGCATTTTCCTAAGGTTTGGGCAAGAACAAATTATATTTTTAAAAAAAGCTTTAAACAAATATAATTTATTATAATGACAATATTTCCTTATTTGAATAATATATTTAACATTTTGTAAAGAAATAAACAAAGATGTCGAAACGTTTAAAAGATTAATATGTATTTAATTATGTATCGTTCTGGGCCACCACAGCTTTGAATTCGGCCCTGTATAGCATAGTAACCAAGATTTTTCAGGTTTTATAAAACTGGTCTTGGGATAGTATGTGTTTACTTATTTATTTTTGCAAAGCTTGATGTATGTCTCTCCTAAAATATTCAGCATTCTGACATTAATAACAACCCTTTGGGTAGCCTGGGTCGGTATTAAGACTCTGCTCACAAAATAATAATAAAAAAATGATATCCTAACTAAATGTAAATGGTTTTATTTCATAATATCTGTGCACCGTCTTATGACCCATCCGCATATATACGCTAATAGGGTAGGGACGATGAAGGTAGAGTTTAAAGAAAGTGTACTCCACGTTTGTTTGAGAAACCATCTAGTAAAAAACACCTCTATAATACTCCTGACTTGGATTTGAACTCTCACCTCACTGTTATCCGTAAATTCAGACTAGACGAGACGGACACTTTTTTTATTTCCGCGCACCCTCTATTGCTGGTAGATTTAATTAAATTGTATAATTCTGATAAGTAGAAAATATTTGAAAAAAAAAAATACATGACACAAACGTTCTCATATCACACTTGTTGCAGTATAAAGCTTTTTACTTTCTCTCTAAACCTTGGAGAAAAAGAATTTTGATCGTAAAAAAAAATCGTACACAAGATTTTGATAAATAGTGTCGACGTTTCATGACCCCCTGAAACCAAAAATGTGGTTTCCTCAATGCCGTCTGTACCCTGGGCTGTAGCCATAACTATTTTACCGGTTGGGCTAAAACTTGGTATATGGGGTTCATAAGATCACCCCGAGGGGTTTTTTGAAATTATATATCTTACCCTAAATTAAAGAGTAGTTTAGTGTAAGGCAAAAAAAAGAATAAATGGTACGGCGCACCGCACAGACTTTCTCTCTCTTTCTATAAACTCGTAAGATTTCTGAACGGAATAATGTACATTGTATCATCACCACTCCACATAAGAACACGCATAAAATAATATACAATGATATAGAATCAATGAGAAAAGAGGCGCATCTTTGTCCACCAAAGAGCATTTCAAACAGTTTAATGTCTTCCACAAGGGTCAACACTTCGTATTAAAATTTCGATTTCTGGTCAAAATTATAACATTTTATAAGGTGTTGCAGATCTTCAAGTCATCGCATTGATATTTAATTATTCATTTATACATTTTGACCAATAAAAAATGTAAATATTGACTATTGAGTCTAAAATGGAGATAGATCATTGCTATGCAAACATTTCTCCTAAGAGCTTTAAGGAAAAATAACATACTTTTTTTAGATACTTATATTTAATTACTCTATGACATTGAAGAATTATTGCGTTAAGACTTAAGTAGTATATGTTTACAACTAAATTTCTCAAAATTTTATTAATATATTTGCAAATATCTCAGAAACTGTTGCTTTTTTAAAAATATATGTCAAATAAAAGTGTTTTATTTCTAATAGTCCTACAATTTTGCAATGATAAGTTGTTTAGTTTCTCAAATAGTTGTGGAGATATGGAAATTACCGCTTCTGTAAAGTACCCTAAAAATCATTTTCATAGGAAAATGAAAATAGCCAGTTTATTTATAATCTTAATCAACGCCTAGATACGAATTTTAATCAAAATCGTTTGAGCAGATTTGAGAAAACCAATTTTTTCTCTTTTCGCCCTTCAGTAAACTACCCTTAATTTTAAGTTTTTATAGACACACAGACAGACGGCATTGCAAAGACTATTTTTTAGGTTTCGGGGGGGGTCATGAGACGTCGACATCCATCAACATTTCAGGTTAGTTTTTTTTTACGGTCGCAATACTTAAACTTTAATGTCCAAAAAGTTAAAAAATTCATATAATTGCGTATAGATTGAAAGTTATTGATTTTATAAAAATATGTTTCGGTTAAAATAATTGTATTATAAATATATATACATATTTGTAATGCTAAGTAATTTCATATCTCAAATAGTTTCGGAGCTATTATAAAAAATGTTAATTTACGCATCAGACCGGAGCCCTTAAAGCCATTTTGCCGAAATATTGAGGGTAGCCATTTTGTTTGGAATATTTATTAACGTTCATAAATGAAATTTAATCAAAATCGTTAGAGCCGATTTTGAGAAAATCGACTTTTTCTCTTTTTGCCCTTCAGTAAACTACCCTTAATTTTAAGTTTTAATAGATACACAGACAGACGGCATTGCAAAGACTATTTTTTAGGGTTCGGGGGTCATGAGACGTCGAAATCCATCAATATTTCAGATTAGTTTTTTTTTACGATCGCAATACTTAAGCTTTAATGTCCAAAAAGTTAAAAATATATATATAATTGCGTATAGATTGAAAATTATTGATTTTATAAAAATATGTTTCGAATAAAAATATTTGTATTATAAATATATATACATATTTGTAATGCTAAGTAATTTCATATCTCAAATAGTTTTGGAGCTATTATAAAAAATGTTAATTTACGCATCAGACCGGAGCCCTTAAAGGCATTTTGCCGAAATATTGAGAGTAGCCATTTTATTTGGAATATTTATTAACGTTCATAAATGAAATTTAATTAAAATCGTTAGAGCCGATTTTGAGAAAATCGAATTTTTCTCTTTTTTCCCTTCAGTAAACTACCCTTAATTTTAGGGGTAGATATCCAATTCCAAAAATCCCTTGGGGCAACCCTATGAAAACCCTAGATATCAAGTTTCAGCTCAATCGGTAAAATATTTTAGGCTCTAGTTGGAGGTACAGACAGACAGACAGACGGAAATTCAAAAACCACTTTTTCGGATTCAGGAAGTCATGAAACGTCAAAATTCATCAAAATCTCGAGTTCGATTTTTTTGACGATCACCATACTTTCTCTACCTGTAAGATAGAGAGAAAGTAAAAAATTGATTTTCTCTACAGTCACTCTAACAATTTTAATTATATTTTAAATCTAGACACTGTTTATCATTATAAACAAGATGGAAATTCTCATTTTCTCGTGAAAATGACTTCAAGGGTATTTTATATTGGGGAATTTTCAAATATTCGTTATTTATACGCAACTATTTGAGGTATTAAATAACTTATTATTGTAAATTGTAATGTTGTAGTACTATTAAAGATAAGAATCTCTTATTTAAAATAGTTTTTATAAAACCAATCATTTCTATCTATTAGTATGCATATTTTTTAATTCAGGACTTTGAAAATGAACTTGATTCTTATGTTTTTTGGTGGACAAAGATGTTTCTCTTTTCTAACATTTTCTGTAACAGTGCGTAGAAGAACTTTATATAGCTTAAGAATCCTTCCTTTGACACACACAAACGCGCGCGCGCGCGCACACACACACACACACACACACACACACACACACACACACACACACACACACACACACACACAGATTATAGGTCTTACCGGCTTGTCTAACAACTCTTTTTCTAACATAACCTCAAAGCTACCAACTGTTCCAAGCTCACCTTATTTTTCCTGTTCCACGAGGAACTCTGGACCAGGGTTCCCCAAATATTTTTGATGGAGGTCCGTTTTAAAAACTCGACATACTTCCGCGGTCCGGCAAAACTTTAACAGTGACTCAAGTTCAAGCCCTATAGGACTATACTAATTCAAAAACGTGATTTTCTTTCCTTTTAGGTATTTTAATTATTTATTATTGCCAGCCTTTCGTGTCTATTACCCGCCAACCACCGAAATAGCATCATTTCTGATGTTTATTGCTATCTTTTTCAAGGTCCTTAAAATGTATCTGTGGTCCGGATGTGGACCGTGGTCCGCCATTTGGTGGCCACTGCTCTAGACCTACAAACCCCTTTTGAATACAAAGACACAACAGCTGTCACGAAAATAAAGGGCCTATTTAGATCCGAAAAGATGCTCATAAAAGTGTATTAAGAATATTGAATTAAAAACTATTTTACTCCAGAGAAATATCATCAAAATAAATTGGACCATTTTAGAGTAAAAATAATATTTATATATTATATCCCGTCCCCTAAAAATACTAATATTCAATTAATGATTGTAATGTAGTTTTCAATTAAATACAATTCAATTGAATATAACCCGAATGGGTAGTAGGACGCGGTGCTAAAAAAAATACTGCTTAGTCCTTTGTCGTTTTGTTAGTATACTTTTTATACACTTATACGTACAAGATAACTGTTTAAAACATACCAATATTAAGAACATTGATAAAATATCATGCATTTGGGTTAATATTCGTGTCAAGAAAAAACAATATGGACGCTATATGACTACGTTTAGGAACGTTGTGCTATGTTGTAGAATTGTGTACGCTTCCTTCTATAAACAAGTTTAATTTAATCAACACATTACTTTTTTTTTCTGGAATATATTTTTGTGTGTTTATGTCGCTCAAGGTAAATATATTATATTTATTATTCCTTATTCATAGTGTTCACGTCTATGATAGGACCAGTTTGTTAATGTTTTTGTCACTTAGGATTAAGAAAATTAGGGGAATCATTTAGGTGTTACTGAAACATACAAACACACATAGAAGTACGGCATGTCAAACAAGAGTACGAAGAATATAAAAAAGTCCATCCTCGCAGAAATTTAAAAATCAATATTCGTATGTATCACAATGCATAATTTATACCTGTTATGTGTGAAAAATTATAGATCTAGCTATAAATTCAAAAAATATAAAGTATTAAATATATAATTTTAAAAAACTGTCCTTCAAAGTCGGTCCTGCTCACATGTCCTACTCACTGTTAACTCAAACGCTGCTCGCATCCGTGGCACACACATGCTCACATGTATCTAAGCACTGTACCTTCTCACCATGGAATAACTCCAATAACGGTTGATCAACAGGAGAGTCATGCACACACCAGGGTGGAGACACTTTCTAGCCCCCACCTAAAGTGATGCCTTGAATACACAACTAGTATTCATCCCTGTGTTGATTGAAAAACACTTTCACTCTCATGACAGGGTTGCACAACGGCCAACTATTGGGCCATGCACCACTTGGTATGTATGGTTGGACATATGTAGCAAGCGAACGGACAATGACTTTTGGTGGCTAATCTTTTATTTTTGCTAAATAGGTTTTCACTAAACTTTGTACAGAAGTTTCATTGTGAACTGTAGATTAATACAACCAATTCACGCACCTTGGTAGGTGTCAATCATGATATTAGTCAAACATCCCTGAGGGACTCAGCCGAGATGTCCTGATAGGGCACTTCAATACACTATAATTTGGAGCTATGGGCGCTAGTCAAGTGGCTGCATACACAATTAATAATGATACTCTTATAATATAATTTATTATGTTCTAACTATTAGGGAATCAATTCACCTGCAAAGGGTTAATCGAGCGATATTTATATTTTAAGAATTATTACAGCAAAGTGATTATTACCCAGCAGTATACAGTCCTAGAGCAATAGTGTATGTATGCTGGGGGTGCCGCTTACTTAAAGGTAAATATCCTAGCACTGCTTAATTATTTAAGGGAATGGCAGTTCTTAAGCCTCAAAATCACTAAAACAATCCACAAATAGCTTATAATGTTCTGTGGTGACCCTGTTACTAAACTGATTTTTTTAAAGAAGGCTAGATCTATGTTTCTAACCATTTATCATGTTATCAAAACGGGGATATTATGCCGTTCTTGAAAATAAACTAATTTTACCTTTTCACCATATAAAAAAATCTCAAATCTTAAAAGGTTGGGATTTTAATCCTTTAGGAACATATTGATACCTTCACCTCCATTTTAGTGTAAAGCTTAATGTGAGATAACCATTGATCACTTAAATAATCCAGGATTTTTAGTAGTTTACAACCGATCAGAGCACTCCGGTAGGAGGCTCTCTTAATAAAATCAATTTTACTGATCAATCACTTTCACAGGCGACAAATACTTAGTGTGAGTATTAAATGGTTTAGTCATCTATCTCCATGAGGTTTAATTTCTTTCCCGTAGGATCCATTTAAATTAGTGTGATTTTTTTCGATCGTGCTTTTCTTATTAGCGTTTGTTATCAATCTATTGTACACAATTACCTACTTTAATTGGTATTTGACGTCGTTAGATTGGCCACCAACATGATAAGAGCTAGGTCTTCATTCAGTTTCTTTATATATTTCCAACATTCACCTTTGATTATTTACAAACTTTCGAACTTTCATTGGAGAGAGAAAATCCAAATTGACTCGATTTCTTTAAACTCAAAAAGGATTTAAATATTAATTATTTTGTCATCATTTTGGGTCATATAGAAAGGAACTTAAGTTAAAAATATTATACCCTTTTGGTGGTGATTTTAACGAAAAACTTTATTGCTTGAGTAAATAGAATACTACAGTAGATACGTTTAGTTTAATTTTCTACACTCTATAATATCAACTGTTATTGAATATTTTTAATGGGCATCGTGAAATTTAAACACCATTTTCTATCTTTGTTAAAAAAAGTTTCTGTTCAAATGCTTTTGGCATATATTATTATCTAATTGATTATGTTACCATGTGCAGAAAATTAAACTAAACGAAGTTACTGAATATTTTTTTAAAGCCAAATAAAACAAACTATTTTGGAAAAACCACCCTCATTACACACGAATGAGATTCGAACCTTGATCTCCCTGTCACCAGCAGTCTATTCTACTGCAAGAGTAGCGCGTTAGACCAAGCGGCCACCAGAGTAGGTATTAAACAATATTTTTAAAAGTTGCAAAATTAATGCACTACGACCATTTTAAGTACAAAATCATACACAAGCTCGACAGTATACAAAATATTCCTTCCCCCCCCCAACATCTCTCATTATCCACCATGCAATACGCATTTTAGCTATATTATTATTATTATTATAATTATTATTATTATTATTATATTATTATTATTATTATTATTATTATTATTATTATTATTATTATTATTATTATTATTATATTATTATTATTATTATTATTAATTATTATTATTATATTATTATTATTATTATATTATTATTATTATTATTATTATTATTATTATTATTATTTTTATATTATTATTATTATTATTATTATTTATTATTATTATTATTATTATTATTATTATTATTATTATTATTATTATTATTATTATTATTATTATTATTATTATTATTATTATTATTATTACCCGTTCGGGTTATACGCACTTACGCTAATGTGTAATGGTAGGGTGATTGTGAGATGAAATGGAGGACCTACAGTTTAACGTGGAATCCGAACCACGGTGGAGGCCTGGCATTCCTCACATTCACAAGTTGTGATTAATACACATCTTGTCAGAGGTGAAGGAAGGGTTTGGTAATCAGATAAATCTGTGCCGGGACCGAGGATTGAACCCCGGTCGCCAGCTCAGAAGTCCGACACCTTACCCCTAGACCACCAGGTCACCCCATTTTAGCTCTACTTCCAGGATTAGGAAACCTGAATTTTTAGAAAATTTACCAACATTTGCGTGAGTTGAAAAGCATTTAGTAAATAACACCCTAATTACACCCAGCTGAATTTAAACCCTGATATCCCTCTCACAGGAAAAGCTGATTGGAATTTAGTCCGTGTTCCCATCGATGCTTACTAGATAAAAATGTTAAGCGCTTAGCAAGAAATGTTCCACGTAAATTTAAATACTCATTATAATCTTTTGACTAAAATCGTTCAAAGAAGGAGTTTTACCGCTTCATTTGAGGTATATTTTGTCGATAGAAGAATAATGGAATGGGTTCATTAAAACTTAGAACATTTTTCCTTCTGTCCTTGGTCAAACTGAAATTACAAGAACAGAAACAATAAAATCAGGCATTTATATTGATTGACATTACCTGTATGCTGACTTAATTATTATGGATTTATTTAAAGATTTTATGGGCAATTTCACATTATAATGTTTTATCTGTTCTTAATATTTGACTTACAAACTAGCTTTACATTATGACAACATAGTTAAGGGGGAACTCCCACCAAATATCTAAAAAACTTGTCCTACTAAACTCCTTAAATATGATGGTAGTTATTATTTAATAGCTTTGTAACTTTTTCCCTTAATAAAATAAAGGTTGTTTGTTTCAACAAAATTTATTTGGTTTCTGTAAATCCAACCATTAAAAAGATATAAATTATTGAACTTCAACGTTTTAAAATAACTTTTATGATTTTTCTTCCATGATTACGTCCAAAATACCTTTTCAAAAATTTGATGTCTCTGTTTTCAAAAATATTGTCTCTTTGGCTATTTCCTGAATATTTTAGAATTTTTTAAAAAAATATTAAAATATGTATTTTAATTAATAATTTGAAAAAGTCTTATTTTAAAAAACTATATTTATTAATTAAAAATAAGCTTAAGAAAATATGTAAACAATTATTATTTCACCCCCTCCATATTTTAATATTTTTTCATCTGAACAGTTTTCTAAAAGAGCACATCAAGTGTTGTATTTTTTAAAAGAGAATATCCTTCAATTAGAGTCTACCGGCCGGTTGCTGTGTATGTCCCTTGAAGCCATTTCCTCCACCGATCAACGACCGCTAGCTCCCCTCGCATTCCCATGAGGGGTTGTTGTGTCTGACGTCCCAAACTGGTTTTCAAATAGAAAATCTTCAGTGAGAATAGTTCTCCTGTCTTTGTTTATTTTTTGCTCTAAGAATTCAATACATTTTAAGTAGTAGTATTTTATATATTTAATCCATGTGTGAATATTTTTTTTCTTTTGTGTTGATATAATAGATCAACACAATAATACATATTTTAAAGATATATTTTATCGAACCATTAATCCATATATTTACTCAATGGATCTAAATCGTTGGGTGCACGAGGTGCGTTTCAGGATCATGGTTGGTTTTCTCGTAGCTGGAAGTTCTGGGTTCAAATCTCAGCAAAGTGGACTAAGGGCTGTTCTTTCCTAAGTGTTTATCCACGCTTCCTTCACGCAAATGCGGATACGTTTACTATAAGTATCTATTTTCCTTAGCTCTATTCCGCTATTATAATTAAAATTTGTATAACACAGATGGATAATGAATGAGCAGGGCCGGGTTAATGGCAATAATTTGTTTGGGGTTAAACGTCTTAATTTGATATCATTTGAACTTTTATTGCGTGGGTAAAGAACAGGTCAAACTACTAGTTTTAATTATTTGTTGTATTTAACGTGCGCTTTATGAACCAACTGATTATATAAGCAACGAGAAGAGATAGAAAAATCTACCACTGGACAGTCTGTGGTGGGAGGAGAGAAAAAATCGACCAACAGCATCGCATTTTGGTAGTGTGTGTAGAATGAAGCCTACTACAGCTTGTGCTAACACAGTGATAAAACTTTTATATTCTGACTCTGTAAAAACAGCGGCAACACACTATGGAAAGTTGAATGAATCGAAAGCTATAGCTGATTATGAAAAATCTACTGGAAGCAAGGTTGAACCATGTGGAATATTTGTTGATTTAAAGAATGGTTACTTAGCAGCATCTCCAGATGGCATCATAGGAAGTGAAGGAATTTTAGAGGTAAAGTGTCCAAAATCTGCTGAAAATATGACACCTATTGTGGCTTCAAAATGTTTAAAAAACTTTTGTTTGGGATCGGACTTAAAACTCAAACGATCTCATCATTATTTCTATCAAGTACAAGGACAACTTCACATTACAGGAAGAGAATATTGCGACTTCATCGTTTGGACACCAAAAGAACATATTGTTCACAGGATTTTCAGGGACGATAGTTTTTGGGAAAAGGAAATGTCTAAAAAACTGTCAGATTTTTACCTGGAAGCAATGTTACCTGAAATTATTGATCCACGACGCTGCAGAAGTATGAAAATACGCGAACCTAAAGCAGTAATATAAGCTAAACAAAGGAAGGTAGATGAAATCAATAATAGGAACAAAGAAAAAAATAACAAAGATAAATTAAATTAACAATTTTAAATGGTTTGATGTTTAAAAAACCTATCTAATATTTGAAATGTTGTGTCAAAAGTGAAATATTTATTTCAAATTATTTAAACTCAATCCATCATATTGAATATAAAATGTACAATACAATACAAATGGTTCAAATAATTAATTTTGTGTCAGGTAATTTGCGTGTAGGATTATTTGTGTAGTTATGAAATGGTGAGTAGGAAGAGAATCCTATCTTGAACAATGCGCAGTCAAAAGACTGAAGTTAAATACTTTTAAAGCTAATCAAATTATAGTAAACATTTGGTAGCTTTAGTGATAGTCTGAGGTTATGAGTGGGTTTAACTTTTGAAAAATTATGCAAGCATTATTTATTTATGTTAGAATACAGTCAATGTGGATGATAGGACTGTATGTAATCCTATTTTGGGTATGAATTTTGGATCATGCTAAACTCAAAATTATATTGCTTGCTTAAAGCGTTAAAAGGAAAGATTGTTCTTCCGCCTCGTTCACCTCTGAATGCTATGAAGTCAGCCCAAATGATGTACGAGTACCTTGGATTTACCCTAGGTATATAGCTTATAATAAACAGAGTTTCAACTAACTCAATTTCTGTATGGCAGACGAGTGTCATTCTTGCACGCAGCTTTTGGTATTTTGATGCAATGAGAAGAATGTTTTAGAATATGTTGATGCTGTTTGGTTATTATCATATGCTTTTTTGGGGCATATAAAATATAATTTATTCAAATTAGGTAATATCATTAATTCACTTAACCATTTTTGTGTATTTTTGAAAAAAAAATTCTTTAAGCAAAAGAAAGCATTGTTTGCCGTAACACAAACCCACTAATGACAACGAATGTCATAGTTCAAAGCTAAATTTCTTTATCTGATCAAAATATATTAACCATTCAGAGAACTAGACATTCTAATGTCTTTTTTTTTGGGAGTTGGACCAATTTCAAATAATGTTTTGGGTGAAATTATCTCATATATATAATTTACTAGCATTGGGACGTTTAACATCCGGTTGCCAGCGTTTATATGTCTTCCTTGTTCAATACCAAGCTAACTCTAGCAATCCCAATTTAGAGCTCCCATTCAACTTTCACTTGTAAATTTGAAATTGTAACACTTATATAAATCTCTGAAGTGCTTGCCAAATTTCAATTTTCTACCTCAGTTAAAACATTTTTCATATTTTTAGCACCCTCTATCCCTACCCCATTTCCTGAAACCCAAATCTCAAATTTCGTATAATTGTCTTGTTGAGTGAGATGACTCTTCTTACTGTCCTCCAAATTTCAGATTTCCATATCATCTCAAAGGGCTAGGTTTTTTTTTTTTGGAACACACACACTCACTTTCTTTTTTATATAGGCCCTACTATAATTACATAATTTATACTACATTATTACGTTTATCTGTGGTAATATGAGATATCAAATAAAAAAGTTTATATATTTACTAGAAATAGATGATATTTGTAGTTGTTTATGTCAAATTTTTATTTGTGTAGGGCAAACAAAAATTTAGTTAGATTAATTTAAAATAAAAACGTTAAGTTGAAATCAAACTATGTTCACTGTTCAATATGGAGATGGTTTTGATAGCATTTTATAATGATGTACATTGTTAGCTAATCATTTACGATAAATTATTGGATGATAAATATTTATTTCATAATCATTTGAGAGTGACGGGGCAGAAGAGAACAGGCCGTGGGCTGAACAAAACTGATATAGAGCACTCAAGATGTGTTGCGTGCTTAGGATAAATGAACAAATTCATCACTTGATACTATACATGTATACCGTGTCATATGGTTAAAATGTCCCTAAAATTTAGGAAGGAGAAGAATTACAGGAATACTAGCTTCACTAAATTATAGGCCCTCCTCTGCCCTCGTATTAAATATCTCTTGGTGAACTAACTTTTAAACTATATGCTATCCAAACTCTTTGTAAAGAACTATAATCATAATCCAAACTAATATTGTAACCAATAATGATTTTACTTTAGTGTTCTCGGATACAATTTTGTAGTTTATTAGGAATGTATTGGTTCACGTCTTCGGTCCCTTAAATCCACAGGATTTTATTACTTAAGAAGTGGAACCAGCTCATATATTACTTTACACAATTTAGTTAATATAACTTAAAACTATATTATTTTTGTCTTAAAACACGTTTATTAAATATTGTATATATGTAATATAAACACAGGGGATTTATTAAAACCAGCTAATTGTTAGTGATGTCACTGACACTTAAATGTATTTTTAAAAACCAATTTTTTTTTATGTTTATTTGTGTGATCAAGTAACCGCGCATGAAAATTAAATAAAATTAAATTGTGCAAATTTTGAAATCAACCCTCACTATTATGTTTAGAATGTGTATATTATGTTTGGGTGGACGACAAATGTTTGGTCAGGACATTATATTATTTTTTTTTAAACAACCTGAAAGTTAATTTGTAAATTAAATAAAAATAAGGCGGAGGAAAAATCAGGCATGATTCCACATACATTCTAGTTCTTTTTTTTTTGCTAGCTATATGCTTATACTTAGTCCTAATGATTTGCAGCCTAAGAACGAAAGTGTATATTATAAAATTTCAATCACATTCACTTGAATAAAGAAAGAACAATGGAAATTCGGTCACCATCGAGCCCTGACTTTTTGGATTGTATTTAGGATTATTGGTATTTTCCTAATGTACATTTGTCATAAAGGTCCTAAAACACATTATAATTGCTAAAATATTCAGAGCTCTTGTTGCTTTCCTTTTTCCGTGTTCCGCTTCTGGTTCAAATACTTTTATAAACTATTTTGTTTTTACTTTCTCTCAACTCCTTGAAGAGAAAGTATTGTGATCATCCAAAGAAATCTAGTTTTTGCTAAATAATGACAATCATGATTCCCTGAAACAGAAAAAGTGGTTCTCGCGATGCCGTTTGTCTGTATCTCGGCCTAGAACTGAAACCATTTTGCCGATTGGGTTAAAACTTGATATCAAGGATTTTCATAAAAGTTCCCCCGAGAAGTATGTGGAATTGGATATCTATCCCTAACACTAAGAATAGCTCACCGAAGGAAAAAAAGAGAAAAAATCTATTTTCTCGAAATTATCTCTAACAAAATTTTGATTAAATTTTGTATCTGGACGTAGTCTAATATAACAACAGTTCTGATTTTCCCATGAAAATGACTTTAAAAAATCGATTTTCTTGATATTCGCTGTTTCGATTTAATTTCCTGTCTAAGTATTGTTTAAAATTAAAAACCAAATGACAATTTATTTTTCCCATGAAAATGAATTTAAAGGTACTTTTACATAAGCAATGATTTTAAATTTTGATTATTTATCCTCAACTATTTGAGATTTAAAATAATTTATCATTGAAATGTTTGTACTACTATTAAAACTAAAAAAATTTAATTGACATATATTTTTATAAAACCAATAGAATCTGAATATGTAAGATATGTATGTAGAACATGTAAAAACAATTTGGAGATCTTTAAAGTACGAAATTTAATGTTGGTGGACAAAGATATTTCTATTTTTTGTTTTTGTTTGTATTAGTGTGCTGAGTTCATAATGCCATAGAGTAAGTAGGAAGCTGTGTATATTATTTCCTTTACCGACCTCGAATAAAGGAGGAGGTTCTCTTATTTGAGCTGTATGTTAGGTTTTATTTATCTATGGTGGTTTATTTCTCAACAATGTAGCTCTCTCTCTCTATATATATATATATATATATAAATTCATTAGGTACGGTACTAGTTATTTCCATTCAAACTCAACTCGAACTCAACTCCAAATGAAAAATCCATACTCGCACAACTCTTAATATTTTGAATGGTTTGAGGTTTTGTACCTGTTCAAGTAAAGTGGGGAATAATTTTCCACCTTATAGGTTTCACTTGTTTTTCACTTCCTCTAAATAAGCCTTCTTGATTTTTTTTATCAAAAAAAGTTTCAAGTTTGGCCATTATGAATTATTATTAAAACAATTTAAAAGATTTACCAGCATTTTTATTTATTGGGTCTTTTATTTTAACGATTAACTTTCAATTAGAATTAGTTATTGTATTAATTAATGCAGAATGTCAAGGTTTGAAGCCTACAGCTTAATTATACAAATCTAATACACTATTATTGATGATTAATAATATACTATATTATACAAGTGTACAAACTGAAAGAATGTTGAATGAGAACTTGAGAACTACTACAGCTATGCATCATTTTGAAATAGAACCCAAACCCGGCCTTACAAACATGAGCTGAGAAAAAAAAGGAGAAACCAGCCCTCTCCTTTCTTTGTCTCGGAATCTATTTTTGGAAAAAATGTATACCTGCTACTCAGTCAACCATACAGGCGCCAATACGTCTCGCTTTACACAAGTTGAATTATCAGGGGGGGAAATGGAATTGAAGTTCTCTACAAGCACGAAGCATAGCGGATTTGAAACAAACTAGAATGTATGGGGGTTCTCTCTTAAGACCAAACACATACATCAAACGTCAGGTATTTAATGTATGAGTAAAAGAACTATCCCGTATATAAATAATATAGTATCTAGGTAGCCTAATATTTGATGTCAAACTAGAGTCTTCATGGCGTTTAATCTAACTTTTTGAATCACTTTATAAGCTAGCCAATGGGCTAGCGTTTGTCTAGAAAATAATATGTATTTATGTTATATGGGGCACCCTATAAACTTCTGGTCTATGAAAAATGCTCTTGTCTATTGCATAATATTCAAAGGAAACTAAATTATATTAAATTTAATTATTCAATGGTCTCTTACTATGTGTCTTAATAATATTTATCACATAGTATATGAACATATAATTATAAAAATAATTTTAAAGAATGGCACAGGAAAATATTGTGATAATATACTTTTCGGTTATATGTTATAATGGTTTGAACAGTTTTCAAACCCGCACTGGTGGACAAGTGGGATAAATATTAGACTCATATAATCTAGCTATCTGGTAATGAGTAATCTTATATTTAAACTAGAACATTAATACAACTCTAAGTAAGAATAGTTAGAACTAGACTTTAATAACACAATTAAAAGTCAAAGGTAAGTACGTGTACATGAAATAGTCTACATATTGTTCACACTCCGTTTGCCATAAAGGCAACAAGATAACTTGATTTCAATATTGTGTAGCCTATAATGATAATCTGTTAGTGTAATCCTTTGAGTTAGTTCTGCTGCGTTCCAGGGAAAAATGAAGTGTACAAAGTTCAGTTGTTAACATTCATTCAAATCGCTCCACATTCCACAATGTACTGTGGTAATCACAATACTTTTTTTTTACCACTGTAATTGTTGCTGTCATATACCTTTGAAACAATGTGTGTCAATTTTTACTAGATACTAATTTTATTTCATACTTTTTAAATCCAAGCTCGTTTCGTCCTGTAATGTTGGTTGATATCATTTTCATTTTAAGAGTATCAAAACTACTTCAAATTAATTAAAAGTTTCAAAATATGTTAGGTTGCGTTATCTTCTTTGACGATTGCTTCAAATCTACATAATCACCTAAGATAGCACATTATAGAAAAAATATCAATTAGTACCACTCACATGACGCAATATGGTTTGAAGTAATACATTAGAATTTATTTGATGGTAAAAAGAATCGAAATTTGGCCTCTAAATTATCTCCATTTTACAATTGGTTTCAACTGAGGAACATTTCCATAAACTTTTCATTGCGCTGTCTGAGCTATCTTCATAACTTCACTGTTGAGGTAATGATGATGTAGGTATAATTTATAATAACTGTACCCGTATTTGAGTGAAGATAGAGTGGTAAACCATTTAGATATAAAGCATCTTAGAACACCCGGCTGGAAATCAAACCTTGAATTTCCTGTCACAGGCAACCACAGATCACATCAGACGGACGCCTTAGTCTGTGTGCTCACCAATGTGTCTAAGAGTAGATTAAAATATATTGATAATTCAGTTGAAACCATAATTATATATGTTATTTCTGTAATCTATTTTAATGGCTTTGGTATTAAATTCCTGGTAAAACTATGTCTCAAGGTTTATTATGATGTATTCGACAAGGTTTCCAAGTTTTGTTTTTATTGGAATAATGTTCCGTTGGACATTGCACTTTAGATTTCCAAATTAAATAAATTAAACATATATAATATAATTTGTACCTATCAATACCACTAATTTAGATTAGGTAGTACTGTATTGCAGTATAGTTTATATTGATTCTTGAGAAACAGAATATTGATATAAATAATAACTTTTGTAAGGTAATGAAACTAACATAACATAACATGACCCTAATTATCTCTTGGATAATTTTTGAGTTCTAGCTGTAATGTATTTTATGAAATACGTTTAAATTTATATATGTTAAATGAACACCTGGAGACTAGCTTCTGGCTAATAAAGACTAGAGCTCATAAACTTATGTGATAAATAATGTTTACGTTAAATTGTATTCAATTAAAAACTTTAATTTCCAAGAGATATCAATACAATCATATCTAAATCCACATCAATTGACAAACAAAAATATTGTATTTCATAAATAATATGACAAATATTAATTAGTCAATATTGTAAGTATACACTAAGAATGTTAATTAAACAAAGGTCATAATTAAATAAAAAAATACGTATTGATGTGTAGGCTATATTTAGGAGGATATGTAGGACTCGATATATTTTTTCATCAATTCTATTTTATACATATTAACTTAGCCAGTGAATTGACGTAATGTAGATAGTGGTTTAAAACCAAGTATAAAAATCCAAATTTACAGTACAGATCTGCTCAGTAAAATTATTATATTATAGTGTGGATAAAGAGTTAGCATACCGAAGGTTTTTAATGAGTTTTTAAAACTGACTTTAAACTAATAAAAAAACCTTTCTATAATAAGACATTCATTCAACCGTATATTTCCCATTTCTTTGAATTCCTAGGCAAGGTCAGTTAGCACGCCGTGTTTTGACATACTTTGTACAGTAGTTAAAGATTTAAAAGGTACACAAGCATTGCACTGCACTTTATGATACTGGCATATTTGATTAAAAATTTTCTCTAAACAAACAAAAATTTGAGATAAGATTTTATTTTTAGAATAAATTTAGCACACTATAGAAGAAAAAAGTCAAACCTAGTAAACACATTCTTTATTTCTAATATATATTTTTAAAGATATTTTCCACTGTCCCTAAAATAAATAATATCCCAGCCAGTTGTGACCAACACTTCGCTAAACCCGACTGCGATATCTTAAGGTTCGGCAGAAGGGAGCGCGAGTAATTTTACAGTTTTTATAACATTACATTCTTTTAGCCAAAATTAATCAAATATTTTATCAGTAGCAATATAGAGTTTAGTTTTCTGCACATGCTAATATCAACAGATCTTGAATATATTTCAAGGATGTCCTGGAATTGTGTCAAAACTTGTTCTCTTTATTTAAAAAGTTTTGACAACATTCCAGGACCTCCTCGGCATATATTCAAGATCTGTTGATATTAGCATGTGTAGAAAACTGAACTCTATGTTGCTACTGAAGAAATATTTGATTTATTTTGGCCCAAAAATTTCAATTCTATAAAAACTGTAAAAACACTCGCGCTCCATTCTGCCGCACCTTAAGGTGGCCGCATCGTTCAACGAGAAAGTATCAATTGCTGTCCAGCCACACGGCTTATAATACAATGGTCTTTGACGTTTTTTGGAACTACTTCTTTATTCTTTCTTAACTTATGTTCCCTTTCTCCTTTCCTCTACAACCACCATTTGTCATGTCGATAAGGAAGAGGGGAAATAAAACTACAAAACTTCCTATCTCAAGGTAAAGAGAAAATCTCTCTGCTGGTTATCAAATATCTTAAAATGGTATGTTGTTATCCTGTTAAAAAATTAAGGTATTTATGAGATTGTTAGAGAAAGCCCTTTTTCATCAAGCTTAAGTCTCATATCCTCACAAATATGTTTAAAATGCCGTTGAAAATTAGTTAATGTCACATTTAAATTTTTTCTTCTATTAATAAAACTTTAACTAAAGGGTTGTTAAGGAAAAGGAGCCTTGGTGTAATACCTTAGACTTTATTTTGGCGTGAGCCATATTTTGAAATAACGCATCGTAGAGTTAAATTTTGCATTAGAGCTGAACGTCTGTGCGGCAATTTCTCGCTTACCGAGGCTGCCCCCTTAATAATCTCTTTGTACTATCGTTTATTAAATCACAGATATTTATTCTCAACTAAGGAAAATACAAATGATATGGCATATTGGTAGGGTAAGTATAGCTAGCTTAAACTGTGCCTAGGAACTGTTCTCATTTCTTAGAAAACTCATCTACTCATCACGTATCAACGAAAGCACATTCCCTTGAGAGGCATGTATTACACTTTATATGAATGATTGATAAAATAGGGGCGTAGCTGGTGAGAACCCATCACGTGTACAGTTTATATAAGATCTGCGCACCCTGGCAACACTCCATGACACGACACTAAAACTTACTACACCTTACCAATCCAAACCAAAGCTTACCGAATTGGGCCAAACAAAACCCACTTTATCAGAAAAATACATAAACTTACCAATATTAAAACAACATGACTTTATTTAACTTAGAATTATATATTTAATTAACCTCATTGTTTCCTTTGTATTTAATTTATAGCCAGTACTAATATTCTCACAAATAAAATTAAATATTACTTAAGGAAAATAAAAATACTCTTTGATGTGATCTCAACCTACTTTCTGTTGTTAAAATTACATTTCTGAGCAACGTAATATGTTTCATTTGGTTACCTTTCCATCACTCGCAAGAACCAAAGGTTTACGTGACACACCACCATCAGGTTTGTATAGTGTGCCGCGTCGTTTGGCCCAGTAACCTGAATGATAGGAAATGGCAGTTCCTGACGACTCACACGTACGCAATTTCCTGCAACCCAAAGAATTTATATACGTACAGATTCCCAGTATCTTACAAGGTGTGTCGAAACAAATTATTTTCCATGCTGTACAGAATATTTGATCAACATAACCCGTATCGATGATCGAATGATCTTTCATCACAATCGCAATAGACTGGACGCCCTATGACGGGTAAATTGTGGCTAGAGTCCTAGCCGAGTGTATTGAAATTGCTTTACTCAACACTTCAACGCAAACGCAGGTACACTTCCTCTGAAATCAACCTTCTTCATCCCCTACAAATTACCAAAATTAGTACATACACGTAAGCTGAACGGAAAATGAAACGTGATGACAAAATAAGTACATATTCTAACATTTAGAACGATGAGAGTTGATGAATAGTTGCGTTGTAGTATAATTCACAAAAAGTTGTTTTTAGAACAATATGTATTGTTATGAAATTTGAAGGTTAATTAGCCAAAGACATTTGCAAACACTTAAAGGTAAACACTAAAAAAAAAGCCTAAACATTCTTTAAAATAGTTTTGCTTGTTGCTGGGAAGTCAAACTTGGGTAGCTGAATTAAAATGTATTATTATTTTTCTGTTATTATATTGATAATAGTAGTAGTAGTAATAATAAACCTAGATTGCTTTGAAATATTATTGTGATTATTATTAATTCTTGTACTCTTATTAATATTATTGTGCTGGTGGTGGAGGAAGCAGTGGCAGTACCATTAGTGGTAGTATTGTGATTGTTGCTATTTTTCTATAGTTGTTCTTTTTTTTTTAGCACCGTGTTTACGACCTATTCGGGCTGTACGCTTATGTACTAATTATGCTAGTGGTTTTACAAACTAGGACTGGTATATCTAGAAGCAGTGTACCGGTATTTGCATGGAGAGAGAATGGGAAACCATTTAGGAAAAACACACTCGGTAGACCCGACCGAGATCGAACTACGATATCTCCGTCATTGGCAGTCTAGTATATTGCGATAGTAGCACCTTAGACCATGTGGGCAATAAAGCGGGTTATTTTTGCTAGTGCATTTATTATTATTTTACTAAGTGATTTGGCGTTAACTTTCTAAACAAACTTATTCATTGGAATGACTGGTGAATCAATTTTACCTAGAAAATAATTTAAAGCCATTAGGCGAGCTGAACCTTTAATGTAACCTGTAATGTAGTGCTCGTCAGTTTAGACTTGGAACGAGCACGCCGCAGGCATCCTCTGAACCTTTGGTGAAACGAGCACGCAATGAGCAAGCGACGTAATAATGATCTCAGTTCAATTCACTATTTACGAGGGTGCATTATAATTCAATTTAATTAACTATCTTAACTTTACTAAATGTATGATAACAAAGAAGCCTTTTCTTTAATTATGCGCAGTGGTGTTATGCTAATTGAGGGCACTCTCTCTATAAAAACAACGAAATCCTTGGTGATGGTGGCGTATAGTTGTATACAAAAACGTGCTGGTTCGGAACAACTGTGAGATTCAAAGTTCCAGTACATTAGTGGACAGTACAAAATCTTTACCAGGATGTCTCCCACAGACTTTGGGAATTTTCTGAATAAAATAAGACCAAAAAAACTATTTATTTTTCGCTCGCAAACAACTTCTGCGTGTCCTACTAATGCGACGATATCCTAGCAGGCATCTTCCTTCTGATTCTTTTTATAATAGTTTTTATCCTTGCCTCCTTGTGGTCCCACAACACACTATGTTTTCTTATAAGATTCTATCAACTGAAATAGAGATTCCTCAGACCATTTCTCCATGTTTGCGAGCACGCAACAAACACGTCCCAACTAGACTGACGAATCCCTCTGTGTTCGTTGGAAAAACCGACAGCCGGGTCACCGCGAATGGTTTGTAGCGTGCTCGTAGCGCGCTCGCGGGCCCGTTCCAATTAGATGAATCTGTTACATTACAGGCTCGGCTCGCCTAATGTATACGGGGCTTAACATGAACAATGCCATAGTAGAGATTTTGTGCTATTTTTAGTATATTTTTAGCACCACGTTGTGCTATACGCTTTTTAGTATTTGAAGTGCGTCCTACTGGATTATTCGGACGTTGCAATTTTTCTGTTTGTTTTTTCTATCATGTCTCACTACCGATTCGGGTTTTACGTATATTTTATATACTATGCTATGGGATGGAGATGAAGAAGATAGCATTTTGAAGGAAATGTATCTACACTGCTTGGAAGAAGCTTGATAATTTACTAAACACCATCCCAAGTACATCCGACCGTGAATTTGACCCCGATATACCCATCATTGGCATTCCAGGCTATTTATTGCGAGAGTATTGACTGGCAAATCCAATGGGAAGATATCATTGGGAAGGCCTAGGTGCAGATGGGAGGATAACATTAGAATGAACTTGAAAAGGGGTGTAATGAGGTGAACTGGATAGAGCTAGCTCAAGATAGCGCTATAGGTGGCGTACTTTTTTAGGTGTGGCAATGAACGTTCGAGTTCCTAATGCCGTAGAGTAAGAAAAACATTCTAAAGGACACTCAACAATAATTGTGTTGTTAAATAAAAATGTTTAATAAATTTATTGAAATATTAGTCTTTGAAATAAAAACGTCAAAAAACTCTAACGTAGTTGAATTAACCATGAAAATATCGGTGAATGCTACCTACAATATTTTGTTCTAGAATAATGAATTGTAAGTTTACAAAGACACCGCACCGCAATCTTCCAACAAATCATAAGTCCAAAAACTAAATTGAAATTGGTAGTGCAGCCCAATAAGAAGGAACAACCTGCTTTGACCCTCATTTGTTTGCACTACTGTGTTCACGTAACGATCGCTCTCTTCCATACTTTAGAAATAAAAGTTCACAATTTTTTTTAGAATTATCAGACATAACTATGATAAAATAGTTATATTTTGGTGATACATGTCCTACTGCTTGTCCGGGATATTCGCATATTTACACTGATGGGGTGAGAATGAGAGAGGAATAACTTAGAGGAAGTGTACGCGCATTTGCTTGGAAGGAGGGTGGAAACAATTTAGAGGGCGCCTTTCTAAAACCCCTGTACCAGATTCCAACCTAAGCCTCTCAGTTACAGGCAAATTAGTCAAGATGAGGATAAACCCTTTTCCGCGTTTCAACCGGAAGGGGCTTCATAAACAATATTTTTGATTATTAACTACTTTCTCCCTTTTTAGGTTAAGAAAAAACTTTCAAATCAGGTTTTAAATATGTATTACATAAATGTATAGCTAATACATTACAACAAGCATGTGTTTGAAGGTAAATAAATCTGATTGAAATGCAGATAAGTTATTTTATATGGTGACATATTAGTAGTGTAGTCGGTGAGCTGGTACAGATTGACCTTTGACTTTATGTCGGAACAGGAATATACCGTAAGAGATGTTGCAAACTTGATGATATGCTCTTTTGGTGGAGAATGCCATTGCATGTTGTTTTCGTTCTATAAATAGCCTACGGAAATACCTTGTTTTCACACGGCAAACTGTGTAACACCCTACATATGCTGATTCACAGAAACTTAGTCCAACTCGCTTTGACTTAGTTCAGCTCTTTAGATGGATTTTGGTTGTCTAGGGGAAATGTGTTTGGGGAGGGCCCTATTCCTTTTTTGTAGTGTTTGGGGGCAGTGTGTATTTTGAGGGGTCTTGACCCTTTTTGGCGGTGTCTAGGGGCAGTGGTTTCGGTGAAACGCATTTTGTAATTAATACAACCATCAGGTTTGTATTTCAAGACTCTTATGTTCGTAGCTACAGTATCTCCTGACTTCCTCCCTGGCCGAGTGGAATTGTAGAACAAATTGTCATCAAAGCTTATGAAAAATGTGTGGTTCAAATATTTCACATTATAAGGTCAAGGGTTTAGACGCGTCTCTTTACAAACTACTACATAATCAGCTGGGATGTTTATTTTCCTGTTTTGTAGTTTCTTCTCTATTCTGGAGTGCACAGAATATGCTTCCATCTCTGTATGGACTTTCTCTAAAATCTTTTGTTCAATAATATAATGTTACTCAAAATTGAAATATGTAAGAGAGCATTGGCCAGGATTGTTTTTATATTTTGATACATACAACCATCTCTGTACAAAATAATTTTTTGGCATTCATTTTGAAGAGGTAGCTGGAAAAGGATAAAGTTACTTATCACACTTGGAAATTCATGGGAAGTTAGCCCACCCTCAGTTTTATTCCATATGTAGCAAGGCAGTATTCGCATCTTGTCTTTAGGTCGAACAATGTGAAGTTATGTACTGCAAGTTTTGTTTTGTAGTACAATTCGAAGTATTTGGCATAGGACAAAGCAAAACAGAATGTAGATCCATGGGGTATACACATTCCTCGATCTGCTTGTCTGATTCCTTTCCTACTCTTGCTTTTTTTTTTTTTTTTGCTGGTGAATGATATAATCTTTATCTCCAAGATGTACTGTTTGAAATTAAATGAAAATATCACACTCTTTTTTTTAGGCTTAAATGAGCTAAAATTGTTATTTGCAAAAATATGGGAAAATTTAATGATTGACAATAGTTTTACGTCTTTAGTTTTGCACCATTCATTTACATAAGTGTTATACAGTTGTTATTTGAATGCCCAAATTGGTTCCAAGTATTGCCTATTTAACGTTGACCTGCAATAGTGTTACTCTATTTTTTACTAGCTTGATAAATACTCCTATAAGTAATTATTTTGTATGGCATGACTCTTTTTTCTGGCTTTGTAAATGTTAGATGACGTATCTTGTGTGTCTGTCGTTTCTTGATTTGACTCTTCCATCATAACTTATTTTTTATTTTGTTTTTTTCCGGTTTATAGCAGACCATTCACCTACTCCAAGAGTGTTAGAAAACATTGTTTTACAAACACGGAGTTTTTCTTATCCTTTTTTCAAATTGTAATTAATATAATAAGATTGTCTTGAGTGGTTGTCAACTTTCCTGTCCCTGGGCCGTTTAGTTACTTGTTGCTCTGAGAAAATTTGATATACAGTTTTCTCTCTCCCCAAGTCAATGACCAAAATTGTTTGAAAATAGTATTACTCTCTTAATCTGTAAACAAAGTACATTTTTTCAATCCAATTTTCTTCCCGGAACACTTACACCTCGCCTTTTCTTTTGTAAATCATAGCTCCATTTTCCACTAACTTTTATTTCCCCTATGTAAGCATGTCCTTTTTCTCTGTTTGCCGGGAAGTGACCGGCCCCGAGTAAGAAGAAGTTGGCGGCGAGCGTTGGGGGATCCGCCGTCAGCAGTAGGCTTGTGCTGCCCGTCCAGGCTGGGGGAGTCGAAGGTTTCCGTTCGCGGGGACTGAAGGCTCCTCCGGTCAGGAAGGAGCTCGTGCCGGGTGGCAAGTGGTCCGCCACAAGCCCGAAGGCCGAAGCTTGAGCGGCAGCTACCCTTTCGAGGGGCAACAAGCCTGCGGGGAAGGTCGAAGCCAGCGGGGCCACTCCAACTCCCGGAGTCGAGCGTGCCACTGACCAAGGCCAGTGAGAGTCACCTTCGTGGGACGAATCGGTCCTTTCTAGGGCCAACAAGACTGGCGTGATCTCCCAAATTACCGGGGAGGTGGGCGCAAGTTCTAGCCTACCAGATGTAGGCAGCGGGGCCCCTCCAACTACCGGATGTGAGTGTGCCGCTGTCCGAGCCCAGCATAAGTCACCTTCCGGTGACGATTCGGACCTTTCCAGGGCCAACATGTCGGCCAGCGGGAACTCACAAATTACCGGTGAGGTGGGCGCAGATGGCCAAGGTGAAGTTAGCGGTGCCCCTCCAAATACCGGAGGTGAGCGTGCCGCTGATGGACCCACTGGAGTATCCGGTAATGCATCCTCGGGCCTCGGCTCGTCGATCAGTGCCGGCCCCATGCAAAGCGTCGGCAGCAATGCCGATGGGGTCGAATCCAGTGGGGCCCCTCTAACTACAGGAGGTGTGCGTGCAGCTAGTGGCCGAAAAGAACTGGAGGCCCTTTTCAGGGCCGACAGCCCGCAAACCGGGGAAGATAGCGAATGCTCCCAACAGCACGATGGGTGGAGACCTAACGGTGCCAACGGAAGCCCTGACCAGGGGAAGCCTAGCCGTATTTCGCCGGTAAAGACCGCTGAAAGTGGCACCGACGCATGCGTTAACGCAAGGCCCTCAAAAACCCGCGTCAACTCCGACACCTCCCGCCAAGAGGTGACGGTAGGTAAGATACGCCCGGCTGAATTTTCTTCAGACTCGGAAGACTGGGTCACACGCTTTGCGCGTGTCGACAGCTCGTATGATTCCGTGGACGTGGAGGGACTACCTTCAGGACCAGACGTCCCGTTTATGCATGATGAGTCAAGCCAGGGGTCCGATGATGAGTCTGAGGGATTTCAGACCGTAAGACTCCGCTGAAGGGGCAAGGCCGTCAACACCAGGAAGCTACCGGGGGGTAACCCTAACCACTTAGACGGTATCTTTGGTGATGAGAGCGGAGACAACGGTGGTCCGGGCCAGGGTTTGCTAGCGTTGGGTAAAGGTGGGAAGCGGCGGAAACCTAAGGGTAACAACGCAAGCTGTGCCTCGCCCCAGCCTGGTACTAGTGGTTCTGGGCCGTCTCCCAAAGCCAAGGGGAAGATCCCTCCCATCATGTGTGATGTGGAGGACTACTCCAAGGTGGCGAGGGCCATCCGAACCAAGGTTGGAGAGCCTGTGGAGGTGGCCAGGCAACCGGGGGATCGAGTGCGCCTCCAGTACGGGTCGGAGGAAGATTACCGCGCCCTCCAGAAGTTCTTGCTGAGCTTGGGGATCCAGCTTTGGTCCTACGAGCTGGGACGGGAGCGACTAGTCAGGGTCGTGGTGAAGGGACTCCTGACACGGACAAGCCCTGGCGTTATCCAGGAAGAGTTGGAGGAGATGGGTTTCCCCGTGAAATCCGTCACCCAGATGCTCTCCCATTGGAAACGGGATCAGAGGACCGGAGAAAGGCAACGGTTGCCGAACTTCATTGTCTCTCTGACTCCCGGGGAGCACACCGCAATTCTGTACTCAATATCAGTCCTGTGCGGGCTCCGCGTCAGGGTGGAGAAGTACAAGTCTCATGGCGGCCCGGTTCAGTGCAAGAACTGTTTCCAGTTTGGGCATGTGCGGAGGGATTGCCACGCTAACCCTAGGTGTGGGTTCTGTGGTGGTGACCACGAGAGGGGCGGGTTCCTGCAGGAGAAACGATCTCCCCCGAAGTGCCTGCACTGTTCAGGAGCCCACTCCTGTGCGTGGCGGGGCGGTCCAACGTACAAGTCCTTGAGGGCGGCAGGGACTGTGTGTTACTCCAAGGCTCGAGTAGGGAGGACGGATGGCCTAAGTGAAAGTCAGAAGCCCTCGGGGCACGTTGTGGAATGGAAGGTGACCGTGACTCCAGCTCCGACACCAAAGCCTCTGGTGCAATCTTTCGCCAGTGCGCTATCAGGGAGACCAACCCCTCCACCTCAGGCCGAGGCACCTTCCAAAGCCACCTTACCAGAACCGGTTGCATCCGGTTCATCCCTCTCGGTCGAGGACACGTCCAAGACCGCTCCTCTCCCAAACCCGGCCCTTCCCTCCCCCACACCCTGAACCTCTCTCCTACCCACCCCTTCGCACTCTTCCAACCCTTTCCTACCACCTACCACCCCTACCCCTGTCGACCCTGCCACCCCCACACCCAACCCGCTCCCCAACCCTACCCCAGAGAATGATGCTGCAAAGCTCAGAATTTGCATTCAGCTTCTCAAGCTCATTCCGGGATTGGATCCATGGGACTTTTCATCGAGTCTCTTGAGGAAGGGCCAGGAGTCTCCGAGGAGTAACCGTGGCCACCTGGTCATGGAGCACATCATCCTCTACCTGGTCTCTCACGGCGGTACACCCGAATAGAGGACCACCAGTGCTAAAGGAGCTCACGGTCGTACTCTGTAACGCAAATGGAGTCGCGGGGAAAAAGGCTGAGCTTGAAAGTTTCCTGGCAAAGCATCGTGTCGATGTAATGCTGTTGGGAGAAACCCACTTCCGCTCCGCAATGAGGTTCTCGTTTGCAGAGTTAATCTGCCATCGGAGAGACCGAGCGGGGGATGTGGGAAGGGGTTGGATGGCGGTCCTTGTCCGAAGGGGCCTTGACAATCACGTCATCTCGCTTCCTCCCCTCCAACACATGGAAGCAACGGCTATCCAACTGGTGACCAGTGCAACTTATTTCCATCTACTTCCCTCCCTACAGCTGGTCCAACCAGGCCACGAGGGCTGACATGGAGGAGCTGCTTCGAGGTAGCACGCCTGTTTTAATCGGTGGTGACTTCAACGCTAAGCACCCTTCATGAGGCCCTAGGATTATGTGCGCTCACGGTGGATTACTCCGCGACGTCATAGATCTACACGGCTTGTTGGCTTCCGGCCCCCCGACCCCTACCCAATTCCCATACAATATCCTTGGTTTCCCGGACTTCCTCGACTTCGTTGTCTCCAGAGGGATCAGAAGGCGGTTGGTGCTGAATTCTCTAGCTGAGCTAGACTCAGATCACAATCCCGTTCTTGTGAGCCGGGGACGCGCAGTGTCCTTCAAGGACCCCCGCGAAAAACCTGACCTTAAGCGCACTGACTGGGACAGGTTCACGAATGTGTTGAGAGAGATATTAGGACCCACCCCTACCTTTCGAACAACAACAGAAATCGATCGCTGTGCGGAGTTCATAACTTCGGCCATCAAGAGGTCGCTCGAAGCTTCGATGCTGAGGCACCGTCCTATAAGGGCGCTACATGTTTCCTTGCCCGATTTTATCCTCAAGCACGTCCGGGAAAAAAATCGCCGGAGGAGGGCTTGGCAAATCTCGAGGGACCTGGAGATGGTCCAAGAATATCGGAACAGTGTCTGGGAGGACAAGATTGAGAGCCTGTGCGTACAGGACAGGTCCCTGTGGCGCATGACGAGGAACTTGTTGCGGGTCCCCCGCACCAAGGCCGCCTATTATGGGTCGTAACGGGGTAGCCAACTCCAACCAGTAGAAGGCCAATGCTCTCTCTTAGCACTTAAGAGGCACAATTTGTACCGACTGACGACCCGTCAGACCCGGTGCACATTGCTTACGTGGCTCAGGTCATCGGTGTGGTCTCGTACAGACCCTTGGATGAACCTGAATCCACAAAGGCGACAGAAATGTTGCGGGCGTTAGCCGCTCTAAGACTAAAAAAGGCCCCCGTACGTGATGGTATCAATAACGCGGTTCTCAGAAAGCTGCCTTTGGCGATTAACTTCCTCGTGGAGTTATTCAACGCCGTTCTGCTCCTGAGTCACTTCCCTGAGCTCTGTATGCATGCCAACGTCCTCTGTTTCCATAAACCGGGTAAGGACCCGGCCCTAGCTTCGTCTTACCGACCGATCAGCTTGCTCGACTGTTTGGGCAAGTGGCTCGAAAAACTTCTACTGACAAGACTGACCCGACATGTTCGTGAGGCGGGCATCTTGGTGAACGAGCAGTTCGGCTTTCGGGTGGGGCACGCTAAGTCTCACCAACTCGTCCGGCTCGTGGAGCAGGTCACGAGGAACTTCAACATCAACAGGCTGACTGGTGCTGTCTTTCTCGATGTGGCAAAGGCCTTCGACTGTGTTTGGCACGAAGGTATCCTTTTCAAACTCCTCTCCCTGAACCTGCCCTTCTACCTAGTTAAGGTTGTTCAATCTTATCTTTCCCACCGCACCTTCTCCACTAACTTTGGGAAAGCCACATCCCAAGTCAGAAGCATCCGGTCTGGAGTGCCGCAGGGTTCCCTTGTGGACCCGGTGCTCTTCAGTCTCTATGTGAACGACATTCCCAAATCCCCAGACACCAAGTTGGCACTGTATGTGGACGACATGACTCTAGTAGCGGAGTCGTGGCGAGGGCAGCTGGTGGAGAGGCAACTCCAGCCGCACCTGACGCAGTTGGAGGGGTGGCTTACCATCTGGAGAACAAGTATTAACATGGAGAAGAGCATAGCAGTGCTCTTCACATGGAAAAGAAAGTTCTATAGGCCGGCCCCACTCCGGCTGTTCGGAGAGCAGATCAGATGGGCTGACAGTGTTAAGTACCTGGGACTTATGCTGGACACCAAACTGACCTGGTGACTACACTGCACCGAGAGACTAAACAAGGCGAGGCAAAGGCTGGGAATCCTAGGCCCACTGCTTAACAGGCGTAGCGCCCTATCTACTAGGAATGGTCTGACACTGTACAAGCATTTGCTCAGACCTATCCTCTACTATGCGTGTCCCGCATGGTGTCACCTGGTGGACACGTAAATGAGGAGGATTCAGGGGTTCAAGAGCGTGTGTCTGAGGATCATTGTGAACGCATCTTGGTACGTTCGGAATGTGACTCTGCACCGCGACCTGGATATGCCTACCATCAAGGACCACTTCCGGAAGCTGGCGCAGTCCTTCTACGACAGAGTTCCCGGTGCCACCAATCCTCTTTACCAGGGGCTTGGGAATTACGTCATCGACGTCCCAAAGCCCTTCTCGGATAAGCGAGATGTATATTTATATATATAAATATATTTATATATATAAATATATTTATATATAAATATATATATATAACATCTAAATATGAAATCTCAACAAAACCCACAAAACTTCTTCGGATCTAGACCCAGGGAGAGACAGGCAAATATAGGGACGGACAGGATTGTAAAATTCAATTTATTTGGATTTGGGTACACATAGACGTAAAGATTCATAATAATATTGAAGTTTAATGTCTTCAACATTAAAATACTTTTATATTTTTATAAGATAATTAAAAACGTTAAAATTGTTTGTACGAAAATTAAAAGATCGTAAAAACTTCCCAAAGATAAATATTTAAATGCATTCCTAATGGTTTACAAAAGCCAACTGAAATATTCATTTGAAAATGAAAACACCCACGCATCACGTTGTCTAGGATGCTGGGCTCACAATAGTTCGTATTAACGAAGAGATTCGTGTTGGAGTAACGATTAAGTGCAGACGGGATGTTTTTCCACAAGTGATTTATCACAAAAATTTTCCCCATACCTTTACTAATGCGGGTGCACTTATTTTCATTATACTCATAGTTACTCCATGTATAGGGCTGTTGGATAACCCTTATGCTAAATTGTATGAAATTTAAAAAAAGCCGTACCTGAAAATGTAATGTTAAGCACATTAACGTAACTAATCATGCACTTAATTTTATCAACTAAGTCTCTTATCAACAACTCTTATGTCTGCCCACATAATGGTAGCAACACTTGAACAAACTTCAGACTACTGTACTCTGTCCCAATCCAACCGACTTCTTCAAACTGTAAGGACTTTGTTACGTAGACTCCAGTTTCGTTTCAGTGTTTATTGAGCCTGTTGCATATGAGCCTAACTATTTTACTTTCTGTGCACCGCGCCTTACTACCTGTTCAGGATCTCCTCATATTTACACTTATGGGCCAGAGATGAAGAAGGTGTGTTCTTAGAGGAAATTTACCCTCATTTGCGTGAAGAGAGTGTTTGAAAATCATTTAGGGGAAAAAACCTAAGCCGTGGTGTTTCTCCCCCCCCCCCCCATAGATACAAATGGATTTCGGTGGTGTTGTTTTCCTAAACAGCCAAAGGGAATTCGAACTCCAACATCACCGGTCATCTGCAGTCCTTTCTATTTTGTGGGTGACCTTCTCCAGTGGCCATGTGGAACTAAGGCGTTGATCTCGTGATAGACTAAACTGACATGGAGATTGAGGCTCGAATCCCTGTCGGATGCACTGGGGGTGGTTTACCAAAATGGTTTACACCTTCCACGCAAATGTGGGTACATTTCCTCTAAATTCAACCTTCCTCATCCATATCTCATTAGCATAAATATTAATATAACTCCAAATATTGATGCACTTTTTCATCAAAAGCAAGTACACCCGAGCCAACAGTAAATAAATATAGTACTGATTTAAAAATTGCGTTTTGCAAGTTGAATTCATTGCCCAGGTAGGATGGAGGGGAAATTTATTTTTTCTTTGTATGTATTAAAGTATTAAGTTATAAAAATCTTTTGAGATTTAACTATGTTTATTGAGTGTTAATAATATTAGTGTAAACATTTTTATAAAGGCTCCAGCAACTATTTTTTATCGTGCTTGGGCTCCTTTGGTCTAACAGGTTTGGGAACTCCTGCTTTAGACTATTCGATCACTGGAGTGGGTAATCTTACAATCGATACCAATAATATTGAATTCCTCTTTTCAGACACATAAAATCATTTCAATCCTAGAAAGAAACGTCCTTTGTTCACTGGCATCCCAGTATCAATTGAATATACCAAAAAACACCCTACTATGAGGTGCTCCATCAATTTCCAAAAAGAGAGGGTGATTGAACCCCACTATCCCCACTACTCGACCCACCACTTTGCTAAGCGCATGCTTTCCACCGTGTCGGAATGTTCATATTTCACTCTAACCCAGTGTACATCCCGTTAGAGCGTACCTGGCTGCGCGCCGGACTACGTGCCATTGTGGACGTAGCGTACTTGATGGACTACACGTATACCATTTCCTCTTCCAATCTTTCACCAGCCAAAATTACTTGAATAAATGTTAGCATCACAGTTAGCTCAGACTTTGGCACTTAAGTGGGAGATAAAAGTTTTTAATCCAAACTAGGTACACTATGTTTGTGTGTAACTTATATAAAAAAATATATACATACACACACACACACACACACAGAGGCGGAGAAATTAAAGACTAGAAATCCAGAAAATTAAGAATTTTATAAAAGATTGTTTCGAACTTTTATTTAAGGGGAAGAAAAACCGCACAGGCTATTTTTGATTTTGTGGAAGTCTTCGTGGTTATTTCTAGTTCAACATGGTTTTTTAAATTACTGTAACTCCTATATTTTTAGCGTTATTTTACCGTACATAAAAAAACCTTTGCTTGAAACATTTTTATTTAACATCATTATTTGAAGATATTTCAACTTGTATTTATTCTATAATAACTTTTATTCAAGATCTTTTTACTATATTATTTTATTCTCTACTGCGTTAAATGTAATATTATTAAATAAATCTACTTTAGTAAATTTTCAAAATGACGATCATTAACTTTGATACACTTTTCAATTTGCTTTATAAAAGATAAATAAGCACGTGTAAGTGTAGTAAGAATAGTTCATTGTAAACAAACATGAGAGCGTTTCACTCTAGTGTAATCAAAACAAAGCAAACTCACAAATAAATTACGGAACATTTTCAGTTCTTTTGGGTATTTTACATAACACAACACTCATTCCACACTTGTCTTCTCACTGTGTAATTTATGGCTAATTTTATTGCGAGTGAAATATGGTATACTTAACAGTTGCAGAAAAAAATCAAAATACATTTCATTTATGGTGAATGTACACGAAACGTCGATGAAGCCATTTATTTTTACGGTCAACTATTCCCCGAGAAAAATACCCCATCGCGTGCATCATTTTTTTAGTGTTGTAAAACAATTTTCGGAAGATATAAATGTGTAGCTGAACAAGAGAAAAACCCCAAAAAATGTAACTGGTTAAAATAATGAAATCCTAAGGGGGTTTGGAATTAAAAAAAATCATTTTTCTTTTGTTTTCTAAATCTATGTTCTTTTCTCTTTAAAGTGATATATAATACTTGGCATAATTAAATGTACTAATACATTAAACATATTTTCGAATTGTATGTGTTTTGATCCAAGGCACCAATAAATAATGCGGTCTACTTTTTTAGTTCATTGTGTAGTGTATTTTTTGTGTGTGATTTATTATTTATAAAGCAGTATGCATTTGATCATGACAAAAATAAAGGGAATATTTAAAAGAAGAAAAAATCCATATGGTCTTAGCTGTTATATAACTAAGCTTGAATGTATAGGACATGTTCAGAAACGCCTGGGATCACGTCTACGTGCCTCAAATCAAAATCTTAATGGATGAAACCAAGTGATGGCAAAGCACTTAGTGGTCTTAATAGTTTGACAGATAACATTATTTTAGATACTCGACAATATGATGGCCTAGCTATAAGGCGTAGCATTGGGGGCATTGACGTAATGAGGAAAGCTATTTGGGCATAATACTTTCATTTATTATCCACTAATGATAATCCTCAACATGGACTTTATCATGCTGGAGATGACAGCTGATGTAAATACAGACGAGCAGGAACTTCGGGAGAAATGTATGACCATAACAAGCATACCCATGTCCCTGCCATAGTAATGGAGGAAAATAAACCAATATTTAGAGATATTTCGAATACTACATTACTAGAAAAATGTTTGCACGGGAAGAGACAGAATCCCAATGAATCTCTAAATAATGTTATTTGGGCTCGCTTGCTTAAAACTGTGTTTGTTTCCATAAAAACCTTACATTTTGAAGTTTATGACGCCATTTGAAGTTTTAACAAAGGAAATATGACTAAATGTTTGGTTTTGGTAAAAATAAGGAGTGAATTGTGCTAGCGTTCGAAACTCGCTCGAGAAAACTGGGGGCAGTTTTTCCTAAATGGTTTTCGACTCTCCCTCCACGCAAATGCGGGCTCACTTCCTCTATATGCAATCTTCCAAATTCATAACCCATTAGCGTAATTAGTACCTAAGCGTATAACTGGAACGGGTAGTAAGACGTATTGCTAAGGATTATTATTATTATTTTGTCAATGGGTACGAGAATAATTACGAATTAACAATAACCTTTTCCTTTACTTATTACTTTCTGATGAATTACGTTTTACCAATCGCGGGTAAGTTAATGGGCACAACATGCATTATTGGTTTGTCAAAAATCCACGGTGGTTACGAGAGGTTGAACATCAACGCCCTTGGACTGTGAATGTCTGGTGTGGAGTTATTGGTCTCAAATTAGTAGAGCCATTCTTTATTGACACTTTCTGAATTAGCAACTACCACAACAACGAGATGAAATAAATTTGGAATTAAGACTTAACATGAGGTTTCAGCGTGATGGGTGCCTTGCGCATTTTCCACGTACGTGAAGACAAATATTAGATCGGGATTACATTGGACATTGTATTGAACGGGGTGGTCTAGTTCCGTGGCTGGATCACCAGGCTTAACATCTCTGGATTTTTTATAGGGTTACCTTAAAGACAAAGAGTATAAAGAGTTATACTCCATTCACGGTGGAATTACTCTCTGAAAGGTCTTTTTTCCTACCAATATCCTACTATATAATAGCTTTCTGGTAGGGAAAAAGGCCTTTCAGAAAACAATTCCTACGGTGAACAGTCTTTACCAACCACTCCAGAAAACACAAGGGAGCGCATTTGAAATGTTTGCAGAAGTAATGATAGAGAGACTTCCCTACGTGCTCATCAATCGTTTATAAAGCGAATTGAAAATTGTATAGAGGTTAATGGTCATCAATTTGAACATTTACTTAAGTAGTTTTATAAATAATATTGAATGTATCGTATTGAAGAATATCATAACGTAATAAAATGTTCTTGTTTAAAACTTGTTATAAGAAAACACATGTTAAAATATCGACAAGAATTGCTGTCAAATAAAAAAATATGTTTCACGCAAAAGTTTTTTTATTTTGTTGTCGAATACAATTCCTTTAAAATATTATAGGTGTTCATTAAAAAAAAAACAATGTTGACCCTGAAATAACCTTGAAGACGTCAACCAAATAAAAAATACCTTATACTGTTCTCTTTCCCCCTGTAAAACAAAAAGCGTTTGTTCAAAACTTTTTTTTCTAAAATGCTTCGTTTTCAGGATATTCTGGCGTCTCAACTTAAATACCTCACCTTGTGTAAACGCTAGTTATACTATTGAATGTTTTTTTTAGCATTGCATCTTACTACCCGTTCGGGTTATACGTCAATATACTAACTTCACTAATGTGCTAGGGCTTAGGAAAGTTGAATTTAGAGAAAGTGAACCCGCATTTGTGTGGAAATAGAGTTAAAAATCGTTTAGGGAAAACCCCATTCAGTACACCAAACTGGGATAAAACCCCGATCCCCTCACGTCTTTGGCAGTCTAGTCTATCATAAGCGTAACACCTTAGGCCATGCGGCCATCGAAGCGAGTTGGGAATTGTTTAAAGGAGTAGAGATAATAAAGCTAGATAAGATAAAATATACCAGCACTCACCTGGTAAAATAATTTAAAACTATGGAGTGTAGAAAAGACACTTTTATTGAAACTGCCTAGGATTAGAAAAGGAAGCCCTGAACTTTCAAGGTTTTATTTTATATTTTGTACATCACATACTACCCTTTAGACAAAAGTGTACCCGCATTTGAGTGAAGACAGAACTAGACCCTATTTAGTTGAGTTCACCTCAGTAAACTCAGCCGAGATCATAACCCCAACCTCCTAGTTTCCAGGAAACCAGACCAGACGAGACAATTGACTATGATATCATAGTCAATGACGAGACTGACACTTTAGTTTGCGTTCCTACCTTTACAGTATTTACAAACATGTGCTTTTGAGAAGTGCTTGAGAACATTAATTGAATGTCAGACACTAAGAGTCACTCGAACTTGGGGGTCAAGGTTTATGACCGAGGTCTGTGAACGAGAAAGAGAACAAACCATTGTTATAGCTACTGACAGCGAGTCTTTATCAAAGTACTGTTCATAATAATTTGTTACTCGATGCAATTATTCTTTAAAGAAAACTCGTTCTTTCATGTGACAATAGTGACCTCAATGTCTTAGTTTGCGTTTAAAGATCTTATAATGAAATCATAGAAATTATTCGTCTCAGAGCCACAGAAAATGTAAATTCCCATAAAATGTGTCATCGTGCGAGATAGCAACCTATGATTAAAAATATTGGACCCAAGAATAATATTATTATTGTTTGATTGGCCTCATTATATGGGAAAGATCAATTAGTTCGTGTATATTTAAACCTTTGTTGATTTACGAAACAATTGGTTCAAATCCCCTTGGGGTCCATTTTTCTAAATCCTAACGTAATTTTGGAAGCAGCTGTGACACCAGTGGTCCTAGGTGCTAATAACTTTTCTTTTGTAATACAAGGGGAAAATGTATATAGGTAATATCTACTTTGTGCCCATAGATAGACCAACCAATAGAATAATTCAAAACATTTTCTATCATATTTAAAATTCATATTCTCTAGTTGATTATTTTAAGATATAAATTAATTTAGTGCGAAAAAACACTAACACAGGGGCTCCAGAACATGAGGTGTGGGGCTAGAGCCCCCCTGTTTTTATATTGGGAGGCTGGGACTATCTTAAGGCCCCCGCCCCAATATTTCCCAAGTAAATTAAAAACAGGTGTTTAACAACATAAATCTCTTACCATCAATTTGGTAATTTTTAACTAATGAAGCCATAAGCTTACAATTAATTTAATAGAAAATTGAAATGCCGTAATTTTGCAGTTTACATTTTTCTCACGCGAATAAAAAATGTTTCACATAAATATAGTAACTAGCACTAAGCCTATTTGTGATTGCCTTAAATAAAAAACTAGAGCCTACCAAAATAGTAAAGTCAAAGGTCAATTAATACTTATCGATACTTATGACATAGATAAATAGATAAGAACAAATTGATAAAATTTCACATTTGAATTGTAAGTCTAATTTGGACACGAGGTGGTTTTTCATCCACGGTTCAAATTTTATTTTTGCCACATCTTTATTCACCATAATAAAATTAAAAAGCTGGGCATTAATTAACGAGCTTTCTTGCTATGGTTTGAATGAAATCTTTTCTTATGTTTAAACCTGCATTAAAACATTGTTGTGATATTATATATGATTGTGTTGTATAGCTGGATTGTAAGAAAAATACTATGCATTTAATCAACCCTAGTTAAAATGTCTATTAAGTTGCCCTTCGCAATATGAGCCTTAACAATGTTGATATGTACACTTAGTTTATCTTGAAAGGTAGCAGGCGCACCTTGTATCGTTCAACTATGGCGTAATCTATAAAATTGACATATAGTATAGGGCCTAGTAGTGAGGGAGAGGTTATGAGGTTTAAACCCCCCACATCTGCCCAAAAATTGTTGAGGTTTTTAATGTTGATAGCAAAAATGTGTTTAACCAAGTTAGTTTACGAAGTTATTTATCTTAACTTTATTCTGCAATCCGATCTTCAGAGATAGTAGTTAATCGTCTAAAAACATCCAATTTTAACAAACACGTGGTGGAAGACCACTTCAAATAGCTTCTAAAGGCATATTATTTGGAAAAAACTCCCTGCGAGAATCATTCCAAATAGCTTCTAAGGGAATCCAATTTTCAAATATTTACCGGGGGAAGACCACTTCAAATAGATTCTAGAGGTATTTAATTTTATTATAAAAAAATTAAGGCTAGAAGCCGTCTCTCTAGCTTTTTTTTTTGGCATCCAAAGTACAAAAAAAAAATCTGAAGAAGGACCCCTTTAAATAGCCTCTAGAGAATAGGCTTTCAAATGAACATTCTATTTGTATTTGAGAGATTTTTCCTCAATTAAATTTAGGGGAAGACATTTTGATATGTAAATGTTTTCTTCCATGTGTTTTCTACGCACTCCACTTACAGTATCCTTAATATAATAAGTTGTGGATAGCCCTGCCAGGCAGTAATACCCATGGCACATACACAAATGTAATAAATTATCTTTCTTTGGTTGTGTGAACTAAACTTTATTCATATTTTTAAAAAATGTGCCGCCACAAAAGAACCACTCTAAAAAGTTTATAAGGATATCTAATTTTCAAAAATTGTCAAGGAAACACCACTTTAAATAGCTTATGGAAGACCCCAAATTAAAAAAACATCTTTTGGGTGAGAACAACTTGAAATAACTTCGAGGGGAGTGTAAGTTTCGTAAAATTTTCCAAGTGAGGACCACTCTATGAAACTCTTAAGGGCATCCAAATTTCTGAAAATTTCTGGAGGGAGGCTTTTGGTCTCCCCTTTGGCCTGGGAACCAAGATTTTTCAAACAACCTATTTTTGCTAAACGCCCTTGTTACACAAATAAGGTTTAACCACCACTGCATAGTATCATTACCTATAAAATAAAAATATATAAGAGGCCTACCTATCGTTTTTAATTGTTTATTGAAAAAAGTTAGCAGTTAGCATAGTTCCTACTATGTTGTTACTATACATAATTACAAATAAAAAAGTACTGCCCGTGAAAAATAAACCTCATTCACAGAAGCTTCAACATTCCTCCAGGGTCTAAAATATTCCCCTGTCAGGACCTCCAGACCCCTCTCAGTTGAGGCCCCCCCCCCCTTCCCACTTTCAAAGAACTTCTGGAGTCCCTGCACTAACAATAAGCTAATTTGCTTTGTTTATAAAATATGTAATACTAAATGCGATATTGCTCTACCACATAGTTATCGAGGATTTGTCCCTGGTTTGGGGTCGTTGTTCAATCATAGTTCAAGAAGGCACGTGGAAAGAATGACCCTGAATAAGAGACGAACCATGGATAGCTCGTTGATTGAACATTGGTGCACTAATCCAAATTATTTCAAATGTGGTCACTTAAATATAGACTCATCTGTACTAATTTCGAGCCACTCCCCCCTCCCCCTCCCCGTAAGTGTATATATGCATTTCTTGTATTTATATTTAATATTTCGGATGTTGCTCCCGTCTATTTTAGTTTTACGATGATGGGAAGGTCTGGATTCGAATCCTCGCTTGGTGTACTGAGTGTTTTTTTCCTAAATGGTTTACCACTCTAAATTCACGCAAAATATGGTACATTTCCTCGAAATTCTACACTCCCCATTACTAGCTCATTTCTGTAATTAAATGCGGACAGCTTAAACGAGTATTTAGTTGCCGTGCTAAAAAAAACACTCCTGTTTTAGTAAGGAAATTTCATTCAAGATTACTAGAATATTGATTAATTTAGTAAATAAAACAAGAAAGTAATTTTTAACATAAAAACCGTTAAAAAATCGTATGGCACAACGTTCACGCTATATTTAATATATTAGTCAATAATTTTAAAACGTTATATGATCATTTTAGTAGCTACCAACTTTAAGCTCGGGGTCAATGTGTGAAGCAACTGTGAGTGTGTTATTCAAAACATTATTCCACAACAATCATGTGATGAAGAGAACTGTAAAAATGTGTTATATACTCTAATGTTCCATAGCCACTGTGTGGTGAAAATAACAGTGGTAATGTGTTTGTTATTCATAACATTATTTTTACTATTCACATAGAAAAATTTGTTTTGAATAATGTAACTTTTATTATTATTATTATTATTATTATTATTATTTATTACTATATCATAATTATTTGTTTATTTCATTTTGACAAAGTTTGTAGTTTATAAATGTCACCACATAACTAATAAAGAAACAAGAAAAGTATAGTATTTCTCTTTTAGATTATAGTGTCGACTTTTGTATACTCCATTCACGGTAGGAATTACTCTCTGAAAGGTCTTTTTTCCTACCAATATCCTACTATATAATAGCTTTCTGGTAGGGAAAAAGGCCTTTCAGAAAACAATTCCTACGGTGAACAGACTTTAATCTTCTTTAAAATCAAATAAATTTACTGTAAGCTATGGTTTGTATTTGTTATCTACTATCATTACACCATTTTAGAGCTACTATGATTCTAGTGAAACAATTATTCCGTTATATCCGGGTTATTGTTGAACGTATTATCTGGGTCTGGAATCCATTTGTCGGTTAATGCAAGGATAAACTCTAGAAGTGAAACAATAAGACGCACTTTATTTACTCTCTCTTCTTTGGTTTTAAGAAAAACATTAGACCTCGCTCCCACCATTAAAAAAATGCATCATGTTAAGAATTATGTCATGTTCTTACTACAGTCTTAATATTTATCTTTGTATTTCAGGTTGAAATATATACATTAATTTCTTCTTGGATTTCAAGTTGATATTTTTCCTGGTGATCAAGTTAGACAGAAAACAAATTAATGCTATATTCAATAGTACGTTATATTCTCAAATAATAACACTTTTTTACGTGGATTGGACGTCGTTTTCGCAATACACGTCGACATTTACATAAACACGCCTTAGCTTCTTGATCTATTGTTAGTAATTTTAGATTCGAATCGCCTTAGATAAGCTATTAAACGAAAAATCTTATTTAAATGGATATCCATATTGAAAAAACATGTACACATATCGTTCAGCAGAGGTTCGAAGAGTGCCCGAGCCAAATTTAGCCAAATTTGGTTCATGAATTTGTCAGATATAGTGAAACAAACAAACACATTTTTGAGTGGCCGCTATCTTGAAACGGATAACCAGATCGAAAACCGATTTACCGTTCGTTTACCCTGTAAGGTGGCAAGCTCACTTTGCATTACTATACTATGGTATAGCATATAAGATAGGGTCATAGTGAAATATGTCAAGGTAAGACTGATACCTTTCACTTTAAACAGAGTGTGCATACGTTGTTCGGCCTTGGTTCAAAGAATGTTCCCGCCAAATTTCGTTAAGATTGGTCCACGCATTTGGAAGTTGTGGAACAAACATGCGGACAGACATACAAAAATGCCTATTGGTCAAGTTAAAACAGAATCTCACTCCGCTCTATCAATAATAATCATAAAGAAAGGTACTTTTTATTCTTCTTCCATTGCCATAGTAAACACCTTATGCATCTGTCACCGTATTGTTTTGGAAATAATTAAGGATTTACGACTAAAAACGGAACGTACTTATATGTCCTATCAAGCCTCCTATTTGTATTTTTTATCTTACTACGGGAAACTGTTCCGGGATCAGAGATGTTTGAATATATATATATATATATATATATATATATATATATAATATATATTCGGCATAGGATTAACAAATTGAGTGAAACTTAACGAATTGAAAATTTGTGTTTTGACACTATAAAATCAACAGCTTTAAACTTATAAAACAACTTCAAATTAAAGAACACATACATTTTTTTAATTTTTTTTTTGTTATTATTAGGTAGTTTGGTAAGTGTTAACTCATATTTTCCTCTCCAAACAGCAGTTGGGAATTTAAATAATTACTTTAAATTTCTTGAAAGCCTTCTTATCAAATATATTTTCCACATAATGATCTTGTTTGTGCAAACTGTGTAAATATTAATGTTTAAATTGTGAATAAATATACAGTACATATCTAATGTATCTATAAATTATTAATTTGAAAAAAATATTTATTCATATTCCAAGAAAATCTTGTTTTAAGTAATTCCTCTGCCAAAAGGGTCTACTTACCAAATTATGAACCCCAGGTCAAGACTTGCTGCTTTAAAACAGCAGGCCAAAGTAGAAAAGTTCTAATGACCTTGTTCAATCCCCAAAGGGTTGTAACATTCCTCCATTCCTCTCGCCCACAAACATAGGTCAATGAATTGGGTTTGTACAACTCAGGACCTGCTGAATATGAATCTCAAGAAAAGCACTGTGCCAACTACTGAACAAATTTTACAGATTACAATGATTATTTACTAAGCTAATTTAGTATATTTTGTAAGAATCAAAAAACTATACACTAATTAAATAAATATTGAATTATGTTTATGCTTTCTAGGCACATGTATCATTATGTATTTGACTGGAATATTCACTACCATTTTAGAGAATACACAGGTAGAGTAGGTAAGGGTAGAGGGGGGAGGGGTGATGAGGGGCTTGTTTAACTGTAGTAGACAGTACTTCTTATTTTTTCCTTTAGTATGAAGTATTAATGTAGTTTTAACCGTGTAATTTTTGTTGTTGTTTTAAACTCAATAGTTTTTTGCAGCATTTACTATCGACTTATTATTTATGGTGAATGTTTATAATATAAATCAAATGAATCCCAAAACCTAGGAGTGTAATTTCATCATTTCAATATGATTTAGAGGAAAAATGTAAACCAAAATTTCTTTCAGATAATGTTCTTAGAACAAATAATATGTATGAGTGGCTTAGCAATAAACTAATGACGTAGCAATGGATTATTGATGAGAGAAAATCTTCCCTTTGCTACCGTTATCACAGTTTACGCATCTAAATATCTTTTGGACTGAGAAGTTGCACGAAATATATTTGGAAGGGGGGCTTAGACATTGAATTTCCCAACTCTAGGAGTTCTGAAATAAGATTTTAGATTCATTTTTAGCATCGCGTCTTACTAACCGCTCGGGTTATATGCTCTGAAATTAGAAAAAATTCCAGGTAAAAAGGACAACGTTGATAACACTGGGAGGGGGGGGGGGGGGCAGGCAAGGCCACATTCAGAGCCTGTTGCCGGGAGTGGCAATTGGTTTTCAAAAGGCTTTTTAAAGCATAAATTTATTAGTTTTAGCTACCGTAATCAAGATTTTAAATGATAATACTATTGCTTTTGTATAAAAATAATTTTAATTAACAATTATAATAATAAAAAAAGGATTTGTAGGGAAAAAACACACCTCTGACTAACCAATTTTTAATTTGAACTAAAAAAATTAAAATAGTCAATATCACAATAAAAGGAATAAATATGTGCATGGGACTAAAATATTTTAGTATCAATAGAAAAATATGTATTTTAATTAAAATAATTGATAATACACTAAACATTGTAGGTAATCTAATTACGGTAGGGTTTTAGTTTTAAGCCACTTGCTTTTATTCACATTAGAGCTAAACCTAATTGAAAGAGTTTGATTAGTTCATGTAGGAGAAAGGGCTTTTTTATAGTCAGTCGTTACTAACATCATTACAACATTAAGGTATTGGTTTCAATATTTTTGATTATTTTCCATGCGGGGGTGGGGGTGGAGGATTGCCTCTATTCCCCCTCACCCCCCCTTCCTGGATCTGCGACTGGGGTCAAGAGGCTCTCGTAACTGTATTTTTAAAGTAATTTGTAAAGATGGATTTTTCAAGTTACAAGTGTTATTTGTTTTTACATTCGTCATTATTTCGTGTAGGAAAACTAAAAACTCGTAATAACTCCAGACTTTATCAAGTGATCAACTTTAAAAAAATGGCCTAACCCTCGTCATCCACCTATTATTTAGATGCGGCTATAACCGTAATTAACAAATATAATAGCTTGGCTATTTTATCCATCATGATATGTGCATTTGTGCCCATTTGGTAACACAAAGCCCTTATCCGAGTCGGAGGTGGCTGCAGTATCTGTAAGCTTGGGATCTTAATTGATCGCTAATATGTAGCTGACGATTTACGTGCGTCCGTCAGAGCATTAGTCTAATAAGTCAAAGGTCTTGGGTTCATTTCCCATATCCTGGTGTCATTTTTCAATTTAAAGCACATTTAAGAATTAGTTTTAATTATTACAACGTGAATTGGACAATCCACCCAATTCCCTCCCACCAAGATCTGATGGACGTTTGATCCATGTACCCCTTCTTTTTATTATATATATATATATATATATATATATTCTCAGAGTATTACTCCTCCTGTGTGGACTACAACCTTTTAATTATACTAGGGCAATGAATAGAGTAGGGTCTGTCTCTCATGCAGTTAGGAATGTGCTCATATCACCCGTATCCTCGACATTTTTACTTAAATCTCTGATAATGTGGGCATTGCGATGATCTGAGGTGTGTTGTGTTTAGATAGTCCATTATAATTTGAATGGATGATAATCTATTATTAGTACCGCGTCTTACTACCCTTTCGGGTTGTACGCACTTACGCTATAGTGCAATGTTAGGGTGATTGTGAGATGAAATGGAGGATCTACAGTTTCACGTGGAATCCGAACCACGGCGGAGGCCTGGCATTCCTCACATTCACAAGTTGTGATTAATATACGTCTTATCAGAGGTGAAGGAAGGGTTTGACAATCAGATAAATCTGTGCTGGGACCTAAGATTGAACCCCGAACCCTTAGCACAGAAGTCTGACACCCTACCCCTAGACAACCGGGTTACCCGGATGATAATCATTGGTACTTTCACATTTCTTTGTTTTTGTATATCGTTTGGGTGTACTTTTATGAAGTTAGAATATGTAGTAGGCTGTATAGGTGTATATTCAAACAAATATATGGTTAAGCTGAAAAATAAAAATATGGTAATTGGGGGGGGGGGGGGGGGTGGCGGCGTGAAATTTCCCAGAATAGCATACAGGCTAGGAGAAACCATACATGTTTGAAAACCGGCTGTCCTAGAGGCACCCATGCTCAAATATTTCCCGGGGAGGAATCCATTGACCCTGGCCAAAGATCGACGAATCCCCCCTGCAACTTTTAGAGAACAGCAAACATATTAATTCTCTCAGAATACACCACTGAGGGTATCTCATGATAATTTATTCAAAAAATCTTTACACCACCAACTTGAAAAGGTCATGACGTGAACTAGAAAAATATTTAATAAAAAATAAGGAATCTCATTAAATAATAAAAAAGTTAAATCTTAACGTGACCTTAGCAACATCTCCCAAGGTCGTACCATTCTCACCTTCTTACTTCCCTCTCAAAACCAAAACAACTTGTTTCAAACTTTTTTCTCATCACTGCGTTGTTTTCGATATATTTAGGTGGAAAGTTTTCGTTTGAACGTCTGGTAAATTTTGATTCATAGCTGGTATTTAATATTGTTTTTTGGATTAAACGTTCAAACCAAGTTAATCAATGACTTAATCAAAGGTGTAGGGGTTGGTAATGTAGCTTAAATGCATTCACATTAGCGGGGTGATTGGATGCGAAAACCAAAGTGATAAAACACATGGGTAAAACCACCCCGAGTGTAACCAGCCGAGATTCAAGATTTTATTTCCCGTCACTGCCAAATTAAACAAGACGAGACTGGCACCTTTTTCCGCGTGCTCATCGATGCATGTTAAATAGTGGTTATATTATTTAATATTATCTTATGAATTTAAATATTTTAACCAAGTGTTCAAACACATTAAGGTATTCACCAAAAATATTTAACGAATTTGATTAATCTAGACTATTATTTTCAATTAGAAGTGGGAGACCAAATATTTTCACAAATTATAGTTTGTTCATCAGGCATATTTCTTTTTCTTGAACTAATCAAACACTTCCATTTTACCTTTTACTGGCACATTTAAATTCAAATGTGGTTTAGAAATGCATTGATGTGCTCTTCTATGTACCGATCTAATAAAAATAGTCATTTCATTTAGTATTAATACAATAATGAGTAAAATATTTGGCTGGACTATATTGTAACTTACTCATGAAAGCTTTTTTTTTATTGTATTATTAAATGGCTTACGGATATTAAAAGCCCGTTACCTGTATTTTGTACATATTTTCCTCATGATCAATATTTCTAGCGTTCCATTTGGAGCTTAACAAACTTGTTGTAACCAAGGACAATCGTTCAAAGTATTGTTTATATGGGTTGAGTGAGTAACATCGGTGCTGTTCTGGCTATGCACCACAGGGCAACAAAGAAGCACCTGGAACTAGACAGCAATCGCGGGATCTTATCCATCATGCAGGTTGTGTTTGAGTTTCACTTGTTTCTTAATTTTATTATCATCTGTATATAGTTTTAGCTCTCCCACGAACCAATCGTTAGGTAACAAAGGAACCTTTTTTTTTAAGGGGTAGAACCGCACTTCCCGCTTTTGTCCTCGTCAACCTTGACGCTGAATTCTCTAGTCTACGCTATGGTTTGGAAGGAACTGTCCTGTCGTCGGGCAACAACGAGCGCCTGAATCGATCCTAGTCTCTTTTTATTTCGTTTTCAAACTCCCTATAAATACAGAAAGAGACCTGGTCGGCAGGATTGGAGCCACCTTCTTTACCATCCAAAACACAATATAGGGATCTTCGATAAGTTGCTACAGTCCATCGTGCGCCATTACAATGCCTACAACGAGGATGGTGATCACCACATCAAGAATATTATCTGATTCCCCCTCGCAGCTTTCCCGACACTTCCACTCAAAAAAACACCCTTTTTTCCCCTACATATTTGTCAAGGGAGAACCATGATTATTCACAAATTATTATGAAATTAAAAATCAAGTAAAACACAAACACAGATCATCAGACGGTTAAGATCTTGCAATGCCAGCCAACCTTCAGGCGCTGCGTTGACGCCTCACAGCTTCGAGCCGGTATTGCCTACAACCAAGGGCGTAGTCAAGGGAGGTTTTGGGGGGTCAGACCCCCTTGAAATGAACAAAATAATATGGCTTTATTTATGGTTCAAAAAATATACAAATTAAGATACAAGTACAAATTAGGGGGCTGTGTTATCATAAAAAAACACTTTAAAAGGCTTCTAGCGGTGTTTAATATTCATAATTTTTCCTAGCCTTTGGCAGTTAGGGGGCTATGTTGTCATAAAAAAACTCTTCAGATAGATTCTAGAACTGTTTATCATTAAGAATTTTTTTCTAGCCTTCGGAAATTGGGGGATGTGCCCCCAAACCCCCCGGAAAATATTGGCTGGCTACGGCCTTACCTACAACCACGTGTTTTAATGTCAAAAATGCACGTCGTACCTCTCTTTACTTCCCTCAGCCCTCCTCGTCATTTTTACCTTCGAGGTTTTTCGTTGTTATTCATAAACACCTTGTATATATTTTAAAAGTAAATGGCATATTAAAGAGACTCAGAATTATATTCACCGATTTTTTCATTAAGGGTTATCTGTTTCATTGGTTGACTACATAATATGCTTTTGGTTTTGTTAATTTTGACATGTTATATATCTTCTTAAATTCGACTATATTTTGGTGCTGATAAATAGATGTTTAGGCTGGGTATGATCTAAACATATCCAAATACTAGATATTTAAGTATATTTGCATTGTATTAGGCCCAATTTGACTATCGCTGGATAAATTCTACTATGGCTTATAATTAAGTTATAATCGTTATATATGTTAAATGTTGTAATGTTTTGAAAATATATTATTCGCTTGGCACATGCTTGAGATGATACTTATCATGCGGAAAACTTATCCGGAGATGTTAAAACTCTTCCTTAAAATATATTTTCTTAGTTTTGTAGAATTGACTGTACTTTAAAATAAGTAATGATATATTTTCCATTGCGACTGTAAAATGCATAGATATTGCTATAGTTGAATTCTAAATTAATGCTAGTAACCAATAGCATTTAATTGCCAAATCGTATTATAGATCTAAGAGCTAAGGAGCCGGTAAATGCTTTTTCTCCCTTGTAGGTGAGCTTTAAAAATAAAATTGATCATGCCAAAACCATTTCATACGTTTTATCTTTATTTTGTCTTATATAAAAAGAACATTAATATTTAAGTACTATTGTATTATGGGCAAATATGTCCTACTTCTTTCTTACATTCATAAAATAAAAAATAAACACAAACATAAAATATTGCGCCTGTAATTTCATCGACTCTTAGATCGAAAATATATTCAGGCAAAATAAATTATTTGGCTCGATTTCATTAGAGAACTAAAAAAATTCTTAAAACTCTGGTGGTGCAGTTTAAATAATTATCTTATATATATTTCTCAATCTTCTTATAAATATTCATATCTACCTCACTATTTAGGTCTGGCTTTTTGTGTGAAATTAGTATTTATTTGTTTGTGTAGCCTACATACTTTACTTTTTTCTTCATTGCAAATTTTTCAATTTCATTGTCACTACCTTTTACTAACATTTACCCTCAGCAATCTAAAGATTATACATACACATATAAAAAGACTTACCGAAAAATTTCACTCCTTTGGAACTCTTCACAAATCAATAATCGCCTTCCCACCTCAGCCTCATTGGTTTTCTTAGATACATTAGGATTATTTTCCTTGCTTTGACTTTTTAAATTGACAGTGCTTCTAGAATTCACGGTATTCTAAATTCAAATCCTTGCAATGGCATCATTATTGTAGTCTTCAAGAGACAAGACCATATTAATCGAATGAACAATAAATCTTATAGATGCACCCATTATTGGACTTTACTCTTTAACACACTTCACTTTACATCCGCGTATCAATTAAATATTCGATCAAACTTAATTAAGCTTGTTTTAAGTAGGGTCTATTTACAGTCCTCAGGATGTATAAAATTTTAGTTTTAAATTTTGAATTTCTGGTGCTTGCTTTTAAATTTGTGTCAACTTATAAATATGTACAAGAGGGCCTGTGGTCTGAACAGTAGGCTTTGAGAAATGTTCCAACATTTGTAGGAGCTAGATGCTGCAAGTCACTTGTTGGGATCCTCACCATATCGCTGTTTTATCTCTGAAACACAATCTTCCCTGCTGTCTCTGAGGATGCCTATAACTTTGAAGAACATATGTATTTCTCTGAAACGTTGGATCCCAAATTGTCGAGTGTGTTGACGCCACAGAAGGATGCACGATCGACTACGGAGTTGCTAACGTGACCCGGTGAGGGACTCTGAGCCAGTGCTCGAGCTCGGCTTGTAACGGGAGCGTCAATAACGGGACCTACTCTTCCTTACCTAGAACCACACCGTGACTTCTTAAGAGCCCGTCTCACCGCCCCACGGAGATCACGTAACTTAGGTAGGTAATACGGATTGAACTAGGCGTTGCATCCTCTTGCGGTAACCTAAGGTCCACTTTAGAAAAACAGTGAAATTGATATCATTGAACCCGTTTCATCGCATTTAAAAAAATACAACAAAAATATAAAAAAGAATACTTTGTACTCATATTCACATATGCAGCAGAAACATGGACATTGTTTTTAAGAGTGACAAGGAAAGTGGAGGCTCTGGGAATGAAGATTGTGAGGATCATGTTAGCTGTAACAAGGAGAAACAAGATTAGGAATGGGGCTATCTGGGAAAAGGTGGAAGTACAAGAAGTACATGAGATAGTAGAGGAAGCAAGGCTGAGGTGGAATGGGCATGTTATGAGTATGAAAAAGGAAAGAATACCAAAAATAATAATGGAGATGAAGTATGTGGGAAAAAGACCACAGGTGAGATCAATAAAGAGATTGGAGGATTAGAAAACAGAAAATGTGCAAGGGATAGAAGAAGAATGTTGGAAGGATAGATGAAGATGGAGGCATTTTACTAAACTGAATCCCCCGCAGGCTGTAAACAGTTTATGATAATGATGATGAGAAATATAATTATTTTGAATTAAAAACTATAAACCTGATCCCAAATTCACTGTTGTCAAAGAATAATGCTTAAAAATGCACATCAATGCGATTTATGATTCGATCTTAATCGTGTACCTATTTAATTTCCCGATTAACAGGCCGTGATGGTACTTTACTGTGACGCCATACACTCAAACCAACCTAGGAATCGAATCTAGCTTGTATTTAGGCACAATATCAATTAATTAATAGCTAAATGCACTCAAATAATATATTTTAAATATATATAATGATTTTAAATATATATATATTGATATAAATAATTAGTAGATATATGTACCCGTCTGGGCTAAACACATGTTTAAACTAAAGAGATAAAGGTGAGAAAAGTAAAATCTAGAGGAGATGTACTTGCATTTTTTATATGAGAGTGTGAAATTATTTTGAATAAATTATCCTGACTGAGATCCGAACCCCGATATCCCCACCACTAGCAAACTTACTGGGCTGACGCCTTTGTTCATGTGTCGATCGATGAAGGTAACTTATAATTAATTTATTGATTAAATATATTCTTACTAATCCCGTCTTGTGGTTGAGGGGTAAGGAAGGCTAATTACAGGCCTCGGGAACCCTTGTTCAATCCCAGCCGTTACCTAAAATAAAGAAATATTGGATTGTGTAGACTCGTCCTATAACCAACATACTTGCACTTGATTAGGGCATGTAATATTTTGACTGCTATATCCCCGAATTAAGTATATGTTAAGGGGTGTGCCGATATGTACATGTATAGTAGTATTCTGGCAGGAAGGCCCTTTTGGAAAATACTTTTTTTCGCTCAATATTGATATCAATTTACTGTATTATCGGTGTTTATTTAGGACCATGAATACGGATACTATTTATCATAAGGGACATTTTAAGATCGAAAATATGAAATTAATTTGAGTATCTTTTGTAGCTGTCGATTATAGTATTGTTAAATATATAGCTTATAGTTTTGTAAAGGAAATAACTTTTTTTTTTCCACGAAAATTAGGGTAGATCTCCATTATAAACATGAATTGTTATTTTATTATTATTATTATTATTATTATTATTATTATTATTATTATTATTATTATTATTATTATTATTATTATTATTATTATTATTATTATTAGCACCGCGTCTTACTACCCATTCGGGTTATACGCACTTACGCTAATGTGCAATGGTAGGGTGATTATGAGATGAAATGGAGGACCTACAGTTTAACGTGGAATCCGAACCACGGTGGAGGCCTGGCATTCCTCACATTCACAAGTTGTGATTAATACTCATCTTGTCAGATATAAAGGAAGGGTTTGGCAATCAGATAAATCTGTGCCGGGACCGAGCATTGAACCCTGGACCCTCAGCACAGAAGTCTGACACCTTACACCTAGACCACAAGGTCACCATATTTGTTATTCAAGTGAAGTAAAGAAGACTCTTTGTTGAAAGTTTAGTGTCTATGAAGGAATTACAGAACCAGCCAATGGCAGCGAAAGTTTGATACAGTATGTGTTTATTTCCTGATCGTCCCAGCGCTGTACCCTATTGTCGCATTCCAAATGAATCCGGTGTGTAAACTTGTATAATCTACCTTACGATAGTACTAGAAACCCACAAAGACGAAGGAAGTGGTTTATAAACTAATGATTTCCGGCTTGAGCCGCGTTGAGGGTATAATAATTTCCGAAGTTTCAGCTGTAGTTACAACAATCATCATCTGGCATGCTTCTTAAAACAAAGTGTGTTGACGCCTCTCGGCTGTTGACTTACTCTTGAACCAACTAAGTAGAAGCGCTTAGCCAGTTAGTCTGGGCAAATCAATAATCGATACGAATGGATAGGTCAATGTGAAAGATGTGTCCTATGTTGTTTTGGGCATGTTCAGAGAACGAATGTGGATCGAGTGACGAAACAAATATATGGAGGTAGAGTGTGTGGATCAAAGAGAAGGGGTAAACTATGTAAGACGTGGCTAAATCTTGTAGATGAATGTGTGAAAAAGAGAAACTTTAAAGGTTAGAAGAAGATAAGTCTGGATTATTAGTGGATATTGACAATTTTGAATCATTTGAATTTTATTTGATGGTCTAAAAAGAATATTTTATATGTTCGTTGCAGCTTTGAATAGTGGAGTCCAACTCTTGCTAATCTTATAACCATCCTCCATGTTCATATTTAAAAGGTGTTTAATGATCTTGATGTCCGTTCTGATAACTCATTTCTTGAAGTTAGAAATGTTCGCAATGGTTTCAAAATCATAGTGGGGGGTTTTCATGAAATTATCTGCAGTAACGAACCTTTGGCTTATTATTATTGGTCTCTCAAATATCTTTCTTTACCCTGGTAGTGATTTGCTTTTCTGATTTCCCGATGCAAAATTGGCCACAGAAACAAGGTATTTTGTAAACTTCTGCTGCATTTTCACGCGAGGAACGACGTGATTTAGTTTTTGTTAATACGAACCTATTTAGGTCATGTTTATTTAATGTTATTATTCCTTCATCGCAGCTCAAGCCTGAAAACATCAGTTTCAATTAAAACACCTTCCGCGATAGCCTTCAAATCAAATTTAAGGCAGTTGCGGATCATGGCATCTTATCTGGGTCCGCTAGTCTTGCACCGCATGCCAATAATCTTATAGATTAAATTATTGATTTGAAAATCATTATTTTATAATTTCACAACAATATTCGTATAATAAGTCATTCTTCTTCCAAGTGATCTTAACTACTGCCAGCTTATTAATCACAGGACCTGCTGTTTGAAAACAACAGGCCAAACTATAGGGGTGCTAATGACCCTACTTTGGGGTATTTGGGGTTATTCAACTCATGACTTTCCTTTATCCCCAAACAATGACCAATGAACTGTGCTTTTTACAATCCATGGCTTGTTTTAAGCAAACGTAAAACAAACATTATGCCAACTCTTAAAAAAATTTCAATTTATTATTTACTAAGCTAACCTAGCAAAGTATAAGTAAAGTTACATCAAATAAATACATTTAATGTAAAGCTTGTTAAGGTCACTATTATCTTACAATTTATTTGTAAAATAATAGTGACTGTAACAAGCTATAATTTTTTTTTATTGTCTAACTACCCGTTTGGGCTATACACATACGAACTAATTACGCTAGTGTGCAAGAGACGAGTAAGGTTTGATTTAGAGGAGGTATTATACCCACATTTGCACGAAGGGAAAAATCACCTCCCCCGACCGGGAGTCAAAGCCCAATCTCCCCGTCATCAATATTACAGTCAGGGACGTAGCCAGGGGGGGCTGGCCCCCCACCAAAATCTAGATCCTCTAAATGTTTTAAAATATGTTTTTACAAAAAAGGCCCTTAATTAAAATTAAACGTATTTACCTTAGTGTTAGAATGTTTGGGTAGGGAGGGGGGAATGTCTGGGGCTATTACGTTATTCATAGCTAGGAGGGGAGCCCACAGGGAGAGGCCATATATTATAGGTAGTTTAATAACAAATAAAGGAATCAAAGATTTGCCCAACAGTGTTGGGAGCTAGCCCTCAAACAGTGCCCCCAGCCACTTTTAAGGCTTCAATTTTTTTTAATCATGTTTTATTTACCAAATATTATGACGATTTAAAATGGTAGGAATATTAATGGGTGTCACTAAGGGTTGTTATTAAGAGTGTGATCACTGGGGGAATTTATCAGCAATCGGTCACTAATCTTCCACCACTTCATTAAAATGAGACATCCATAGTAGTAGTATAGCACTTAATAATACATAAAAACATACATGATCTCTTGGACGAAACACGCATTCAGTAATAAGTCCTGAACGAGCGACTGCACGGTATTTTACCGCAAAAATACGAGTGTGCATCTCAATGCGGAGTAAGTCAAAGAAGGGTTAACAATTAGTCACCCGCTCCCTCAAATCAAAATAAGGTAAAAGCTAATCCTATAAAATGTAATCAAATCTGTATGATTAAATTTAATTAATTTGGTAAAAATGCCAACAAATTCTGGTAGATCTGAAACTTATTTCTTTTGCTGTCCCTTCTTTTTAGAAGACAAGGATTGCCTTAAAAAGCGTCTTTTGAGACTTCAATTTAATACATTTTCCCTGTAGGACTCCCGGAACCCCCCTCCCCTCTCCCACCATTCCATAGAATATTCTCCAAACAACCTGGCCCCTCCCCGGGGGGGAATGCCTACGGGTGCCCTTGGGGGGAACCCATCAAGTGAGAAATATGGAAGTCACCATCTCGCGCACCTAGATTTACCAGTTTAGACAGTTTTCATCAGAAAATGGGCCCCTCTGAAAGTTTTTTTTCTTGCTACGTGCCTGATTACAGTCTATTATGAGAGTAATGCCTGATACCATTCGACCGCTGTAGTGGGTAATTTTGAACATTAACTGCACATGTTTGTAAAATAAGCTTATCTAGCACTTCACCACCTTTACGGTTTTGTAAACTTTTCTAAAGATAATTGCTCAACTCTCATATGTTGAACCAATATAAACTAGTGTATGATGCTACTTGCATTTTAGCATACCTTAAAGTAAGAACGTAGAATAGGGTAGATCAATCTCATGCTACAGAAGAACAATCCCCGCAGATATTTAACTGATAGGAAGAAAGCGTAGGTAAACATTTCTGGGACAAAGATAAGGATAAACCCTGTGTTAGTTTTGTGCAGGCTGCACGCTTAGTACTCATAGGCATACGTAGGCTACGGGATGGGCTGAGCGTGTCCAGGAACACCCTCATGTCTAGAAAGTGTTGTTTTTGCGTTCTAACTCAAATGCATAAAATGCTCTTTAAGTTTTAAAGTTCAGGGTGTAGTTATTACGCACTAAACGATGATTTGAGTCATGTATAGATTTCAAAATGATTATGTTTTGGTTAATTTATATAAGCTCATTTTTCATCTTATTTTTTATTTTCTAATTTTTCGAGTAAACTTTAATTGTTGATTAATAGAGATAGAAGCATAGTTAAGCTTTTATTCTATTTTGTTTGATGAACACAAATAATGTAATTTACTTTTGCTATTCTTATTACTTACTCCCCTCTCCTCCTTTACTAAGCCCTTGTCCACCTTACTTCTGGGTGTAGTCCTTATTATACACATCTAATAAACTATGCTGCACACGCCTATGCGATTAGTTAATGATAATATAATGTAAAGCGTATTGCCTCCAATAATTGAATATTATAGGAAATGTCAAGGATATTTCACAAATAATAGGTGTCACGTCCCCTTATAGAAACAAGATACTTGATTCAATATGGGAGTCCGCCCAGGTCACGAACAAGGTTTAAAACACCAAACTCACAGTCTCCATTTTAAAACATTTTAAAATGGCTGCGCTCATTGGGAGAGCTTGAGACCTTCAACAAGGGGATCAATACATGCAAGATATTTTTACTATTGAACAGACAAAAAATTGCCTTCTAGTGCCAATAATCTGGTTTTCACAAAGCTAGGTTCAGGTAGCAGCCCCAACACCTTCCCATAATCCAACCCTCAAACTGCAAATTACAAATAAAACGTAACATGCAATTGTATCTTTTTTATTTTTTATTCAAGCTATCGTTTGAAAATAGTCTAGTTGAAGATAATCTTCGAATACCGTCGACTTGTTACTCGTGCTTGTCTGAAAAGGTTTTTTCATTGAAAGGATAGTAGGAGATGAGTTGAGGAGGGATGCCTAGTAACTGAAATATAGTGTGTGGACAGCTAATTCTTTACAATTAACAATTTGAAAGTAATTTGTTTCACTTGGAAGTGATATTATCACTGATAACTGCAACTATCACCCCCTAGTGCCCAAGGACTGAACATGGCTCAAGGACCGTACTTAAACCCCTGTAAGGCTTAGTGTATGGTGTATACCTCGTTTGTGGCTCAGGTGTATATATATCGTAGTACACTTGAACTTCGAACTCCATCTCGCCCCTTTTTTTATTTTTAGAGACAAACTTGTGCGATATTTATTGATTCGCATTCGAACAGATTATATATTGTGTCACTTTATCATATTCATGTTCATTACATTCAGAAGAGAAACACAAAATAACTTATTAAGTCACTTACTGACACTATAGGTCATACCGTGATTTTAACCCTCATTAAAGTGACGGGAGCTCGCAATGCATGAAATATACCCGAAATTAAACGAACATAAACATACTAGAAGCTATGTGAGACATAGATTTTGCTCCCTCCAACTTCTTATCGTTAATACCATCTTAAAATTTGTATTTGGATCTCAGGCTAAAATATTTCCTATAATTTCTTCTTGGATTCGAAGTATATAATTTTCCTTGGTAATCAAGCTAGAAAGAAAACATAAACATATTTAAAAATTATGTACATAGGCAAATGGTTTGGCCTAGGTTCAAATAATATCTCTTCTAAATTTAGTTAAAATGTATTAATGCATTTGGTCTTTTTATGGCGAAGCAAACAAATGGAAACATATTTTTGAGCTGCTACTATCTAGATATGGACATCCAGATCGAGAAACCGTATAACCTTCGTTTACCTTGAAAGATAGCAAACCATACCTTGCATATTTCCACTATGGTGCGACTTATCAGATTGGGTCATAGTGTAATACGTGAAGGTAAAACCGACACCTTTCAGGGTGAATAAATAGTACACTTATCGTTCAGCCTAGGTACTCTACAGAGAATATCCCTGCAAAAATTAGTCCAAATATCTAACATTTATCGTGGAGCAAAGATCTGGACAGACGGATAGTTAGATACATACAAAATTCCAAATGGTCAAGTTAAAATGGAACCTCGCTCTGCACGATCAAACACAAGATTCACCTAACACGATCTTTAAGCTGATACTATATGTTGCTTGTGGATGATACCATTATATGGCCCACCCAACTCTACAGAACAGTTGTGTATAATGTATGTTGATTGTGGATGATACCACTATATGGCCCACCCAACTCTACAGAACAGTTGTGTATAATGTATGTTTGTGCATGTGTTGCAGGTGGGTGTTGCGGCTCTACCAAGAAGAACACCATCGTGGGCGGCTGGTCTTGGGCCTGGTGGCTCGTCACTGATGTGCAAAGACTGTCGCTTGAGGTAACAATACTCCTTTCCTCTAAAGTGTAGGCTTTATTTTTAATACTGGGACATTTACAAATTTTTACTTAAAAAAACTAGGACATTTTGTAAGAATACGTGACATGTTAAAAATAAAGGAAACCAAAAATAAATCTATTATATAGTGCACTTTAAATAAGATATTGGTATAAAAATACACACACTAGTTATAATATAAATTCATCTTTAAGAAAGAATTAAGGCCTATAAATCACAAACATAATTAATTAGAAAATAACATCTTTAAAAAATTATACAATTGTCAAGCTTATATTTTATGTTCATCAGAATAGTTATCAGATCTATGGGACTGTTGAAGAATTTTTTTCTTCTTCTAATATTTAGACATACAACTCAGAACAAGAGAAATCTTTCAAATCGCTAGCGACCACTAATAGTAGACCCTATGGTTGTAACCGGAAATCGATAAAGTAACATACTGGCGACAGAAGAGTGTAGAAAAAAAGAGTATCGCCATAGGTATTGCCAACAACTTTATAGAAATTGGTCAACAATGTTTCCTTGATTAGCCAACAGGCGTGCTTATACTAAAAAAAACTGTAATATAGGCCTGATAACCTAAAAATCGTGGTTTGGATTCCTGGAAAAGACCTAAACTAATATCTGTGTTTTTTTAAAATTATTATTTCCCTATGCGTTAAACTAACGGTATAGTATTTTATTGTTGTTTTTATCTCAGAATATAGTCATGATGAGCCGTTAGTAACCTTAATGAGCATTAGATTAATAGATCAATAAAACACTATCTTTGTTTTACTTAAGCTATAACAATTTGAAATCAGGACTTTTATTATCAACACAAAGTTTTTTATCACTGAGCACTTTAATCATAGTAACTTATTGTTTATCAACGATTTAACACATTAACATCTGCATCGGTGGCTACGTGAAATAAATGCCAAGCTAATATATTATGGTTTACAATAAATAAGGAGTTTGTGCTCAATTCCTGGCCGAGAGTATTGAAGATTTTTTTCTTTTCATTATATTGTTCTCCACACTTTCTCCACTCCAATGCGAGTACATTACCTCTAAATCCTACTTTCCCCATTCCTGATCTATCAGCTTATCATTTTAAATACTTGTAGCTCAGATGGTTAGTAAAATGACTTCTTCTTAATTCAACAACCCGAAGGTTGGTTTGATGGTATTTATATCCATCTGGCGCTGTGCCTTATTGAAAATACCTCCTTGTACAAAATCAAAATAGCAATAGTACTCCCAAATAAAATATCGAATTTTTTTTAGCGCCACGTTTTACTACCCGTTTGAGTTATACACCCGAAATAAATTAATTAATTAAACCAGCCTCCTAGTACCAGAGTTGTGCGTGCTAAATGTTTGGTATCAGGCAAAACCTCTTGTGACCATCTTATTGTGTTTGACTTTGAACCAAGTTTGAACAAAAGAATATATTTCTAGCACCACGTCTTATTACCCGTTCGGTTTTTACGCTTATGTACTAATATTACGCTGGTGGTTTTAGGTATGCGGAAGGTTATATTTATAGGAAGTGTACCCACATTTTTGTGGAGGAAGAGGGGAACCCATATTTATAAAAACTACACTCTGTACACCCGACCAAGATTCGAATCTTGATCTCCCCGTCATCGGCAGTCTAGTCTACTGCGCCTTAGATCATGCGGCCACCGAAGCGGGATTGAACAAAATTAAAATATGTTGTGATATTAAATTATAACTTCAAGTAGGCTACATACATTCATTTAAAAGAAGAGTGAATCAAATTAAATTATTCTTAACTTTAAAGTGGGGTCAAAAAACATCTTAGTTAAAGAAGTGTTTAATAATCGGAAATGTATAAAATAATTCTAGTTATAATACTAATACTTAGCACCGTATCTTAACACCCGTTGTACTTAGATTCAAAACTATTAGTTTCAAATGCTATTAAAAGGGCATATTATGTTTATTGTTAAAGAGTTATTTAAAGTTATTATTACTTTAAGTTACTATTACTTTTTTAAAGCCTCACATTTATATAAAACTTATCATTTAGATTTGCCATCTTTAAGTATAATAATACATCATTGTATAAGGTTCACCAACTAGAAGATTTAATTCTGATTATTTTAATTTCCCCCATATTTTGTGAACCACGACGTATGTCCATTAGAGCTTGTACTGCAATTTAAGAGTGGAACGACCTAGTATAACTCACCGGTTAAGACACCGAAGCACAAAACATAAGGTACTAGGCTAGATCCCCTTACTTAAGTAACGGTTTTCAACAAAATAGTTTTACTGTGTGATACTATTGACTACTTAGTTTCCTTTCAACTTTTTCAGGTGATGACGCTGAACCCCATGTGCGAAAGCGTGGAGACGGCACAAGGAGTCCCTCTCACTGTAACTGGGGTAGCTCAATGTAAGATCATGAAAGCAGAGGAATTGTTGCAGACAGCTTCAGAACAGTTCCTTGGGAAAACTGTTAAGGAGATCAAATCCACCGTGCTTCAGACCCTTGAAGGTCACTTGCGTGCCATCCTTGGTAAGTCTCCCTTTCTGGCATTGTACCTGGTAACTCAATTGATATTTAGTCTTAAAGGTAATAATTCTCAACTTGTAGGACACAAAATGTTAACAAAATAATATATGAATGACTCTTTTACAAGAAATTAAAGGAGAACATATATCTTAGTCGAATATTCATCCTACCTAAAAAAAAGAAAAGAATTAACTAAATTTAAATTGCAAATTTATTGTTTTAAGGTAAATATTAACAAATCAGCCAAATGTAAATAAATGATTGATAAAATTTCATAGACAGCTTTGTATCAACATGCCAGGGCAGTAAAAATAGGAACAAATATACCTTTGAGTCGTTAACTCCATTCACTCTACTAACTCAAGAATGGACAGCTTTTGTGACCCTTATGCTAAGGTTTTCTCTATGGCATTTTAGTGCATATGCCTTGCTTACAGACACATTTATATTTTTCTGCTAGAACGTGTCGTTGGCCTTTCTCCCACCTTTATCTTGAAATATACATTTATTAAAAACTCCTAAGATTTGTGAAATGAAATAATAGGTCTATACATAGTAAATTGTTGTAGAAAAACTACACCAAAAATCATAACTGAAATAATATACACTGTTACTTGCTCTTTGACATTAGGAACTAAGAACATTCTTACAGAAAAATTGAGAAAATAGAAATATCTTTTTCCACCAAAGAGCATAAAAATCAAATTCATTTTCAAAAACCTAAACTAAAAAGTATATATATTTGCTAATAACTCAGAAATGGTTCGGTTTTATTAAAATATAATTCAAATGAACGATTTTTATCTTTAATAGTACTACAACTCTGCTACGATAAGTAATTTCATATCTCAAATAGTTGCAAGGAAATGATGAAAATTGGAAAATTTAGTTTACCTGATGTAAAGTACCATCAAAGTAATTTTCATGAGAAAACTAGAATTGACATAGTCTAGATATAAACTTCAATCAAAATCGTTAAAAATAATTTCTAGAAAATATTATTTGCCCTTCAGTAAACTACCCTTAAATTTAGTCTTGGATATCTAATTCCAAAAAAAAACTCTATGTGGCTCCTGGTGAAAACAACAGATACCAAGTTTTAGCCCAATCGGTAAAATAGTTTCGGCTCTAGCCTGAAGTACAGACAGACGGCATTGCGAAAATAATTTTTTTTTATTTCAGGGTGTCATGAAACGTTGAAATTTATCAAAAGCTGGAGTTTTAATTTTTGACGATCACAATACTTTCCCTCCGAGATTTCCAGAGAAAGTAAAAATAAATTTATTTTTTTGTTTTACTTAACTCTGAATAAGCTTACCGACAATTAGGTTATGTGGAGAATCGCCTTGGGAGACTTTGTATAGTGATGAAACATATTGTAACGGGGGCCACGCGAACTAGACGTGTCGAGGGCCGTTCATAAATGACCGTGTGAACCTAGGGTTCTTTTAAGGGATTTGGGGTTCCGTGCTGATTAAACAAGATTGAAAACGAAAAGGGAATATTAAAGGTTTTTGGGATATGAAAAAAAAAAAAACACTGTTAAAATTAAATTACCTACATCTAAACAAGTCACTAACTTAAATAATAAAAGTTTTAATTAAGTCTCTATGTTGATAAGAAAATAAGAACACATAAAATGGAATTAGGTTAAATAAACAAATGAATAGCTAAAAAACCACATCATAACAATTCAGATAGTTAAAACCGTCACAAAAATGTTCATTACTAACACAGTTATCAATAATAATCAATATCAGCGCCATCCGCATAGTCCACTTAAATCCTGGTCCCTGTGCACAACACACTACGCTGACCCGCGTTACACGAACAATGGGTTTGCTTATCCTCTCCCGAGCATGTCGATCTACTCGCTGGACACGCCGACCCACTCGCTGGACACGCCGACCCACTCGCTGGACACGCTGGCCCACACACTGGACACGCTGACGCACACATTGGACACGCTGGCCCACACATTGGACACGCTGGCCCACACATTGTACACGCTGGCCCACACATTGTACACGCTGGCCCACACATTGTACACGCTGGCCCACACACTGGACACGCTGACGCACACATTGGACACGCTGGCCCACACATTGGACACGCTGGCCCACACATTGTACACGCTGGCCCACACACTGGACACGCTGGCCCACACACTGGACACGCTAGCCCATACACTGTACACGCTGGCCCATACACTGTACACGCTGGAGGATTAAATGTTTAACAAGTAAGATGTAGGGGAAGATAAAAGGACAAAGTCTAACAAGAGTACATCTGAACAAGATCACCTCATTAGAGAGTGTAGACCAGCATACCTTTAAGAACCTGTTCCAAAGCATATGGTGTGTCCTTTCTACTGTGTAGAGGTGGGATAAATTGGCGTTAGCAGGTGTATTGTGGTGGAGGTGGAAGGATGTATGGGAGAAAAGGTTAAGGAGGAAAAGGTTTTTTGGGTGGCATCTCTTTTTCTTACATTTGGGGAGGTTCTTATTCCTCTAAGATGATAAGTATGCTCAAGTATGGGTAGTGTCACGTATATTACAGCATTATAGACTAAGCTTGAGCCTTTTAAGAGTTTGAGAATACAACGTTATGGACTTGAGTGTTGGAACAATGGCAAGACGTCAAACACATATCATGGTGAGTGGTGGGGAGAGGGTAGGGTTTAGGGCTGGATGAGATATTAAGCTTGGAGGTTGCAGGCCGAGTCAAACTCGCCCACCTTAGGATGAAATGCCAAACTTTTGGCAATTCAAAAATAACTGTTTTGGAGCTGTGCATCATAAGCTGATTGTGTGTACGACCCTTTACACCTCTGTCAAAGTTGATTTGACACATACTATCAAGTTTTTAAAATCAAATTTTTTTCAGTTGACATCATCATCAACTGTGGCTGAGTCAGTTTAGCTAGGTCATTTGACGTCAAGGTTTAAATAGTCTATTTTGAAACTTTCGATAGCTACTGTCAAATTCCTGAAAGTGGATTTTAACACTTTGGTAGTTGATGAGCGATGTGACTAATCTGACTAAAATCTTTCATGAAAAATGACTAATTTGATTAAAATCTTTAATGAAAAATGACTAATTTGACTAAAATGAATAAAAATCTAAAATGACTAGAATGACTAAAATGACTTATTTGACTAATTTGACTAAAATGCCTAATTTGGCACCCACCTCGGTGGCGTGGTTAGCTAACGCGCCAGTCGTGCTGAGCTAAACCGCCGAGGACGGGGAGATCGAGGTTCGAATCTCGGTCGGGTGAACTGGGGGTGATTTTTCCTAAATGGTTTTCCACTCTCCCTCCACGCAAATGCGGGTTCACTTCCTCTAAATTCAACCTTCCCAATTCCCAATCCATTAGTGTAATTAGTACTTAAGCGTATAACCCGAACGGGTAGTAAGACGCGGTGCTAAGTATCTATCTACCTAATTTGACTTATTTACTATTTTGACTAAGTTGACTTAAATAACTAATATGACGTAACTGACTTAAATAAATAAAATTACTAATTTGACTAAAATGACTAAAATGATGATTTTGACAATTGTGACTCAATTTGACTGTTTTGACTCGTTTAACTATTTATTTATTATTTTGACCGATTTGACATTTTTTAGTGTTGTGAAAGAGTTGAACGATTTTGCTGATGTTGCTGTAAGTCTATTTTTGACACTTTGGCCAGGTTTAAGGAAGTTTATTTGGACACTTATGACACCTGATGTCAGTTTCCTAAAAAGTCGATCTTGCACTTTAATGGAATCTAACCCAAAGATCGGACTGTATCGAGGTCCATCACTTTTAATTTGTCATCGTCTCCTCTATCCTCATTTAGTATTCTAATCTTAGGTTCATGAATGAGCTTTTCACTGTCCCGTGCTATCCTTGTCCATGCCCTCCAAGTACAAAGACTCTCGTTCCGTAGACAGTTGAGTATGATCCCGGCTCTCCAAAATCCTCTGTCATGCGGCAAAAGACATGGGATGACACCCAGAGTTAACAATGGGCAATCCGCAGGGACAACTCCCCTGAACCTAGGGTTGGGACTCTTGAGGCTCTCTTTCCGCAGTCTTCATGCCGCGTTATCGTTCTCCCAAGCCGTGGGGTGGGAAGCCCCAGGATCTCCCTCATGATATTTCTCTTTAAGGCCACGTCATCACGCCCCTTACTGTGGATTCACCGCCGAAAACCTAGCGCAGAACAGAAACGTGGCCACGTGACGAGCTCTAAGCCAATCACAAGATATCCGCTTAATCGGCGCGAGCTGTTCTGCTAGACTCCAGACTCATAAAGCATGCTCTAATGCACCCTGAAGGGGTGCACGGGAGCAAATTCCAACACGTACCGACCAATTGGTCACACCGTGTGGTTTTCGGGAATTCTAAGACGGATTGTCGCATTTCGCGAAGTTAACTGAAACAAACAAAAGAATATTATTAATTAATGTTATTAGATAAATGAAAAATTTTGGGAACCGACTAAGAGGTTTTTAGAGTTACGTGCGGAGACACTACTCTATGGGGGGCTGTGTGAGAGCCTCCCAGACCACGTTTGTCACTTCTCGCAGGGCTTTGGGACGTCGGTGGCACCCCCCAGGGTCGATGACGTAATTCCCAAGCCCCTGGATAAGAGGATTGGTGGCACCGGGGAGTCTGGCGTAGAAGGACTGCGCCAGCTTCCGGAAGTGGTCCTTGATGGTCGGCATATCCAGGTCTCGGTGCAGATTCACATTCCGAACGTACCAAGGTGCGTTTGTTCTGCTAGAGTTCGACTATTCTTTATTTAGTCAGCTCTGCCTGAGATGTTCGGCATAGGAGAACCAATCAAATATCAGAACCAACTATCTAAAATCAATGTGTATGCGCATTTGACAATGCGTGCACTCTACAGCTAAAAGCTAGCAGACAGCTTCGTTGGCCTTTGAGAAGGTTTGAAATAACCCGTTAATGTAAAGTGTGTCCATCGATGTATTGGGTTGTGCCACGACACAGCATTACAGTTTGAAAACATCCATCGGAAGAGTGATTTAAAATATATATTTATCAACTAAAAAAAAAAAGATATGTTGATAATTAGCTGATTTAAGTTAGCGTTGCAATGCATCATGGGTCAACTTAGTATTTGAATTACTGCTCATATTCTGCTTTCTGTTTTTCGGTGAACGTGTGAATCAAGCTTTACATTCGGGGATGGGGGATGGGAGGGAGTCCCTGGGAATCTTACTCTTTCCCCAATCTCCTCCCACATTCGAGCTGGGGGGGTGGGGGATGGAAAGCCGCGGACTCATCTGGGCACTGAAGCGGGAGAACAGGTTCTCATCAAGTGGGGTGAAGAGCCCCTGGGCTAAGAACTAGGTAAGGTGGATGGGCTAGAAACTGGTTGGCCCAATGGGGAGCAAGCATAAAACTGTTTGGGGTGAGGGGACTGTTTATCTCTTACTCACGTTCGGTAAAAATTCCTGAATGGTTTTGGTAAATTTCCCGTTGTGGTAGGACCACAGGAAGATATTGCAGATGAATCGTATCACACGACTAAAAAAAGAAGAAAAAAAAATGTTCATGGGACTTGAATTAAAACTCACCTACTAGCTTTCCTATCAATACCAGTAAAAAGCTTCACGCTATTGTACAGAAGGTAAGAGGATGAGGTGTATGAATTACAAGGACCTGAATTATAATTCACCTGCAATGAGGATGGTAAAAAAGACTACACTATATGAATACTTATTTTTTTACTAGGGTTTATAGGCCCATCGACACAATAAGGTAGTTAGGGCCTGATGAATACTATTGAAGTCAAACCTCTTTTTTTCCGGGTGAGATTTTAGTTGTTAACTACTCAACTAATCCTGCCAGTTGAAAATATTGGGCGTTTATAGAAAAAACCCCGAGGTTTCAAAGCAAAGGTTATTTATCACTTAAATGAATATATATATATATATATATATATATATAATATATATATATAATATATATATAATATATATATTATATATATATAATGAAAGGTCATATCTTTTAAATTTGGTTCCCCATTATACCGCCATTTATGCATTTTATATGCATTTTCTAAACCCCAGAGTTATTTTATAAAAATCCTGTATGTTTAAACTAATATTGAATTTTCATGAAGAAAATTGTTAAACTCTAGCCGCATGTAGTGCAGGGTGGTTCGCCTAAGATTTATTCACGCGTTCACTGAACAAAGACCTCATTCATTATCCTCTTAAGGTATGCATCAGTTCACACGCTCACAGACATGTTTCCGTGATGCTTTGCAACGTAAACTGGAAACAGCAGCTATTATTATTATTATTATTATTATTTAACACCGCGTCTTACTACCAATTCGGGTTATACGCTTAAGTACTATATACACTAATGGATTAGAAGTGGGGAAGGTTGAATTTAGAATAAGTGAACCCGCATTTGCGTGAAGGGAGAGTGGAAAACCATTTAGGAAAAACCACCCCCAGTTCACCCGACCGAGATTCGAACCTCGATCTCCCCGTCCTCGGTGGTCTAGCTCAACATGACTGGCGCGTTAGCCAACTACGCCACTGAGGCGGGTAGCAGCTATTAACATGGTTTTGTTTGCGAGTATATCAACAGATATTGCTCATTATCACTATGGATGTTTGTTCAATTCGTGTTTAGTCATTCCATTTTTAACGCGTTCTTTTAATAGCTTCAACACATATGATGCAGCTGTTGGCCTTTCTATTCACACAACGCATGTGCAAATAATAGATTCAGTTGTTAGTGAATGCCTATTGGCTTTTTTTTTTAAGTCATTTTGGTGCAGAAAGGTCTAAACTGAAACTACCTTAATGTGCGCTAAGATGATAAAGTGGTATGTGAAAAAAATATTTTTTGTCATTGGCTCAGAGCACGTCGTGTGACCACATTTTCTCCGGTGCTGTTGTATTTTAGATAGCGCGCGTGTCTATAGTAAGGCCCCGACACAGGCTCCATATCCGTAGTCCGTACTCCGTGTTCCTGGTCCGTAAGAAGTTCTACTCGCAATTACCGAGTCAATATCCGTAATAACATGACCGTTTCAACCAATGAGATAATAAGAGACCTCGTCCAATCAAAAAATTCGAAAGAAAATCGTCTACAGCAAGGAGCGAGCGTCAAGCAGTCAGCGGATCATATAAAAAAAATTAAAGAAACCAAAAACAACTTTGTTGAGAAAACCTCCAGTATATGCTAAAATCTAGGTTAAGTACAATCACAAGGAATATATTTATAGCTCTATTTTAACTATCAAATTTAAAATAAATAAGTATTTGCAATAGCTTGAAAATGTTAAACAGATGTAGGCCTATTAGTATTTTGGATGAAAACAAAACAAGCTCTTTATTTTATTATTTTTTTTAGCACCGCGTCTTACTACCCGTTCGGGTTATAAGCTTAAGTACTAATTACGCTAATGGGTTAGGAACTGGGAACGTTGAATTCAGAGGAAGTGAACCCGCACTTGGAGGGAGAGTTGAAAACCATTTAGGAAAAACCACCCCTAGTTCACCTGACTGAGATTCGAGCCTCGATCTCCTCGTCTTCGTTAGTCAAGCTCAACACAAAACTAGTGCGTTAACTGACCACACCACCGAGGCGGGTATTTGATGAGATGGTTCTACTTGCTAAAGAAGCAGAATTACTAAGAAAACCACTTTGGTCTTTGCCTGACATATTATTAAGTAGCCCCTATGAGTGGTGCTGCCCATTACGGCTATCACAAACTTGTCCGTCCTATTTTCAGATTAATTACATGTGCCAATGTACACCAGGGGAAAGAATGACACCCAATCTGGATAGAGTAGTTCAGATTCAACTATTGCAAACGTGTTCCTAGTTCAGGTGAATTTTCTAAGTGCCTAAAAAGGAATAGACATAGTAGAATATATGAATAGATAATTTATGCTTGTAGAGCCTGAAGACGGGGAGATCGGGGTTTGAATCCGGTCGGGCTCACTGAGGGTGTGTTTGATCTAAATGGTTTTCCACTCTCACTGCACGCAAATGCGGGCTCACTTCTTCTTAATTAAACCTTCCTGATCCCTTCCTCTGAATTAAACCTTCCTGATCTTCAACCCATTAGTAATTAGTACATAGGCCTATCACCCGATTATGTAGTAAGACGTGGTGCTAAGAAAAAAGAGAGTGGTTTGTACTACACTAGTGCAAACATGTCCCTGGTTCAGGTGGATTTTCTAAGTGTCTAAAAAGGACTGGGCTTAAAAAAACATATGGACAGATAACAATTTATTTAAATAGCTTATTTTTTTCTATTGTCCATTGTTAAATCTAATATAAACACAAAATGTAAATAGAGAGAATTGGGTTCCACTATTACAAATGTGTTTCTAGCTCAGGTGGATTTTCTAAGTGCCTAAAAAAGGAGTAGGCCTGATAAAAATAAAATATAAGAACAGAAACGGCGTATGCATGTTTTTTTTCTAGTTTTCATAAATAAACGCAACATTGTAAAAAAGGGGTTTAGATTCCAAAGTAAAAAAAGGCTTACTAGTAGCCAAAACTTTACCTGGTATATCGACGATTTCTGAAATGCTTGACCAAGCATTTTCTTTTCTTGAGGTGTCCTTAAATTATTTGAGTAGTTTATTAAACAAAACAGGCCTTTGTTGAACACAATCAATTAGGAGAGAATCATAATCACTTGTATCCATAATTTATCAATTAGAGAAAATTAAATCACAGTAATATTGGAGGATAGACCAAATAATAGGGGTGTTGAACCTACAAAAGCAAAGCCAATATTTCTGAGAGCTTGGTATTTCTCAGAAAATATTTTCTTAGAAGCCGCTCTTCCCGGCGTGTTTAAGTATTTAGAAAAATGTTTCCATCTTTTCATTTTGTATATTTCCATAGCGACAGATCCTCTCACTGCCATTCGTTCTTTTATTTCAATGCGCATGCACATATTTACTTGGCTGTGATTGGTAGTACGTATAAACTAGTCCGTATAAAGTTAAAAGTTAAACAACTTCTAGTAAGGACTTACTAATAAGGACTCTGTGGACAGAGCAATCTGATACTGTGGCATCGATTTCTTACGGACCACGGACTACGTACCGTGGACCTACGTATACGTAGTCTTTGTCGGGGCCTTAAGGATGTTACATGGGGGAGCAATGAAAGCGTTGCAGCTGTTTCAAAATTCTGGATTATTTACAAAATGGTTTGATATTTCTTAAAATGGTTTTCAACAAAATTTAGGCTTATATTTTTACCAGTTAAAGAGGTTAAACTTTAAATTTAAAGTTTTGTAAGAAAAGTCTGGTAACTTATATAAAACTTTAAAATACAATCCCGCATTTGATTCAAATTTTCTGTTGTGACCCTATCAAAAAATGACTTTATTTTATAGAGGATGGCTATTTCAAGGTCTCTATCATTTTACTTTAATCTTAGAAGTTCAAATATTGGCGTAAAGCCTAGTTTATTTTATTTTTTAAATTTAAACTTAAAATTTAAAACTTATAGCTAGATAGGGACCTGTTGATAGCCTTCGCCTACAGTTTGGTGAAAACCATATTTAAAAATATAAAACCACTTCTTCAAAAATGAGAGATTTCCAAACGCATAAAACGCCCTCCCCATGTAACAGTCTTAAGGCGTAAATAGTATTATGCCATACATACTTAAAACAGATAGACCCTTACAGACATGGGTAAGAAAACAAATATTGACTTCTGAAAAATGGCACACGAACAGGGATTTGAATCCAATTTATCCTCCAACTTTTAACACGCTACGACATAAATATGAGGATCCGGGATTTAAATCCATGTCTGGGTGCATATTTTTTAAATCAACCCTATCATTCCCTTAGAAATTACTTTTTTCTGAAAAGGTGGCATTGTTTCATAAAATAAACATTTGCTTTGGTATTTATACTGGGTGAAATACAAGTACAATTTCTGGAAATAGATCTTGATTTATTTCTCATTTAAGTCGAAAATAGCCTGCATGCACGCACTTAAGTTAGGACCTTCTACTTTTATTCATTTGTTGGACTACCCTACTGATGACGGGCGATCGGGATTCGAATCTTAATCGGGTCTACTGAGGGTGGTTTTTCCTAAATGGTTTCCCACTCACCTTCCACGCAAATGCGAGTAGATTACCTCTAAAATGCTTCCTTCCTTATACCTAGCCCATCAGAGTAAATATTATATATGCTTATAACATAAACAATAGTAAGGGGCGGTGATTTTATATATATATATATATATATATATATATATATATTTAAATTACCATGTCTGCGATATGTATTATATATATGTGTGAGGCATAGGAAATTTGCTAGCACTGGTGTTAACCCTTGAATAAAAACCGATTTAAATCAAGTATTTTGTTTACTTAAGGTCCATAGTGTGCACTTTTTGAACACATGCATAAGCTAATCCAAACAAGGACAGCAAGTCTAACGCTAGTCAGCTATTTCAAGCAACAGGAATTTAACATTTGGTTAGCTGGACCTAGAAAAAAAATATTAAACTACCTTAGACTTTCTTCGGTGATCGTATGGTCTAAACCCGTTTTAGTGGACGCAGTGTCCAAGGCGTCAATTTATCAATAGACTAAACTGCCGATGACGGGGAGATTGGGGTTCGAATACCAGTCTGGTGTACTGAGGGTGTTTTTTTACAAAATTGTTTTCCGCTTTTCCTTCACTCAAATGTGGATACACTTTCTCTAAATTCAACTTTACTAATCCCTAACACATTAGCGTAATTAGTACGTTGGCGTACACACCCGAACAGGTAGTAGAGTGTGGTGCTAAAAAATAAACTAGTAATAATAATAAAGGTCAAGGTTTCTACTCTATCAATATACTGGATTGCTGGTGACGGAGATATCGTAGCTAGAATCCCGGTTGTGTTTAGTGAAGCGTGTTTTTTCTTAAATGGTTTCTCACTCTTCCTCCATGCACATGTGGGTACATTTCCATTCAACTATGTCATCATCGTCCCTATTCATTAGTGGAAGTTTGCGGGTATCTTGAACGGGTGATAGATAAGATGTGGTGCACAAAATATAAAATTAGACATTACTAGGGATTTGCCTAATCCATCATAGACTTGGACGGGTAAAATTGAGGAAACAATGAGACGAGTAAATGTTTCGAAACTCCTTCTCACGGACTCACGGAAATAACCTTGAAGGAACTGAGACAAGGTTAGATGTGAGAGACACGAGTGGCATTGTCCTCTAGAGGATCCTATCATGACTGAGACAACTCGTTACTGATAAAATTAGTTAAAGGATGATTGGAAAATACTTGATTATAATGATAAGAAATTACGATATGACTGTATAATACATATTACATCACGTCTGTGGGTGATGGCGTGAGAATGCTTGTAATAGGCGTGCGCAACGTGAGGGCATTGCATCCCCACTAGCCAAAAAAAAAAAGGAAAAATTGGACTGACTAAAGAACGAAGTACCTAATATTTTTTTAGAAACTGCGTCGATGGATATTCCCAGAGTGGTTGTTAATGTAAGCTTGAAATCCTGCTACGACACCTCATGGTTCCATTCTTCGAACGGTGGTTGGCTGTGGATACAGACTTTGATGACATTATTGACGAGTTAAAAAATTGTACTCTTCAGTCGGCGGGTGGCCTTGTAATTTATGTTTGTTTTTCAAAGAATATTTTATAAAATAAAGCATTGATTCCTTCTTGTTTTTAATTTATTGTCATTGTTTAGACAAAAAATCAAACAGATTCTCATGGGAAGGAGGTGGATCCCACCCCCATTCAACCTTCCACATAGCACCCTTATCAGCCACACCCTGCACACGCCTATGACGATAGTGTATTGTTCACCACCTCTGAAGGGACTACTTGCCACAAAAATCTTAATATATGGCCAGTCGGGAGCGTCAAATATGACTTGAATCAAGCACGAACTCTTATTGGCCTACTTCTACCTGAAAACAAAATTGCGAATATCGCCACACGTAGCCACTTCATAGCATTGTATCCACTTTGGTGGTCGCATGGTCTAAGGCAGAGTTCGCCAAGTTCATTGACTATGGGAGCTACTTTCAAAATGTCAAATTATTTCGTGAACTACCCATATTAAAATTTTGCAGTATCGTGTAGTGGCTTTTATTGGAACCTGCACAGAGGGTTTGCTATCAATGTCCATTGGGGGTGATATTTGGGGCTTGTTTTGTAATTGTAATGTAAATAATGTAAAAATTTACAGTAAGTAAATTATTTACTAAAATGCACCTTTTGATACTATAAAACACAATGTATACTAATTTTTTAAACCAAATGATGATTAAATTTTTTTTTTTTTAGTACGCTATGTAGCTTACTTAGAAGAATGGCATTCACTTTCATCAACATTTTTTAAAATTGTGTTGGATAACACTTTTCACTCCAATTCGACTGAATTTATCAAAATGTTCATCTGATCTCCTACTTAATTTTGATTTTACCATCTTTCTCTGAAAATGATGACACATGGGTTGATAGAGTAGAACAACACCTTCATTCGGCTGCAAACACTAACCAGAACTAGATAATTTTCTTTTGAGACCAGATGTCATACATATTATTAACCTGAGTCAACACTCTTCAACAATAAGTCGTTTTTAAAAGAGCAAAATACATTTTTCGTGCGAGCTACCGATAATATTACTGCAGTTACAGGTAGCTTGCGAATGACCGTTTGGTGACCCTTGGACTCTAGAATGTCACTCTTGCAATAGACTGGAATGCTGATGACGGGGAGATCAGAGTTCGATCCCAGTCAGGTGTAATGAAGGTGGGGTTTCCTAAATGGTTTCCCACGCTCGCTCCACGCAACTGTGGGTATAGGCATACTTCCTATAAATTCAACCTTCCTCATCCCTAACACATTAGTGTAATAAGTACATATGCGAATAAACTAAACGGGTATTAGGACGTCGTACAAAAAAAATATAAAAAAGAAGTTAACTAGTTTCAATTAGTTTTACTTTGTAAAATGACTATTGAATTTTAAGAAATACGGCCCCCTCAGTATCATAAATAGTGATTATTATTTTATTTTTCTTAGCACCGCGCCCTACTACCCATTTGGGTTATACTCTTATGTACTAATTACCCTAATATTTTTAGGGAATAAGAAGGTTATATTTGAATGTGAGGAATACCAGGCCTCCACCGTGGTTCGGATCCCACGTTAAACTGTAGGTCCTCCATTTCATCTCACAATCACCCTAACATTATACATTAGCGTAATTGCGTATAACCCGAACGGGTAGTAAGACGCGGTGCTAATAATAATAAGGTTATATTTATAGAAAGTGTAGTCGCATTTTTGTGGAGGGAAAGTAGAACACTATTTTAGAAAAAAACCTCAGTACACCCGACCGAGAATCGAACCTTGATCTTCCTGTCATTGGCAGTCTTGTCAACTTCGAGAATAGCGCCTCAAAGCATGTAGCCACCGAAGTGGGTATTGTCTATTATTAATGTGGCCCTCATGTTCAAACGAGTTTGACACACGTTCTTTAGAGCGTTGTATCTTGAAGGTCTGGGTTTTGTATCTAATTGGGGGCAATTTCTATATCCCCCTCTAACATCCACCACGCCAGCACACCACGTTTCAAAGATATTGGAACAAAACTTATCAAGCAGGATATGAGTAAATTTGAGTCCATTCTCATTAGAAAGTCATCAGTACTTGTAAATTCAGGTGTGCTAAGAACCTGAGAAACAATCATAAAACATAAAGTAGGCCTACGTAAATCAAATAAATGATACCTCATAGGCCTACCATAGGTAATCAAAATCCATCAATTTTTGTTAAGTATGTTTAGTTTTATGATAGTTCAAAACATTGAAAACAAAGTTTTTATGCTCAAAAAATCAAAATTTTAAAGGATCATTCTAAGTCATATTAATTGGTATGTTTTGTATCAAAAGAAAAGCTCACTGAAATATATGGTTAAACATACCAAACACAAGTAATGATATAAAATATTAACTAGGGAACTTTTAATATATAATGTACCTATATAAATTACTGCCCGCTTCAGTGGCCGAATGGGTCATTCAATTTTATTTACTATCAAAATCACAATTTGTTGTAAAGTCAGACATTTTGTGGTTTTGCACAAATCTTCAGATAGAGCTCAAAGCTATATTTTCAGAGACCTCAACCTCTTTTTATGACATCGGGAAACTTTGCACAATAGCATCTATACAGTAAATTATAGACGTCGACGTCGGTTATCTTCGGTAAAGGCTCTCCTCAGTTTGGATTTAAAACCAGCTGAGATAGATGATGGACTTTTCTTGAGCGATAAAAATTCGCAGCACAACTTCCTTTGGAAGGGAAGTAAAGCCGTTGGTCCCATATCGATTGTGGAATGTAAAATACCTCTGGAATATAATTATATGAAAATACTTTTCCATGCAGAATTGGTAGGCCCTTCCATTCTCGCTCATATAAAATCCTTATAGAAGATTATCATCTATTGATATAATCAGTCGGTTCAGAAGTTACACGTTAATTAAATACCTCAAATAAATAACACAATATAGTAAGGCCAAATTCTGGCTTTTACAATTCATATAAGTGTATCACTGCCATAATCTCAGGACCCGATTTTTAATTTTTTAATCATTATTTGTTTAAAATCTGTCACGGTGGGGTCTATCTAAACGGCCCGCTTAATTTTGCATGTGTGTATGGCCCCATTACGTCAGCTAGGCACGTAGTATTAAAGTAGTTGTGTGATTGTGTAACATATTATAAGCTTATTACACTTGTGTAAGCTGTTGCTATTAACCACGTTAACTGGCTGTGCCCACATCTTTTACCCCAATTGACACGTGTTTTATTTATTTTTATTGAAAGAAACCTCTTTGTTAGGATTGCCCAAACCTTTATAAGTAGTGGGCCGTATGCAAAAATTATCTTTCGGATGGTCTGCCTTAAAACTACTAGGGATTAGAATGTCAATAACAATTTTGAAAACTATATTTTGGTCTAATAAATTGATTTAAAATATATTTTAACAAGGATTACTTCAAAGAGTAAACCTTTGGTAAGCTTTCTTAATATTACTATCAATATTAAAGCTTCATAACAATTTAGTTCTTAGGACTGTCTATGACAGTTTTATTATATTATTAACCAACCTAACAATCTAACTTTCAATTGATAGGCGCTTGGGACACTGGGCTTTGTAAAAAAGTAGTCCATATTTCTGTCACTAATAAAGAAAGAGTGGATTAAAGGAAGAGTGAACTAAATTGATTACATTATAATCAAATTATTTATTAAAACAATCGAAAGTCTAGCTTCTTTGGGTTCTGCTCAGTAGTCTATACTAAAACTGCGCAAAGTTTCATGCTTCTAGATCATCTTAGGGCTTCTGGATGGCGTGGAAAATAACACACAACACAGGAAATCATGTATAAATAGTATAGATATTTACCTAAGCTCTAACTGTGATTATGATACTAATAAAAAATCAATTCACTATAACAACAAATTTCAGAGGAATTTACACAGGTCGAGACTTTGATACCCTGCCTGTTAATATCCATGCATCTAAGAACTTTTGGAATTCATATGAGCTTAATAATCATGACTTTTTGTCTCCATTTGTATAAAAGTAGTAACCTGTGATCCCGCATACAAAAGATCAATAATTATCGTTGCGGGTAAGTCTGACAATGAGATTGAATCCCACCTGGGTATTATTTTTTATCTTTTTTACAAATAAATGATTTCTCACTACAAGTCCACGCAAATATGTGTACATTTCCTATAGATTGCTATATTTCTCATACCTAGTCTATTGACCTATCAAATAATACATGCGTATGACCCTAACCGGTACTGAGACGTGACAAAAGACATAAAGTCAGTCGTTACAGCACCCTATGATACTTAAAAGGGGGTTATGTTTTATGAAGCAGTTGAGCGAATGTACATGAGAGGGGTACGAGGAATAGCTTTAATTTTATTTTTAATGTTTTTATTTATTTTTTTAGGTTAGGTTAATTTAAGTCAAGTCAGATAAGAATAGTTTTTTCCTAGGTGACCTGGCGGTCTAGGGGTAAAGTGTCAGACTTATTTGCTGTGGGTCCGGGGTTCAGTCCTCGGTCCGGCACAGATTTATCTGATTGCCAAACCCTTCCTTCACCTCTGACAAGACGTGTATTAATCACAACTTGTGAATGTGAGGAATGCCTAGGCCTCCACCGTGGTTCGGATTCCACGTTAAACTGTAGGTCCTTCATTTCATCTCACATTAGCGTAAGTGCGTATAAGCCGAACGGTTAGTAAGACGCGGTGCTATAATAATAATAATAGTTTTTTATTTATTTTTGTTTATTTGAGGTATTTAACGTGCACTTCTGAACCGACTGATTATATCTGCACACGAGAATTTCTATGAGCGAGAGCGAAAGGCCCTACAATTTTTGCCGGGAAAAGTATTTTCCCATACCTTCCATGGTTCTTTTACATTCCACTATAGATATGGGAACGACGACTTTACTTCCCCGAAGTTGTTTTAAGGACTTTAATCGCTCAAGAATAATCCTTCGATCCCGGTTGGATTTGAACCCACAAACATAGGATTAGGTTAGGTATTTTAAATGGCAAACCAATTATTAAACAAAGCGGTATTTCCGGATGTGTGGTACGCATCTCATTGCTTCAGTAATAAATCCAAGTGATCATACATAACATTATGCTTTTTCTACCCACGTCTTACTACCCTTCTGGGCTGGATGTATTTAATTTCACCTATGAATTAAAAATGATTAAGTTAGAATTTGAAGGATATGTATCCGCATTTGTGTGGAAGGAGATTTGGAAACCACCTAGAAAAAATCCACTTGGCTGTGATTTAAACCCAAACCTCCGCTTTACCGCCAAGCCAGACTACATGAGCTTGACATTAGATGTTTAATTAAACTAAATTAAGCTAACTTTAAGCTAAGCGTTAGTCCACGCGTCCACGGGTGCGGGTAGTATGTTTTTTAAATGATATATTTCATATTAGCAAATTGACAAAACTGATCTTAAACTTACAGTATCAACGTTTCAGGAGCGTTCTGACACCTTAGCTCAGTCGTTAGGATGTCTGCCTACTGATCTAAGGGTATCGGGTTCAACCCCCGGCATAGCCGAAAAAATATAATTAGTGAAATGTGAGCTCCCCCTCTCACAGGGGTAAATTAACGGCTGGAGGCTGGTTGTTGTGTATGTTATAGATTTGAGTTATTTTATAATTCATGTGGTGAAATAATACGTCGGCTCAGAATGTGCATGTTAAGAACCAAAAAATAATTAGAATAAGTAACTGTTTTAGAGCAGTGGATTGTATTAAAAAAGTGTGACGGGCCGGATGTAGCCCGTGGCCCCTTGTTTGGGCAGCTCTGCTCTATGCCATCTGGTGAGGTGGCCTTGACGCACTCTTGGGTAATTGTTCAAATTCGCCCCCTCCCAATTGCTCGTGAAGATGTTATCCTCTGAGACGATAACGGGGCAGAAAGGAGGGGAAATACTCTTACTCGATCAAATCTCCACTCTGGAAAATATTGCATAATTGTATTAAACTCGATTGCTTGAAAATGATAACGAAATCATTTACGACGAGTGCAAAAGAAAATGTCATAAACGTATTGGAAAGTTTTTTTGTGCAACATTGATCATTAACGACGATAACGAAGCTTTTTATTTTATACAGTGGGCGAACAAAAGGTCATAAAATCTTTATACTTCCGTCATTGTTGAATTAGGTCCTATTATTTTTACCATGCTGCTCCTAAAGCCCCTCTTAGGGATTTCATTCACTTTGGTCATCACTACTTTCGTCATCAAACGGTGAGTCTTTTCATAAATAGATTTTAAGAAATATCAATAAAAATTAGATTTATTTTAAAATTATTTAATACAATATAGTTTTTTCAATATCCAACTATTGAGGTGACATATTAATTTCATCTGAATATATTTCTAGTTTAAAAAAAATAGCCGATCTAACCATAGCCGAGGATTTGTTTTTCACAAAATTCGAATTCTAATCTGAAACTTTATGCTGTATTGTTAAGTTGGGATTTTATTTGTTTCATTTTTTTTCACGTCGTCGTGTTACCATAATTGTGCTCGCATGCTATAATAGATCTGCCATAGCTGGTCTAGAAAGTAGACAAGGATAATAAATAGACTTGAAACCAATATAGAATAATTTTATATCACAGAGTTTCAATAGAATTAAATTTACATTTACCCACTTCGGTGGCCGCATGGTCTAATCTCGCTAATCTCGCAGTAGACTAGACTGCCGATGACGGGTAGATTGAGGTTCGGATCTTGGTCGGGTGTACTGAAGGTGATTTTCCCAGAATAGTTTTGCCACTCTCCCTCCACGCAAATGCGGGTACATTTCCTCTGAATACAACCTTCCTAATCCCTAAAACCATTAGCGTAATTAGTAGGCCTACATAAGCGTGAACCCAAACGGGTAGTAAGATGCAATTTATCTTAAATATGTAGATCTGAATTAATCAAAATGGGTTGATTAAAGGTAAAATTACAATGATCTTTAAATTACATCATTTTAAAGAATTGATCTCATTTAATTAATTACCGTACTTTTAATTAAATAAATATTTTATTGTTGCTATAAATATTAAGATAGATCGTCAATAGAAACGAAAATATCAAATTTTTCTCGATTTTCAATCAAATTTACAATCAAAGTCATTGAAGCTGAAAAAATAAAATGTTGAAATAGTGAACAAATATGGTTACTACAAGACAATTTTAAACATATACAGGATATATTTTCAGTTTGCTATGTATCTTGACGTTTTGATTGGCTTTAGGGATGGGGAACCTACGGTCTTTAGGCTACATACGTCCCTTTCAGTGTTCGGTGCAACCATTTCTCATTTTTTTTTATCAATTAATGTATCTTCATTGTTTAAAAATTAGAAATTCTTCGACGTCGTGTATTTTAATTAAATAAAATAAATGATACGGCGCACCGCACAGACTTTCTCTCTTTTTCTATAAACTCGTAAGATTTCTTGACCAATAAAAAATGTAAATATTGACTATTGAGTCTAAAATGGAGATAGATCATTGCTGTGCAAACATTTCTCCTAAGAGTTTTAAGGAAAAATAACATACTTACTCTATGTTATTGGAGAATTATTGCGTTAAGACTTAAATAGTATATGTTTACAACTAAAGCTCACAAAATTGTATTAATATATTTGCAAATATCTCAGAAACTGTTGCTTTTATAAAAATATATGTCAAATAAAAGTTTTTTTATTTCTATTAGTCCTACAATTTTGCAATGATAAGTTGTTTAGTTTCTCAAATAGTTGTGGAGATACGGAAATTAACGCTTCTGTAAAGTACCCTAAAAATCATTTTCATAGGAAAATGAAAATAGCCAGTTTATTTATAATCTTAATCAACGCCTAGATACGAATTTTAATCAAAATCGTTTGAGCAGATTTTGAGAAAATCTATTTTTTCTCTTTTCGCCCTTCAGTAAACTACCCTTAATTTTAAGTTTTAATAGACACACAGACATACGGCATTGCAAAGACTATTTTTTAGGGTTCGGGGGGTCATGAGACGTCGACATCCATCAACATATCAGGTTAGTTTTTTTTACGGTCGCAATACTTAAACTTTAATGTCCAAAAAGTTAAAAAATATATATAATTGCGTATAGATTGAAAGTTATTTATTTTATAAAAATATGTTTCGAATAAAATATTTGTATTATAAATATATATACTTATTTGTAATGCTAAGTAATTTCATATCTCAAATAGTTTCGGAGTTATTATAAAAAATGTTAATTTACGCATCAGACCGGAGCCCTTAAAGCCATTTTGCCGAAATATTGAGAGTAGCCATTTTGTTTGGAATATTTATTAATGTTTATAAATGATATTTAATCAAAATCATTAGAGACGATTTTGAGAAAATCGACTTTTTCTCTTTTTTCCCTTCAGTAAACTACCCTTAATTTTAGGGGTAGATATCCAATTCCAAAAATCCTTCGGGGCAACCCTATGAAAATCCTAGATATCAAGTTTTAGCTCAATCGGTAAAATAGTTTAGGCTCTAGTTGGAGGTACAGACAGACAGACAGACGGAAATTCAAAAACCACTTTTTCGGATTCAGGGAGTCATGAAACGTCATGATTCATCAAAATCTCGAGTTCGACTTTTTTGACGATCAGCATACTTTCTCTACCTGTAGATAGAGAGAAAGTAAAAATCGTTATTTTTATAGCATATTGTTAAAAAACGCTCTTATTGATATATTTATTTATGTTTGGCATATAGATGTACTGCACATAAGATGTGCTGCCTTATTATGAATCCGTGAATAATTAGTGACATGCCGCCTTCCGACAAAAAAAAAACTTCCCCACCCCTTAGAGCCTCTAATCGCATTCTCATTGGCTGATAGATCTACTCAAGTCCATGCGTATTGCGCAAGCAATTCAAATTAAATCAACTTTATGAATTGTACACTACTAACGGTTCATTACGCCTCACTTGTGAATGCTATCATTAAAAGTTTTTTTAAAATCTTTATGTGTATTATGTGTTATACGTATGAAGTGGATTTTGCCTATCTGCCTTTTCTTGATCGTAAAACATTTGAGATATATATGTATTAGGCCTACATATTATCACGGGTACAGTTATATTAAGTTTCTAGTGCCTATAATTATATAGTATGTAATGTTAATACCACCACATAGGTTCATTTCGAGTGTATTTAATTGATTTGGAAGGATTGAGTTCAAGTTCCGGAAAGCGTTTTTCCCCCCCAACGTGGTTTTATATTATCGTTATCATTATCTTCAACAAGTGTACTTTTAAATTATTATTTTTTCCTTACACAATCAAATCCAAGGGACCAGGCTTAGGATAATAATTAGTACATTCCAAGCGAATATGACTTGGTTAAGGTTTATCTCCTTAATTACAATCATTCATACGCCAATTTAGCCTTTCATATAATTAATTGTATAGCGTTTCTTTCTTCCATAGTCAAGCTCTGCCTATCCATGTATGGTTGAAAAGTTTATTTTAAGACAGATAATATGTAAGTTAGTTCAATTAGCTATATTACTTGCACTGGTGAGTACGTGGACAAAGGTGTCAGTTTCTCTTACCTGGCTTGATTTGGACGGGGAAGTCAGGGTTTAAAACCATGGCGTGTGTAATGAGGTGATTTTTCCTAAATGATTTACCACTCTCCTTCCATTTAAATGCGGGCACACATCCTCTTGATTCACTATCTATCATCTCAACCCCACTAGTGCAAATATGCTAGTAGCCCGGATGGGTAGTAAGAGGGAGCTCACGATTTAGCTGTTTTCCAGATCAAGAAAAGCATGTGCTAATTATTTAAGTATTTGCAAGGTGATTAAAGAGTAGTTTGAATATGAATCACCCATAAAATAAATCGTCAAAATATTTCCTAGGAAAACTTGGACCTGTTGTGGCGTTAGAAATGAGATATGTATTTCCTTATTAAAAAAAGTATCAAGGTGGGTATATTTTGTCAGTTCAAATATAAGTTTATCTTTTTTCCTACAAACGTTTGTTCATTGGCTAAAGTACTTGACACAGTTTGCTCAAATATTGATAACATTCAAAAAATCTTTAAACTTGAGGGTTTTTTCTACAAATATTGACCTTCAACATTGTCATGGCTCCTGAACGTGAATATTTCGATTCAGATAACTTCCGTGCCCATGACTTCTGTCAAGTTCAGTATATGTCAGGTTAGATTCGTCACATATCTAAGTGAAGTCATGTGCTATACAGCCTTGAGTTCAAGAGTGTACTGCATATCAAACAAACTTATTTTAAGATTATAACAGTAAACATGGAGTTTGACGAGTGTTAACAATGGATTCCTTTTCTTACTATATTTTTAAATATTTGTAGTAGATAAGACATGAATGAATTTTATACAACACATTTTTAAATAAAGGGTGTACAATCCTAGAGTCGTAATAATAAATTATACTCATCTTCTGACCATACCCAACGCTTACCTACCCTATTCAATTTATATGGGATAGCTAAAAGATAGGTGTAGCAAGGAGATAGGCATGGTTTATCATTAGGGCTATATTCGTCACATGTATATTTTTTGTAATTTGTGTTATTTACTTCGTTTGGATGCCGGACAAGTGTATGCTAGTTATATTATAATAATTCATCTGAATATACTTGTTTAATTATATTCAAGCTAACATTTATTTTAGGTTTATAACATGCACTTTCTGAACCGACTGATTAGATCAGCACACGAAAATGTATATGAATAAGAGTGAAAATCCCTACCAATTTCCCAGAAAGATATTTTTACATACCTTCTAGGGTTCTTTTACGGTATTAAAGATGTGACCTACTTGCAATTGTTGCATTTTACATTTATATATGACCCTATATCAACCAAGGTTTTGTCATTAGATAGGATTTGTCTAGAATCGTTGGTCGTTAAGAGGAGAGTACATATAAAAATAAATGTTTAAAAATGTTCCGAAGGACCAATTAAAGTGTTATTGTTAAGTTAATTAATTAAGACATTCGGAGATATTATTTCTAATTTTTAATATTCAGCCAACAAACGCCTAGTGGTAAATACTCTGTGGGCAGATCTTGAAAGTGTAATTTCATAGAGCATGCTTTTTATTATTTAAAACGTCGTAAGAAGCTCCTTTAATATATGTGTTAGCTTCAGATTAGCATTTGATAAACAATACAACATTACATTGTTGAGTACTACTCGAATGACAAATACACACGATTGTAGAATAATATCCATAGGCAAATAAACCATAGCTACACTTATACCAACATATTAATCAGATAAATCTTGACAACAATACATAAACAGCGATACTGACATTTTTAAACAAAGGCTAAAATAAAATCCAACCGCCAAGCTGCAACCCTTAGTCATTATTATAACTGACAGGATTAACACAACTAAATGTATTTGATTCTGTGGCTCAATATCCTGTCATAAAAATATTTGACACATGTTTTCTAGTATATATACATGAATTGATTGCGCATTGAAAGCTGTGAATTATAAAATAAATAAGCACCCTAAAATAAAAGTGATAAATTTTGTCTTAAAATTACCCAAGTATATTATATTTTCATTTATAACTTAAACAAAAATGTTTGGTAGTATTTGCATTTTCAGCCCGCTTTAGTGGTTGAATGCTCATTCTCGCATTAGACTGAACTAGCCATGATGGGGAGATCGGTTCGAATCCCGGTTGGATATACTGAGTGTGGTTTTCTCTAAATTGTCTCTTCCCACACGCAACTATGGATACATTTCCTCTAAATTCAACCTTACTCATCCTTAACAGATTAGCGTAATAAAAGAGCTCGATTATTTAAAGACATAAATTGTGTTGATAGTTTTTTTTAGTTTTAATGTAGGTAAAGATACACATTTTTGAAATGTATGATATTGTTGGTAGTTTTATTAGGGGTGACCCCATTTGTGTATGTGTCTGTCCACATAAGTTTGGTGGAGTCCAAATTTACAAGGCGTTCAAACTTTGTATAAAGCTGCTTTTTGGATTTTTTTAAACTTGTACATCGAATCTTTTTGTACAAAAGCGCCATAAAAATTAATTAAATAATTTTATACATGCTATCTTCATGAAAGTTTGGCATCTAAACAAATCTATATTGGACTTCTAGCCGGAGAACACTCCTCACTGCTTATTCAAGTTTTGTTATAGTAATTTTGCCCCGGGCCATTTGTTATTAATTATACATTCCAGTCCCAGCTATATTCAACAACCATAAACGTAGCAGAATTATGAAAATGGGAGAATGGTCTAAATCTCTAAAAAAAAAAAAAAGACAGGGTTATTTCAGTAACGAGACATCACCAAGCCACAGAACCAAAATTAAATCTCAAATTAATTAAATATAACTTATGTACTTAGCTGTTTTTCCTCCTGAAAAATGGATATATTTTATTAATCGTCTAATTGTACAGGACAGAAAAATTAAGACACAATGTTCTGATTTCACGTTATTGTTATTTTATTTAAGGAAACATTGTTAAATTCTCAAAATTTTCAAAAAAAATAAATAAATTTGATAGTACGGAAACCAAAATTAAAGATGTTTTTAATGATATTAAGAAGTTCCTTTACTATTGAACATATTCTATAAACTGTGATTGGGAATTAAAATAGTGTAACTTTTACAGTCCTATTCTTCTGGTAAAAATATTTTTAAAGTCATTTATTAACATCTTCAAATTTTTGTTTTCATATCTAAGCCTGCGCAATAAATGGGACCATCAAAGAATAAAGTTTTCTTGCTTTATTGTCGAAAGCAGCTTTGATGTTACAGTGGTCATTTTTGAGAAATTCCTCTCACACGAACAGATCGTACTGGGATGGCTGAAAACTCTGGAGGAGACTAGCAAAGTTTTCGTAAGATTTCCCCTGTCGAACTCGTCAGTTTTCAGCTACCAAATATTTAAGTTGAAGTTTTTGCTCAAGAAATAGATGCCATCTGCTGTGCGTCCATCAAATTTGAGTTTCATGAGTTTCCTTACACTGTTAATTATCTGTTTTGTTTACTGTGAAAACCTTAAGTTCAAGCTTTCTAAGAGAGAGTCTAAGACAGGGTTGTTGGTGAAGAACTTAATTTCATCTTTCTTGGTAGTGACAGTAGCAACTATGTCAGGAATTTTAACATATATACAAAAATAGACTTGCCTTTTTCTTGTTTTCGGTATCGAAATGCAGTTTTTCTTGCAGAAGCCTTCAGCTTTAGCATACATTTTCTCAAAGATTTTTCCATCGTGTCTCATATATATATAATATATATATATAATAAGAAAAGTCCTGACTCACTGACTGACTCATCAACGCCCAGCCCAAACTCTTGGACCTAGAAAGCTGAAATTTTGCACAGAGGTTCCCTTTATAATGTAGACAAGGAATAAGGCCGGATTTTTTGAAATTCCCACGGACTAGGGAATAAATAGGATTTATATTTTCGCTTTAAAGTTGCCTTATTTCCGTAACTATAATTATTAGAGACTTAAAATTTGGCATGTAAGTAGGTAACTATAATCACTAATAACTATTTTCAGGATTTTTCAAGATTCCCCCGGGATAAGATAAAAAGCATTGCTTTAAAGTTATAAAGCTGAAATTATGCTTCCGTTACTATTGTTAGTTTTTATGATTTTTCATTATTCACTCGGGGTAGGGAATTATATAATAATAAAAGGAAGTGTTTGTCTGCGTGTGTGTGTTTGTGTGCGATACCCAGCCAAATCTACGGCACGCAGAGATATGAAATTTTTAACATTGGTGGACGGAAGGGGTCTGAATTCACCTCGAGGCCGGATTTTTAAAATTTTAATTAGCTTTTTAATTAGGCTATTTTTAGCAAATTTTTAAAGAAAATATTGTTAATCTGGTTTAGAACTACGTTTCAGAGAAATGGCAAATCGGGCACCACGGGGGAGGGGGGGGAGGACCTTATATAATTCTTATACCACTGTGGGTCACGGTCAACGACGTGCGGGACTGCTAATTTCAACTAAAGCTTCAGACAGGCTTTATATCTCTTCCATGGCCTCACACAAGTCTATGATTGATGACTGAAGAGTTAAATGTTTGGATTTGCAGCAATATCCCTTTACCTCTTATTTTAGCTTCAGCTGTATCTTCAAAAGTATTTTCATTGCTTTAATAACTGGCATCAACAGTTAATCAGTAGCATAAACAGCCTCAGCGCAGCAGGCTGTGTTAGATAATTACTTTAATATTTTCATTTTGGAGTAAGTTGCTTTGACCATCTCCTCAAACACACTGGTTTGGTTTGGGCTGCTTTCAATAACATGATAAATACGCTGGATGATACAAAAACAAACAGCGTTTTTTTGTTTGTTTTTTGTGATGCACAAGCCCTGACTAGGGTAGGATTAAGACAATGTAAGTAGTAATCTACTTACATAAAGCCGCGTACACATCTGACGATCCTACCCTGTTTTCTCCCTTGTATTCTACCTTGTATTGTAACAGGTTTGTGTAGTTGAAACGGGCCTACAAACCCCCAACAAACCTACCACAGCGGATTCATTCCGATCCAATTGAGAGTCGGTTTTTGGACCGAACTCAAAGGGATTATCATTTCTACCTGGGACGTCTTTTTGTGAGTTTGGCTAAGTGGTACGTACCTACAAACCTGCTACAAACATGGCAAACTGGACAGAGGAAACTTCGTTGCAGTTGCTTGAGATTTATAAAACTAATACTATTCTGTGGGATCCGAAAGACAATAATAATTATTTAAAAAAACATAAATGAAGATGCGTGGAAGTAAATTGCTTCTTTAGTAGGTCAATCTAACAGTAGTTCCGAACCACCCCGTTTTTTTTATATAACTCAGTGCGCCATCATCATCTTTTTTGTTTTTAATTAAATTGCTATAGTTAATATGGTGCCACTGGCCATAATCATCGCTAACGTTTCCTCACGGGAAGACATGTCCGACTAGCACCCTCGCAAATACGCCACTGAACTGTGTATATCACTGCTGAATGTTCGTGAAACAGGTCGGATCCCTGGAGAAGATAGAATACATAGTAGGTTCGTCACAGATATAGGCCTATACGCACCTTAATAGAGCTCGTCTCTTTACACCTTGCCTATACTCCTGTGAAATCACCCGACATGTTGAAAGTTCCGTCAAAGGACACAGCTACTACATTTTCCCACCTAACCCCCATATTTTCAATGGTGCATTTGATTTAATTAAATGTGAATTTTGCATTTTTTTTTGAACCGTTCTAAAATCAACCTTTCAACTGGCATGACTTCGCCTCGCGCAAAAACCTATGAAATCAGCCATTTGTTCATGACGACTGACGTCTGATGTCCCATCTACGATTACTGATAAAAATTCCCTTTTCCTAAGGAAATGTCTTAGGATAATGTTGCACAAAGCCTTCAACATATCATTCTGTATTGTTTTGCTAAGCTAAGTACAATTTTTTGCTGCTGTTTCAAGATACCATTTAAACAATGGAGCGTACTTTTGTATTAGCTAAACATATTCCAAAAATATACTTTTTTCTTTGCTGTCATCTGTTTCATCATACCCAGGGTGAGGCCATCCTCCTTCTGCCAAGGTACGGATGGTATCACTCAATCTTGTAACGTATTCTCGAATCTTTTGACGTTGGATTTCTCTTTGTTTGGCTTTTTAACAAAACACTATAAGAATTAAAATTTGGAATTATGTATCATCATGATCATTTTGAAATAAAGGTGTTAATGAATGAAAAAACACAATGTGCGATAAACTAAAATCATAATATTTGTTTTGGATAATAATATTATTTTCACAAATATAATTCAACTTAATGTTTAAAAATGACACGTGGGTGTAGGAATCGAATCGTGCCCAAGTGTAATTTCTCACCATATAGGCTATTTGTGTTACGTTTGTAGGGTAACCAAATCAAGTAATAATTCCACTATGTTATGTATAGCACAACCCCCGTACAGATAGAATTTGCACTTGAAACATAAAGGCCAAATACAAGTCACTGTGGCTTTATTTATAATAATTCCAAGCAAGGCCGTAGCCAGCCATTAATTTCGGAGGGGGGGGGGAGAGGGGGTTGGTGGTCACATATCCCAATTGCCGAAGGCTAGAAATAATTTTAAGTGGTAAATAGTTCTAGAAGCTCTCTGAGTTATTCTTTATGGCAACATAACGCCATAACTGCCGAAGGCTAGAATAATCTATATATTTAAACACCTCTAAAAGCTATCTGAAATGTTTTTTATGGCAACATAGCACCATAACTGCCGAAGGCTTAATAAACTCTAAATATTAATTAAACGCCTCTAGAAGCTATCTGAAATGTTTTTATGGCAACATAACCACCTAACTGCCGGAGTTTAGGACAAATTCTAAATATTGAACACATCTAGAAGCTCTCTAAAGTGTTTTTTTATGATAACATAACCCCTTAATTGCTGAAGGCAAGGAAAAAATTCGAAAAAGTTAATAACCTAGAAGCTATCTGAAGTGGTTTTTTAATGGTAACATAACTCCCTAATTGCCGAAGGCTTGAAAAATTCTAAATATTAAACATCTCTAGAAGCTATCTGAAGTGTTTTTTATGGCAACATAACACCATAACTGCCGAAGGCTAGAAAAAATTATAAATATTAAACATCTCTAGAAGCTCTCTGAAGTGCTTTTTACGTTTACACAGCCCCCTAATTTGTACTTGTATATTAATTTTGATATTGTTTGAACCATAAAATTAATAAAGCCATAGGCCTCTTTACTTTGTTCATAAAATCTCGGGGGGTGGGGTGGGAATTTAACCCTCAAAATCCCCCCTGACTACGGCCTTGCTTCCAAGTAACTGACAAGATTAACGTGTCCATCATATAGACTCAGCTTTAAATAGTGAGTAACGTACTGCTGTGTAAAAAGGACAATCCTGGACAACTTAATGGAAGAATATTGGTGTACTAAGCCAAAGGTCACAGTTTATATTCTCATGCTTGGATGTTTTTTTTAGCACCGCGTCTTACTACCCATTCGTATTATACGTTTATCTACTAATTACACTAATGGGTTAGGAATGAAGAGGGTTGAATATAAAGGATGTGTACCCACATTTGCATGGAGAGAAAGAGAGTGGGAAACCATTTAGGAAAAAAAACATTCAGTACACCCGGTGGCGGCAGTCTAGTATATTGCGAAAGTAGCACCTTAGACCATGCGGCCACTGAAGCGGGAGCTTAGCTGCTATATATTTCATCTAGAAATGTAACGCTCGATTCCCTCGAATCTTACGGTATTCTAGAGATTTGAGATTCGTAAAAATCTCAAAGAAAGTATCCCGAATACAATTAGGCCTACTATCAAGAGCTTGACTCGAAATAGCAATTTTCATAATTTGGTTAAAGGAATTATTTAGACTTGTTTAGTTAGAAGAGCTACAAAATAAAAAAGAACAAAATTGTAGGCCTATTAATATAACTAATTTACTAAAAATATATGTTCTCCTTGTTGTTTATGACGTAATAGACATGACAAATAAAGTATTATTTGTCAGTGGCAATTGTTTTTAAACTCAGTTATAACTTGTTTCACTGTAAGTAAAATTGTACATTAAAAAATTTCAAGGATTTGAATTTGAATTTGAGATTCAAAAAAAGATTTAAGATTCGATTTGAGATTCAAATTCGAGAAATATAGGATTTGACCCATCTCTAATTTCAACACACACTTGAAATAAGTTTGGCTAAATTTGATTTATTCTTGTTATCAATAGTTAACATAGATTTTAAAAAGATCTACGATTCAGTTAAAAGAAATACATTATCATATTAAATTTTATTTAAGTTTGGGAGACCCAAAAAACTTGTCAAGCTAATTGGGATATGTTTGACAGATAGGCTTAGCAGGCTACGGGTTGGATGCCACTTATAAGATACTTTCGAAATACATAATTCATAATGGATGGGTTGAAACAAGATGATGAACTTCCCCATTACTTTTTAATCTAGGGGCCAGTTTCATAGTCAAACCTAGCATGCCTAAAGTGCGAGTTGATACTAAATACAGGACGACACCTACCTAGACCAAAATGGAATGGGCCAGTTTCGCATATGAAACTGGCCCATTCCATTCAATTTCAGGTAGGTGACGTCTTGTATTTAGTATAGCGCCGCACTTGAGGCGTACTAAATCTGACTATGAAACTGGCCCTAGAGTATGCTATAAGGGTAATGCAAGAGAGTAGGGAAGTCTTGACATTAAACGGTACACTATTAGGATAGTTTTGTTGGGCAATAGTAAGGAAGCTGTTGCAAGAAACCTAACATAGAGACCAAAGTTTAAAGACGATTATTTAGCGATTACTGCGAACAATCTATTATTTGACAGGGTTAATGAGTTTAAATATTTAGGAACAATTTTAACTATCATTAATGCTATTAGTTTGAAAATTAGTAAAAGAAAACAGCCATGAAATGCATGCTATTACTCGGCCAGTAAGTAGTTGACATCTCGCCTACTGTCCAAGAATGTAAAACTTAAGATATACAAAACTATAGTTTTACCGGTTGTTCTCTATAGGTCTGAAACGTGGTCTCATACCTTACATGACTAAAACTAATTTAAAGTGTTTGAAAACTAGGTGCTTAGGAAGATATTTGGTGCAGGAAGATATTTGGTTTAAAAAGGGATGTGGCTAATGGGGGGTGTAGGAGGTTACTTAATAATGAGTTACATACTTGTACTAATCACAAAATATTGTTAGGATAATCAAGTATCGTAGATTACGGTGGGCAGGACATGCAGCATGAATGGAAGATTATATAACCTAGTTCGGAGTACTGACTGACAAATCCAATGGAAAAAGACCTTTGGGAAGACCTTGACGCAGGTGGGAGGTAAACATTAGAATGGACTTGATTGAGATAGGGTGTAATGAGGTGGACTGGATAGCACTAGATCAAGATAGGGATAGGTGGCGTACTTGTTTTTAAGTGCGTCAATAAACTTTCAAGTTCTCAATGTCATATGGTAAGTATCTATTTAAGACATAGAGTTTTTTTTAATTTTAATAACGGTTGATATCTTTACATACCGACACCTTAGTTCAGTCGGTATCGTGTCTACCTACTGAGCTAAGGCTCCCGGGTTCAATTCCCGGCATGACTGAAAATGTATCATTGATTAAAATATGGGTTTACCCTTTCACATTGTTAAATTAATGGCCACGGACTGGTCCTATTCTTTAAGTTATATTATAAGGCATATGAAGCTACGACGGGCCTAGCAAACCAGTAGTGGAAAATATATGGCTTGAATAAAAAACTGACCCAGACCATACATAGGCTGGAAACAGTAATGGATGTAAAGTAATCTTTACAAAAACTCTTGTCATTTGTTCTGAGGTGTGTGCAATACATAGTTATGAATGAGCTAAGATCCCCAAAATAAATTGCAATATAGAACAATATAACGGAATACATTCTTTCCCCTGAAAACTAAAACCAATGAACTTAAGTTATGTTTAATCAAGGAACATTTGACTCAAGAGTGACACATTTCAATTGCTAACAAGGCCTTTTGTTGGTGGTTGCAGGAACTCTTACAGTCGAAGAAGTATACAAAGACCGCGACCAATTTGCCGCTCTAGTACGTGAGGTGGCCTCTCCTGATGTTGGTCGCATGGGTATCGAGATCCTTTCCTTCACTATCAAGGATGTGTATGATGAAGTGCAATATCTTGCTAGCCTGGGAAAGTCGCAGACGGCAGCGGTCAAGAGGGATGCTGACATTGGTGTGGCACAGGCTAACAGAGATGCCGGTATCCGGGTGAGAAAACGTCATGAATTTATAAAACCATCATCGCATTTAAATTATACAAATATATAATCTCATAAACATTACATTAGTAACAGTAACCTTCCCTGAACATGTTTTAAATTAAAATGTTTCTGTATAATAAAATCACGCATAGTACAAAAAGACATCTATAGAAAATATAAAAATGGTAATATGTTTTCAATACAGGTTGAATCTCTTTAGTCCGTTACCCTTGGGACCTGACAAGTACCAGACCACAGAATCTGACTCCCGAGAACCCTCTCTCTGCTCCTAATGCCCATACCCTAAGCTTGCCATATACATACTTATTGGAATGTCATAAAAGATAGAATAGAGATTAAAACAGAAAAAATATACCAACTTGCACAACTCTTGGTCCCTTGAAAGACATAATTAAGGGCTAAAATATAGCCATAATACAAGCCAAAACAAGAATGTATGTCCTGGTGGCTGCCCCTCAAACTAATTACGGCAGATTCAAAACGTGCCAGACCATGGGAGTTTCCGGACTAAAGAGTTTCAACCTGTATTGACCAATTTTAATAATAATGTTATTACTTATTACTATTTTTAGTTATATTCATTTTCACTATTAGTAAGGAGAAATATAAGATGAGATTTGCAAGGAACATACTTGTAAAACAGTTGAATGATTGTTAAAACTCTAGTCATTAAAACAGTAAAAGTGAGGAAAGGCGTTAATTATTATAAGAATAAATAGAAAAGGATTTTTTTTAAATTTATTTTGGAATAAAATAAATAAATATTAATTAAAGAATATAACAAACAATATTGATTAAGGATAAAAACCTTAAGTCAGGAAAAATCAATTAACTTGTATAACCACTTCCCTAAGAATACCACAAAATATACTTAAATGTTAAAGAGCAAAATGGTTATACAATTAGGAGGATTGACATAGTCCTAATATATTAAAAAGTTAACAATAGCATATTAAATATTCAACGACTCATCTTACATGATAGAGAATAAATAAACAATCAAATGAATGCCAACTACACTAAAATTTGATAAAAAGTTGTGACAAGGATTAATACAATTGCACTTAGTTGAAGGATCACCTTTAATTTTCCCTTCAACCAGTGTAATTGTTTTAATCCTTGTCACAACTTTTTAGGCCTATCATTTGATGAATTTTTATTTTTCTCTATCATGTATGACGATTTATTTGACTATTTCATATGCTATGTTAACTTTTTAATATATTATGCTATGTCAATCCTCCTAATTGTATAACCATTTTGCTCTTTAACATTTATATATTTGTGGTATTCTTATGGAAGTGGTTATATAAGTAAATTGATTTTTTCTTGACTTTAAGGTTTCTATTCCTTATCAATATTGTTTGTTATCTTCTTTAATTCATATTTATTTATTATTTCAAATTAAAAAATCTTTTTCTATTTCTATTATAATATTAACTCCTTTACTCACTTTTACTGTATTCATTGACTAAGGTTTAGCAATCATTCAACTGTTTTACAAGTACGATTTTGTAACTATCCTGTTATAGGTGTTTTTTTATGCATGAAAATATTTATGTTTTATCTCTCTATCCTTAGAGTGTTTTTTACTTATCTATAAATTAAATTAAAAAAATAATTACTAAATGAGAATAATTTTTTTCTATATTATTATTATTATTATAGCACCGGTCTTACTACCCTCGGTTATACGCACTTACGCTAAGTAATGGTAGGGTGATTGCAGATGAATGAGGACCTACAGTTTAACGTGGATTCGACCACGTGAGGCTGGCATTCTCACATCCATTTGATTAATACACGTCTTGTCAGGTGAAGAAGGTTCGGCAATCATAAATCTGTGCGGCAGGTTTGACCGACCTCACACAGAATTGACACCTTACCCCATAGACACAGGTCACCTATATCGTATATTAAATCAATAAAATAGTAATAAGTGTGTGCATGTAAAAATATGTCACAAATAAATGTTTAGTGGCATCCTGGTGCAGTGGCAATGCCTATAAGGTCTGAAAGTAAAATCGCCCAAATATTTATTTCCGTTATAATCTCAGTGTTTTGTTCTTGGTTTGACATTTGTGTGTATACTCTGCTTACCATGAAGGTAGTAGGCTTACCTTGACAATGCAGCTTATAAGGTGGGCCCATATCATCATAGCTCACTGCCAATACTGCTTGCTACCTCTCAGAATAAAAAAAAATTATTTTAGAAGAAAATCATCAAACACATCATTCATTACAGAACAGAGAATATTGTTTATACAAAAATCAGGGTGACCTGGCAGTCTAGAGGTAAGGTGTCAGACTTTTGTGCTGGGTGTCCGGGATTTAATCCTCGGTCCTGGCACAGATTTATCTAATTGCCAAACCCTTCCTTCACCTCTGACAAGATGTGCATTAATCACAACTTGTGAATGTGTGTAGTGCCAGACCTCCACCGTGGTTTGGATCCCACGTTAAACTGTAGGTCCTCCATTTCGTCTCACAATCACCCTACCATTACATATTAGTGTATTATATACAACCCGAACGGGTAGTAAGACGCGATGCTAATAATAGTATATATAATAATAATAATAATATAATAATAATATAATAATAATAATAATAATAATAATAAAATGAGATGTTATACAAAAATCAATTTATTCAGGTATCTAGGGGTAGTTTTAGATTTATAAATACAAATATGGATCCCATATGAATAATTTCCCTTCTAGATATGAAATAAATCAAGTGAAGTATAGACATTTACAAACATAAAACATAAAGAGTTGTATGCTACTTAATGTGCAGGAGTTTCATTGCACCCTAACCCACGAGTTAAAGGGTGTTCACATAAGTGATATTTTACACATTTTCACATTATATATTCAAATGTAACACTTTTCACGAATGCACATCCAGGAGATTTTTTAAGTTATAATACATATTGGCAGGGCTGTACCTCCAAACATATTATAAATTATTTAGTTTGTATTCCTCTTAAAAACCCAACCTACTATGTTAAACAAACTTTAAACTTCTTCCAAAGGGTTTTAATGTTAGCAAAATTCTTTGACAAATGGGGTTAGGGGATTCCGTCATGAATCAGGCACCAAAGGCAGAATAACTATTGCTCGCTCTTTCCCCCTTCCAAAAAAAAAAAAAAAAACACATACAGGTATATGGTTATGGCCCTTGAATTGTTGGTCTCAAACTATCACTATACTTATTAAGTAAAACCTTATACAAAAGTAATCATTTTAAAATGGAACAAAAACTATTATCTCTACTATAATATACAATCTTTATGATTTCCTTCTTATATTCTTGTCATTCTGATCAAAAAATTGTATCAAGCCACAAAAGATATGAGACTTGATACCAAACTTGTTGAGAATGACACTTTGTGTGAAAGGAATATGAAAATTTACACTAAGATGTACAAGATCAAGGTACTCTTTTGCCACTCCATAGTACTTGGCTATGTGTCAGGTGTTTGTTTACTTTATGAGTGACCTAGCAACCGAGTATAAGAAAGCCAATTCTTCTGCTGGTAAATGTCACCTTTTGTCCAGGATAGTTTTAGAATAATTTCTTCCATATGGCTAGTAATTTGTTTTTTATTTTAGTTTCAATTTCTTTTTAAAATTTTTTGATGGAACAAACATCACTTTTTACCATTTTTTTTTTTGTTAATTCTTTTTGTTAGTTTTAGCAGTATATCTAACCACCTGTTCGGTTTAAACACATACGCACTAATTAACCTAATATTTTTTTTAGGGATGAGGAAGGAAGCTCAAATTAAGAGGAAGTGTACCCACATTTGCATGGAGAGAGAGTGGAAAACCATTTTGGAAAAAGCCACCCCCAGTAAACACGATCGGGATATCTCGATCGTCCTGACATTGACAGCCTAGTCTATTGCGATAGTGATGCCGACCATGCGGCCACTGAAGCAGGTTTAATTCTTCATCATTTTTATGTGCTTAGTGAACATAATAAGAACAAGCATGTAAATAATTATACACATAAATTTCTTCCAAAAGGCAACATATTCTTCCCTTTATTAAATTTCCTAAATTTCCTAGTAAAGTGACAAATATTATTTCATTATGTGGGTATAGAACTTATTTTATAATGTATTTATATATGTATTTTTTTGTACTAGATTTTATAATGAGAATAGAAAATTAATTATCAATAACTAATAAATTGTTTGTTAGCTACCGGTTACCGGTTACCACCGGTTCAGGTTATATGTATATATACTAATTACACTAATGAGTCAGGGATGAGAGTGGTTGAATTCTAGAGGAAGTGTACCCGCATTTTGTGGAGGGAAGTTGAAAACCATTTTAGAAAGCCGCCCTCAATATACCCCACTTGAATTCGAACCCCAATCTCCTTATCATTGGCAGTATAGCCTATTCCGAAAGTGACATCTTAGACCATGGGGCCACCTAAGAAGGTATCATTAACTAACACTATATTTAAAATATAAATTTACAAGTGTAACCATTATACTGTACTTATATTACTATCAGTGTTCTGATTCACTGTTTCTCTACCAGCACATCTCTTTTAACACCTCCTTCACTCCTACCCCAAACTTTACAGTGAAACTAATCCCCATGACTAGTAAATATATAACTACTATGTGCTTTGGATTAAGTTGATTCATCTTGAATCATCATCATAATCATCATTCAATGTTTCTGCCCCTTCAGGTTGTCTGGCAAATTTCTTCCATTCCTGTCGATCTCTCCAAACCTCACCCTCAGCCACGCATCTCCAGTCCACTCCTTTAGCCTCCATGTCCTTCTGCGCTTGTGCCATCCATCTTGTCAGTTTTCTTTCAATAGGTCTTCTACCCTTTTCTTTGTTCTGTAAGGCTTTCTTTCCTCCTCCATTCTCATCATATGACCTAAACCATAGCAATCTTTTTCTCTTCAGTGTCTTTTCTAATGATATAGCTTGTAAACCATACCTAATTATTTCTTCCCTTATCCTCTCTCTTATTACATTCTCAATGCCTCTCAGGAGCCTCATCTTTGCTGCCTGCAATCTATTTAAATCTCTTTTCGTCCATGTTCAGGTTTCAGAGTCATATGTCAATATTTGATGATAATATGCCTTATTTAACAAAGTTTTGGCCTATTTCTCTATATTCCATTAACAGATTAAATCCTTAACCACATGGTAGAATTTTCCACTCTTCCATATCCTTTATCCTATTTCCTCCTGGATCTTAACATTTGCGGGAGTTCCTTTCCATTGATTGTTACTTTCTTTGCTGAATTTGTGTTTCTAGCCACTTTCATCATCTTGCTCTTTTCTACATTCATGTTCAATCCATATTATGCCATCGTTCCTACCCATTTAGCCAGTTCTCTGTCCAAGTCCTCTTCCAACTCTTCCCATGTCATGACTGTCCACGTATGCCATCACCTTCAGTTCCCCTGGGTTTTTGGACATCTAGACTTGGGCAATAACATCATCCATCAGAATATTAAATAGGATTGGTGATAAAATCTTCCCTGTCTTACTCCCCTTTCTGTTTGGAATCATTCAGAGTGTTTAGCTTCTATTCTTACACACTATTAACACTTATCAAATGTGTTCCCTATTTGTTTCACGATCCCTTCACCAACTCCCCTTTTTCTTAAACCCAACCATATACTTTCTCTTGTACTGTCATATAAGCTTTTTTTTTATGTCAATGAAGGCTTCATGGTATCTTTAATATATTCTCATCTTTTTTCAATGATCTGTCTCAGTACAAAAATCGCATCGTAGATCTTCCTTGCTGAAATTTGCATGCTCTCCCTTGCTTTTCCTCTATTCTTCACTTAACTTTTTGTATAAGTAATTTTTATAATTTTCAGAAAGTGGCACAGCAATGTAGACCTCCTGTACTTAATTTTATCATTTTGACTTGTTCCCTTTTTATATATGGGCACAATAAGAATCTGTTTGCATGTAGGCCTATAATTTTCGCTACAACATTTTCATTGTTTGTTTTTTTCAAGCTCAAACACTAAACACACTTTGGTGGAAAATAACCTTAAGAAAATACAAACAAATTTATTGTGGTCAAAACTGAAAAGGTTTACTATATTATTAGTGTATTTTATAAGTTAGGCCTATTGATATTGTCTATCAAAAGTGACAATTTCAAATCACATAATTTTACTTAGGAACATATAAAAATTGGTATATTAATTTTAAAAACTGCCAAAAAACTTATTTTTTTATCATAATCAGACTGTAGGCTACTTATTAGCTATTTTGACTTCCTTGTTGATAGTGTGATACAATCTAATTTTAAACCGACCTGATAACAGTTATGTTTGTATTTAGTTAATTTATTTATTTAGCTATAAAGAATACAATACATATTGAATATAAAAAGCTCTTCTCCTTCTCTCACTCATTTATATATAGGTCACAATATTTAACAACTACTCTAGTCATATGACTCAACTATTCTAGTCATGTATATAATTTATATATTTAATTTTTTATTATATACAACATCTCCCCTCCAACAAAGTTAATTTAAACATTGTACTGATATATAAAAAAACTCTTTTCTTATTTTTATGAATAGTCTCATAGGTTTTCTTACTATCCTACCAGCTTAGTGATGGAGGTGACTTTGGTTGAGTACTGGTTAGCTGTATTGTAGGAATAGTCTCGGGTTGGATAGGCCTAGGACTACATATTGGATTTTGAAGGATTGGCTCATTTATGCTGGGCTCTGGATTATGAAAGGATGGAGGTGGATTCAATGACTTCCTTAATCCTTTCCTATTCCTTCAAATTTTCCTACCATCACTTTGTTTTACAATAAAAGATCTGGGTTTGAAGTGTTTGTTTAGGTACTATTTGACCTAGTTCCCAAACTTTGTCGTTTTGTATCAAAATTGATTCTTTAGGTTATAAATCAGGTCAACCTTTAAGGTTAACATGGCCTTTCTTAATGAAATTGGTACAATTAGCTTATCATCTAAAAATAACAAATCATCTTCTACAGTAGTTTTTTCCTGTAAATTAAAGTAAAATTTAACATTATTAGGGCATTAAGATTTTGTGTTTGGCTAACCATTTACAAAAAAGTATTTGAGCAAACTTATATCTGGGTCTTTTTCTGTTTCTATTTTGAACTTTTTTTTTCCCCGCAGTCATTGGTAAGTAGTTACTTAGTGAGTGAACTACATATGTTAATTCTGGATCATCTTTAACTGGGTCTTTTAAGTAAGCTCTAGATGAGGTGTTATCTGCCATAAACATTTGTTTACCAGGTACATAAGCAATTTTGATTTGATACTTAATTAATTTAAGCAATAATCTTTACAACCTAGAAGACACTTTAGAAATGTCTTTATTCACAATGGTTACTAAAGGTTTGTGGTCGGTTTGAACATGTACAAGTCTGCCATAGGTTAGCTGGTGAAACTTTTCAATGCCATAGGTTATGGCTAAAAGTTATTTTTATATATGAGCATATCTTTGTTCAGTCTCTGTAAGACTTCTAGATCCATACGAGACAGGGTGTCCAATTTGTAAAATACTAACTCCAAGGCCATCCTTAGAGGAGTTGAACTGTAACGTTAACGGTTTGGAACTATCAAATATAGCTAATACCAGTGCTTTGGTTAACTCACTTTTTAACAGATTAAGCGCTTGTTCATGTTTAGGTAGCCACTGCCAGTCACTATTATTTTTAATAAGATAACACAAAGCCGCAGCTATCTTAGATAGGTTAGGTATGTATTGCGATAAGTACTTTGACATCCCCAGTAACCTCATTAACTCTTTTTTTACTTTTAGGTCTTTCCATCTTTATAATGGCTTTGACATGATCAGGATCAGGTTTAATCCCCTCATTTGAAACAATTTGTCCTGTAAAGTTTACTGATTCTACTATGAACTGAAACTTGTTTTTATTAAACTTTACATTGTTTGCTTTAACCTTTTGTAGACTTTATTTAAAATCTGATCATGCTCTTTTTCACTAGACTCACCAAAAATATCAAAGTTTATTTTTTGAAAAATTTCAGGGGCTGAACATAACCCATAGGGTAATCTTTTAAACCCATACCTGCCAAATGGTGTAGTAAAGGTACACAAATATGAGCTAGGCTCATTTAACTCTATGTGCCAGAAACTTTTTTTCATATCTAACACTGAAAACACTGTTTTCCCACTTAACCTTGACATTATTTCCTCTGCTTTTGGAATCAAAAACTGTTCCTTCTCTATTGCAATATTAAGATATCTCAGGTCTAAACATAGTCTTAATGTGTGGTTAGGATTATCCACTATAACTAAACTATTGACCCACTCAGTAGGTTTAGTAACCTCTGTAACAATATCTTTTTCTTTTAGATTATTTAGAGTATTTCTGAGTTTAATGTGCAAGCTTAGATGCACATGCCTAGGAGGGTGTATTTTTGGAATGGCATTATCTTTTAATTCCATGTTAAGTTTGCCAGGAAATTTCTCCAGTCCATTAAAAACTTCAGTATGCTTAGTGATAGCATCTGCTTTGCTTATATGCTCTGTAATATAATCTATTCCTATTTTTGCTAACAAGTTAAGCTTAAGACAATCACTTAAGCCTAGCAACGGTACTGAATTTACATTTGCTACCACAAATTCAATCTGTTGATTTTGTTCATTACAGGAAGAGCAATTTATTAATACTATTCTCTAAGGCTTAATTTTATTTCTGTCCCCATAAGCTACCAATTTAGCATTAGTTTCAGTTAACTTGTTTTTGTTCTCAAGTTTATTTTACACACTAAAGGAAAGAATGCTAGTTTCTGGTCCTGTATCCAATTTAAATTTAACTTTTTTTTCATCCAACAAAATGGTTTCAAACCAAGACACAGTGTTTCCTACGCTGTCAACTTTAACCTCAGAATTTAGTTCTAACTTGTCAATATTAGTTAGGCCTGTTTGAATTTTATCAATAAACAAATGATTAGAAAATTCACTTTCTAGCCTAGGGCCTGTTTCATTTTTCCAGTGTCCATTAGATATTTGATCATTTTCTATTACAGTAAAACCTTTGATTGCGAGTAACTTGGTCTGCGAGTGTTTTGTAAGACGAGCAAAAATTTTCAATAAATTTTAACTTGATAAACGAGCGATATCTTGCAATACGAGCAGTGTCATTGGATAGGTTCTTTGCTAAAGTCGCACAAAAAGAAAAATATTTGAGTGAGCCAACATATAGCAGTGATTCCGTTAGTGACAGTGAAAGTCGTCCTAAACTATAACCCACCTCCTCCTCTCATCTCTCTCGTCCACCTCACACCAGCCACCATTAAATTTAATTAATAAATTTGATTACAGTACAGTTACATTTAAATAACAAAAATAAAAAAGGTATTAATCATTTTTAGGTTAAATATTTTTGGGTTGTGGGACGAATCATCTGAGTTTCCATTATTTCTTATGGGGGAAATTCACTTTGATATACGAGTGCTTTGTATTACGAACACGTTTACGAAACGAATTATGCTCGCAATCCAAGGTTTTACTGTACATTATTTGGGTCAATTTCAAGAACTTAATGTACCTGCCTATTTCTATGTCTAAAATTGCATAGCTTAACAAAATGATTCAATTGCTTACATTTAGAACATACCTCCCTAAATGCTGGACAAGCTTTGGGCTTGTATATGTAACCACATTTTTTACTTTCATAACTTTGAACACTTCCACTTCCAATAGGCCTCTTATTATCACTGGGCCTTTTTACAGCTTTGACACTTTTATTATGCACCCTTACTGATTCTACACTTTTTTTCCTCAAGGGCTTTAACCTGCAGTCTTTTGACTTCAGCGGCTCTGCAGAGCTCCGCAGCCTTCTTTAGGGCTAGGTCCGGCTTTCAAAGCATGCGCTCTTGAAGATTATTATCTTGGATTCCCAAGGCGATCCTGTCCCTTATGAGAGAATCCTCTTCCTTGAATTTGCATGTAGATGCAGAGTTTTGTAGTTTTGTTAGGAAGTAGTTAAACGTTTGTCCTTCTCTCTGGTAGATATTTAAGAATTTATATCTTTCAAAAACTACATTTTTTAGTGGTTGAAAGTAGGCTTCAAATTTTTTCAGGATAGTTTCATGTTTATCCTTATCTTCTCCTGTTGCATACTTAAATGTGTTGTAGACTTCAAGTCCATCTTCACCAATCAAATTCAGTAGAATGGCTATTTTAGTAGTTTCTTCGGCTTTCATTTTTCTTACTGCTTCCATAAAAAGTGTGTATATTTGTTTGAACTTATGCCAATTTTCAGATACATTGCCGGTTAGCTCTAATGGTTGAGGTAGGTGAAAAACGGTGTTCATTATGATAATTTTATTCTTCAAGACTTCAGTCTTCTTATTTTTTATGCGAACTTCAATGATGCAATACCAAACAACTCCGTTTTACTACTAACACAATTTTTAAGGTTATCCACTTGACTGTATATTTATGCCCATTTCTCCATTAGAAAACTAATTTAACAAACACGCCGTTCACTTCTGACACCATGTTATGTTTGTATTTAGTTATTTATTTATTTAACTATAAAGTACCTATACAATACATAGTTGTATATAAAAAGCCTCTTCCGCCGTACGGCTGTTGCCCGACTAGGAATATCCAAATTGACAGAAACGTCAACCTAGGTCATCCTAGAAAGGGCTAATTATGCTTTGTGAGTTACAGGCAGCAGTCGCTAACCCTTATCCTCATGATATGAAGGTGAAAAAGTGAATAGGTGAAACCGTTGAATGATGCTGCAATAAATACAATAAAATAAATTAGTACCCTGTGAGTGAAATAAGGGTGATTGTGAATGATGTCGCTGTGATTTGGGGGTTTGGAAGGATTTTCTTTTCTTGGGATCAGGTAGGTGGGTATAGTAGGAATGATTGCTTGTGAGTGATGGCGTAACGTGCTTCCGGGAATGGGTAGGTAGGTTTAACTGTACTGGGATTTGGTTTGGCTTGGATGGTTACATTTCCATTCCCCATCTGGGGCCAACTCTGGCGCCAGGATTATCCTCTGACTCGTAAAAAACCATGTCGGTTGTCCCAGTGGCGTCCGGCCGTGACTAGGGTAGTAGTGGCATGAAATGAGCGGTGATTCATGAGTTGCCGGTCCGTTCGAGAGGGGAGTCTGCGTCCACCTAGCTTCCTGACATAGTAACTTTTTTTTTTTTGTATAATTAATATTGATAGCTATTTAACTTATTTAAGTATCTTATATTTTTTCTTTTTATTTTATATATTTTTATTATTTATTATTATTATTTTTTGAGAAGAATTTCCCTTTCTAAGTTTTTTATAATTAATTTTTTTTTAAATTTTTTTTTTCTATAAAAAGGAATTTTCCTTTCTAGGTTTTTTATTTTATAAATTTTTAATAAATTTTTGGTTTTTTAATGTTTTTTTTGTTGTCACTATGCCAGTCTAGGCCTTTTGTATTTCCTGGTGTCGTCTGGGTCGTAGCGTCCTAGTGATCTTATGATAGAGTTTGTGTATGTGTCACTTTGTTTGTAGAATCTCTCGTTCCTATCTTTGTAAATCTCTTGTAGTTCCCTGCTCTTTGTCATTGTGTGTAGGTCGGCTGTTCTGGTGTAACAGTTTGTCCCCGTGATCGTTCTTAGTATTTTGTTTTGTGTGATTTGTAGTTTTTTTAATAAGTGTGATGATGCGTAGCTCCATGCTACACAGTTGTATAATAAAATCGGCTGAATGACGGCTCTGTAGATAATTAGTTTGGTGTGTTCTGTTAACTGGTTACCTTTTAAAAGTGGGTAGAGTTGTACGAATCTGCCTAGCGCTTTTGTGTTTGTTAGTTCTATGTGTTTTTTCCATGTTAATCTTTTATCTATTGTTATGCCTAGATATTTTACACATGACTGTATAGGTATTTCTTTATTAAATAATATAAATGGAGCTGGTGGGTTTTGAAGCCTTTTTGATATTACCAATGCTGCTGATTTGTCAGGGTTTACTTTAATTCTCCATTTAGTGAACCAATCTTGTAATGTTACCAAGTATCTTTGAATTCCTAGACTTGCGAAATTTATGTTTCTGTTTTGCTCGTAAACCATAGTATCGGCTGCAAACTGTCTAACTTTGACTCTCGGGTCTGAGGGTATGTCTGATACATAAATGTTGTAGAGGTGTGGTGATAACGTGGAACCTTGGGGGACTCCCGCCCTGATTGGGTGTGTTGGGGACATTTTACCCTCCATTGTTACCTTAAATGTTCTCAGACTAAGGAAGCTGGCAATTGTGTGAACGAACCATGAGGGGAAGCCAAGAATGATTAATTTGTGAAGTAGGCCGATATGCCACACTTTGTCGAAAGCCTTTTCTATGTCTAGAAATATTGCAATTAGATACTGTTTTTCTTCGAAAGCCAGAGTGGCGTCTTCTACTATATTTACTATTGGGTGGGTGGTGGAGTGCTTATTATTGAAGCCGAACTGAAGTTCTGGAATAATCTTTAACCTATTAGTGATTTGTTTTAATCTACTAAGGATCATTTTTTCAAATAATTTACTAAGTGTGGGAAGGAGACTGATCGGTCTTCTGTTTTGGGGAAACATGGGGTCTTTACCGGGCTTTGGAATCGTTATAACTTTCGCCAGCTTCCAGTCGTCCGGGAAATGACAGAGATAGAGTAGTGTGTTGAGTATAGTTAAGAGTAGCCGCACTGCCCTTGGTGGTAAGTGCTGTACTATCTCGTTCGTGATATTATCATGACCTGGAGCTTTTTTTCTGGGAAGTTCCTGTATAGTAGATGTAAGTTCTTCCAGTGTGATGTCTTGTGCCTGCGTGTTGTTTGGTTCGAGTAAATATCTCCTAACTGACATGGTGGCTTCCCTAGTAAAATTTGTTTTCTGTGGTCTTTGGTTGGGTGTGAACTGTTTTTCTAGTGTGATGGCTATGGCCTCCGCTTTCTCCGAGCTTTTGTAGGCCACACCATTTTCCCCGTGTATGGCTGGTACTGATCTAATTCTTTTATCGCCCCTTAGTTGTTTTGTAATCTTCCATGTTTTGCTGTTGTCTGTGGCTTCCTCTGTAACATAGGTGTTCCATCTATCTAACCTGATGTTTTTAACTTTTCTCCTAACCTGTGCTTTTAGCTTGTTGTAGGCTGCCTTGTGTTGGGGGGTTCTGAACGTCTGCCAGTCCCTCCTAGCTTCCCTTTTTTCTGCTATGAGAAAATTTAGTTGTGGGTCATTTTTCCGGAGGTCGTGTGTGATTGGTTCCCTCACTGTACTACTCTTATAGGCCTGTTGAACGGTCGACGTGAACAAGAGAAGCGTTGCTTCGGCTTCTTCCGTGTCTCGTATGTGGTGTGCCTCCGGAAGTGTGTCTTCTATTTTTGTTTTGAAAGTGTCCCAATTACATGTTATTTGGTTGTTAGTGAGCCCTCTTATCTCAATATCTGCGGTAATACTTATCTCGCAGAATATTGGGTTATGGTCTGAATCTAATTCATGTAATACCGTGAGGTCTGCTGTTGTGATGCCTATATCTGTTAGAACTACATCTATTATATCTGGTTTTTGTAGGTAGTTTGAAGGGTAAAATGTCGGCTTGCTTGGTGCAAAAAGCCTCTTCTCCTTCTCTGCACTCATTTATATATAGGTCACAATACTTAACAACTACTCTAGTCACATGACTAGTCATGTGACTCAAATACTCTAGTCATGTATACAAGTTATATATTTAACATTTTATAATATACAACAATAACACTGCACTTGAATGATGTTTCCATCTGGGTTATCAATTTCTAACTCTTAAAGACCCTAATTATTATTGTATTGTGTCTATACAGTAGGTAAACACTTGGTTGTTTGTTTATATCATAATAATTGTAGTAGTATAACTCATGTTATTTGACAAAAATGGATCATTTTATATAAAATAAATAATTTTTTTAATGTTGTCTTGTGTCAGGAGGCAGAATGTGAAAAGTCTGCAATGGATATCAAGTACAACACAGACACCAAAATAGAGGACAACTCCAGGATGTACAAACTTCAAAAGGCTCTTTTTGACAAAGAGATTAACACTGCTGTAAGTAAATACCAGTACATGCTAAAAAGAGTTTTTAAATAATCACTAAAATGGGAAACAATTTTGGTTCAGCTATTTTTCCAAGATTACACTGGGTATTAATATTGGTATTTATAATAGTATTTTAAAATATTGTAAAATTTACTCTTAATATTTGAGTTGACATACACATAGGCACGATCTTGCAATATAGTATATAATCTTTTAGAATTATACATTTTTGAATCATTTAAAATGATGGAATAGCAAACAATTATTGGGAGGCACTTTTACAGAAAGAAAACTATATTATATCATCTATATCAGTTAATAATAAAATAGAAAAGCAAATATAAATATATATACTGTAATGGGTAATGTGCAAAATTTGTATAATGTCTAGATTAGTCAGGAGACTTCAATATTATCCAAGTGCAGTGAGTAAAATAAGAAATAGAAAGTATTTAATCTCATTTTTGACAGCATCCAGATAATCTTGACATTAGTCAGCAAGATTTGGATAATGTTGAAGAATATTTTTAAAACCAAGCACATTTATATATATTTATATTTTGTAACGTTATTTCAAAATTGGATTGTGGCACTGAACTAACATTCAAAATGTCCCATTTTGATGCTTTCTTTTTCACTAACCTTACCTAACTTAGCTTAACCCAACCTAACTTAAACTAACCAAAACTAAAAGAATAAACTACTTGATTGGTGGTAGAAAATTGAAATTTGTCAGTTGGTGTATGGACCACAATGAATGTCTGAACATTCTTAAATTTCAAAATTTCAAAATTTCTGAAACTTAAAAAATGTGGTTAAAGTTGTGAATTTGGCAAGATGGTAAAGAGACCACCACAAAAGCCATACATTTTTAAAACTTGAAATTACAAAATGGGAGAGTGGCTTTAGAGATAGTGAAACTGGGTATATGGTTTGAAGGAGAGCTAAGAATTTCAAAAACTAGTAAAAAAGTTTCAAACTGTGGTAGAAAATTTAAATATTGGCAAGCAGTTAGAACAACCAACACAAATAATCAAAAATCTAACAAATTATTGAAAAATTTTAATTCAAAAATGCTTCTCAGTGTGGAATAAAATTGAAATTTGGCATGTAAGTGAATACACTTTCCCTGATAACCGAATGATGTCTGATTAAATAGAATTTCAAAATTGATATCTTTTTAAAAATAAGGTGGCCCAATGGCTAAATAATTTTATAATAGTGGAAATTGATTTAAAATAAGGAAAAATAAACGAATAAGAGTAAATTTAATGAAGAAAGCCCACCCAGGAAAAGAGGAAAATGTGGGATGAATCCAATGCACAAATGTGACATCTTCTTCCTTTCTTCTGTCTTCTATAATAGAGGTAGTCACACACACATTTAAGCACAAATAGGTTAATACATTTTTTATTATTATTTATATAACCATTGCTCTAGATGATCAAAAAATTATTCGCATACCCTAATGGGTAGTAAGATGTTATGCCGGAAAGAAAAAAAAAATCTTCCGTTAGGCAGAAAATGCCGGTTTCTAAGTGGGGTGGGGAAAGATAGAGAAATTAATATTTCAATAAAGGATACCACAGTTAACATTCACCCTTGACACGACAGGACAAAGCCCCAACTTTTGTTTGTAAAAACTAAAAAACATATTGTGGGGCAAGGGTTTAAATTCCAACTGGGGACACTTGATGTGTTTTTCAATTTTGTTTTGAAAGCTATTAACATAAAGATTAATAATTTAGTTTATATTTATTTTAGTTTAATATAGTATTGATGCAGATTACCTGTGTGAAGAACAGTTAAAACTGCTAATACTGGGGTTTACAACCTTCTCACCAAGCGCCACAATTGGCAAATTGGATATAAGGGTAGGTTAATTTGAATTTTATAAATTTCGAGTAAAATAAACTTTTTCCTGACAGCGTGAAAATTTTAATTTCATGGCGGGTTTCAAAATTGTATGCTTAAGACTTACTATAAAACCCTGAGAAATAAAAACATTTTTATTTTAAATGGTAGGGGTGGAACAGCTATTTAGAATAGTTCACCCCCAAAATTATTTGAAATTTGGATACTACTTGAGGCTATTTAAAGTAGTCCTCTTTTGGCAAATTTTTGAAAATTTTGAGGCTTCTAAAAGCTATTTTAAGAAATGCTCAACACAATTTTTTTTTATAAATTAAGATTCCATAGACTATTTATAGAATATTCTTCACCCATTTTTACTTTCTCTCTATCTTACAGGTAGAGAAAGTATTGTGATCGTCAAAAAAATCGAACTCGAGATTTTGATGAATTTTTACGTTTCATGACTTCCTGAATCCGAAAAAGTGGTTTTTGAATTTCCGTCTGTCTGTCTGTCTGTCTGTCTGTCTGTCTGTCTGTCTGTCTGTCTGTCTGTACCTTCAACTAGAGCCTAAACTATTTTACCGATTGAGCTGAAACTTGATATCTAGGGTTTTCATAGGGTTGCCCCGAGGGGTTTTTGGAATTGGATATCTACCCCTAAAATTAAGGGTAGTTTACTGAAGGGCAAAAAGAGAAAAAGTCGATTTTCTCAAAATCGGCTCTAACGATTTTGATTAAATTTTATTTATGAACATAAATAAATATTCCAAACAAAATGGCTACTCTCAATATTTCGGCAAAATCGTTTTAAGGGCTCCGGTCTGATGCGTAAATTAACATTTTTTATAATAGCTCCGAAACTATTTGAGATATGAAATTACTTAGCATTACAAATATGTATATATATTTATAATACAAATATTTTATTCGAAACATATTTTTATAAAATCAATAACTTTCAATATATACGCAATTATATATATATTTTTAACTTTTTGGGCAATAAAGATTAAGTATTGCGACCGTAAGAAAAACTAACCTGAAATGTTGATGGATGTCGACGTCTCATGACCCCCCGAACCCTTAAAAATAGTCTTTGCAATGCCGTCTGTCTGTGTGTCTATTAAAACTTAAAATTAAGGGTAGTTTACTGAAGGGCAAAAAGAGAAAAAGTTGATTTTCTCAAAATCGGCTCTAACGATTTTGATTAAATTTTATTTATGAACATAAATAAATATTCCAAACAAAATGGCTACTCTCAATATTTCGGCAAAATCGTTTTAAGGGCTCCGGTCTGATGCGTAAATTAACATTTTTTATAATAGCTCCGAAATTATTTGAGATATGAAATTACTTAGCATTACAAATATGTATATATATTTATAATACAAATATTTTATTCGAAACATATTTTTATAAAATCAATAACTTTCAATATATACGCAATTATATATATATATTTTTAACTTTTTGGGCAATAAAGATTAAGTATTGCGACCGTAAGAAAAACTAACCTGAAATGTTGATGGATGTCGACGTCTCATGACCCCCCGAACCCTTAAAAATAGTCTTTGCAATGCCGTCTGTCTGTGTGTCTATTAAAACTTAAAATTAAGGGTAGTTTACTGAAGGGCAAAAAGAGAAAAAGTTGATTTTCTCAAAATCGGCTCTAACGATTTTGATTAAATTTTATTTATGAACATAAATAAATATTCCAAACAAAATGGCTACTCTCAATATTTCGGCAAAATCGTTTTAAGGGCTCCGGTCTGATGCGTAAATTAACATTTTTTATAATAGCTCCGAAATTATTTGAGATATGAAATTACTTAGCATTACAAATATGTATATATATTTATAATACAAATATTTTATTCGAAACATATTTTTATAAAATCAATAACTTTCAATATATACGCAATTATATGAATTTTTTTAACTTTTTGGGCATTAAAGCTTAAGTATTGCGACCGTAAGAAAAACTAACCTGAAATGTTGATGGATGTCGACGTCTCATGACCCCCCGAACCCTTAAAAATAGTCTTTGCAATGCCGTCTGTCTGTGTGTCTATTAAAACTTAAAATTAAGGGTAGTTTACTGAATGGCAAAAAGAGAAAAAGTCGATTTTCTCAAAATCGGCTCCAACGATTTTGATTAAATTTCATTTATAAACATTAATAAATATTCCAAACAAAATGGCTACCCTCAATATTTCGGCAAAATGGCTTTAAGGGCTCCGGTCTGATGCGTAAATTAACATTTTTTTAAATAGCTCCGAAACTATTTGAGATATGAAATTACTTAGCATTACAAATATGTATATATATTTATAATACAGATATTTTATCCGAAACATATTTTTATAAAATCAATAACTTTCAATATATACGCAATTATATGAATTTTTTTAACTTTTTGGACATTAAAGTTTAAGTATTGCGACCGTAAAAAAAAAAACTAACCTGAAATGTTGATGGATGTCGACGTCTCATGACCCCCCGAACCCTAAAAAATAGTCTTTGCAATGCCGTCTGTCTGTGTGTCTATAAAAACTTAAAATTAAGGGTAGTTTACTGAAGGACGAAAAAATAAAAATTTGGTTTTCTCAAAATCTTCTTAAACGATTTTGATTAAAATTCGTATCCAGGCGTTGATTAAGATTATAAATAAACTGGCTATTTTCATTTTCCTATGAAAATGATTTTTAGGGTACATTACAGAAGCGTTAATTTCCGTATCTCCACAACTATTGGAGAAACTAAACAACTTATCATTGCAAAATTGTAGGACTATTAGAAATAAAAAACTTTTATTTGACATATATTTTTATAAAAACAGCAGTTTCTGAGATATTTGCAAATATATTAATACAATTTTGTGAGCTTTAGTTGTAAACATATACTACTTAAGTCTTAACGCAATAATACTCCAATGCCATAGAGTAATTAAATATAAGTATCTAAAAAAAGTATGTTATTTTTCCTTAAATCTCTTAGGAGAAATGTTTGCATAGCAATGATCTATCTCCATTTTAGACTCAATAGTCAATATTTACATTTTTTATTGGTCAAAATGCATAAATGAATAATTAAATATCAATGCGATGACTTGAAGATCTGCAACACCTTTTAAAATGTTAAAATTTTAACCAGAAATCGAAATTTTAATACGAAGTGTTGACCCTTGTGGAAGACATTAAACTGTTTGAAATGCTCTTAGGTGGACAAAGATGCGCCTCTTTTCTCATTGATTCTATATCATTGTATATTATTTTATGCGTGTTATTATGTTGAGTGGTGATGATACAATGTACATTATTCCGTTCAGAAATCTTACGAGTTTATAGAAAGAGAGAGAAAGTCTGTGCGGTGTGCCGTACCATTTATTTTTAATAGATGCCCCTAAAAGCTATTTGAAGTGGTCTTACACCAGACAACTTTTAAAATTGAATGATGCCCTTAGAAGCTATTTGGAATGTTCCTCGCCTGGATCTATCTTTTTAATTAGATGCCATTAGAAACTATTGAAAATGGTCTTCCATCAAAACATTTTTAAAAATTTAAAGATTTTAGAAGCTAATTGAAGTGGTCCTAGCTGGGTGTTTGTTTTTTAATATATGCATATAGAAGATATTTGAAGTAGCTACCTACGGGTATTTTTTTTTAATATGATGCTTCTATAAACCATCTAGAATGATATTCCCCTGGACAATTTTTGAAAATTTAATGCCTCTACTAGCTATTTGGAGTTCTTTTTCCCTGCCAAATTTTTGAAAATTGAATGACTCGTTAAGTTATTTGAAGTTTGATACAAGGCCATCTTTAAGTTTAATATTAAAAACTTTGGAAAATTTTTGGGAGGGTTTGAACCCCATAGCCCCCCTTCCTCACTACATCCAGCCTGAAACTCTTAAATTTCATAATGGAGCTCCAGGATATATGGAAGGGGAGAAGGGAGTTGTATAAGTAAATAAAAACTTTTTAGGGGGAGGTAGAACATTTAAATTTAAATTAATGTAAGGGATCACTTCAAATAAACTAAAAAATGTTAAATAGTTGATCCTTCTAAAAGGGAAATGGTGGAATGAAGGGTTTCAAAATTTCCTTCCATGTGGAAAAATAATATCTGGCTAGAACTGGTCCAGATCTGGGGTAGATCTGGGGCAGATATCATTCTGATCAGAGCCAGATCTGGGGCAAATCTGGCATTCCCAGATCTGGCCATTTCAAGTTCTGGGCCAGATATGGCATTTTTCCACATGGGCTAGACTAAAAGAATAATTAACTACAGTGGAACCTGGATAATTCGAACTTCAAGGAACCAGGAAAAAATTTGAATTAAATAATATTCTTAAAAGGAATTGAAAAGAAACACAGTTAAGTTTGCAACCAAGCTCAAAAACTTTATTCGATGTATTTGGACATAATCTGTTCACAATTTCTTTAAAAAATCGGAGATTTTAATCTGTTTTCCTGATTACAGTCTTTCAGTCATACATAGTGTATTATTCTAATAGATGTATTGACTGGAGAATTGAATCACTTACATTGTTGCGACTTTCAAAAAATGGCTGAGTTCTTGGATATGTTTATGGCTTCTGCCGCACTTGGGATGGGTCTTTCCTGAATTACTGAAGAATTGTCCTCTTCATCACCAGATACTCCATCCTCAGCCTAGATCTTACTGTTGAGAACTTCGGCGACTATGTCCCCATCAGTAACTTCACCACACACTGCCACATCTTCAGCCACGCTGATGAATTCCACATAGGAGATAGCAGGATCAGGATAACTTCCTCCTAGTTGTCAATAGCTGGCGCAGCTTCAGTCACAGTTTCTCCGTCATTTTATTTCTTGATAAAGCCAGTTTTTTAAAAAACGATTCTTAATGGTTTCAATTTTCACTTGGTCCCACCCTGCTTACTAAACTAAACAACAAAACAAAATAAACTCGCTGTCACAAGAATATTGTTACAACTGAATCACTAAGAACAGCGCACCTACCTGCTCGAGAAGTTCGGCCTTGACTAACGTAGTACAAAACTGTATGTGTAAACAAATACGTATGGTTGAGTGTAGGAGGATTAGGGGCATAAAGAAGGGTACTAACCCCAATCCAACTTCACCACCCCTGTTTCCAAAAATATAACAACACGGCACCGCAACTAGAAGTAGGAAAACAATACTGCACAGTACATTACAGCTTACAAAAAGTTTGAATAAACCAAAACAAAATTCGAACTATCCACGTTTTTTAACATTGTTTTAATACAAAATTCATGGGACCGGGTGAAAAATTCTACGATTTAAAGACGATTTCGAACTACGGAAGTTTGAATTAGTCAGGTTGCACCGTACTTCTCACAGTGGCAGAAGATTTACATTTTTTAGGCTTGTATATGGAGCATCTCAAATAGCTAAAAAAGGTATGAAAAGTTTAAATTTCAAGTTGAAAGAGCGGAAAATGGGGTGGTTAAGTCCCCTAAACATTTTCAAAGCTAAAATAAAAAACAATTTTTGGAGGGGTGAATAATTGAAATAAGGTATGTAAGTAAATATGCCTTCCTTTATATTGAAGCCCAGGGACAGTCTAAAATGTATATAACTAATATTGAACACTATTGTCTATATGGTTACAGTTGAAATTTAGAAAGCTTGTAAAAAAACACAAAAATATAGCCATTCAGTCTAAAAATTCAAATTAGAAATGTGAGATTGAAAAAACTTGACAGCTTTCATAAAAAAATTAGAAAATCTAACTTTTGGCATGTAAGAAAATTTAAATTTGCCAAGTTGTTAAAAGGACCACCCCACATAGCCATACAAGTTTGAAAATTTTGAGCTTAACAATAAAGTTATGGAAAATAGTGGGAAGAGGGGATTAAATTTCCTAAACTTTTAGAAAGAAAAACTTCTTGATCTGGTGGAAAACTTTAACTTTGTAAAGGCAGACGAAAAAAAAGTCAAAAATAACCGATTACAAGAACTATGGATTATTTTAAAAGGGATCCATTGGATTTCCAATACATAGCTAAAAACCAAATGTTAAACTAGCGCCTTCTAGGAGCAAAATATCAATTAAAATAAACAAACTCTCCCAACATAGTTTGGGGACCATGGTTCTCTTAGCAAAATCATGATTCTCAATATTTAATTGGTTTTTGTACCAGAGTTTATTGTTTCACTTATGCTCTTTGGTGGAATGTGATTATATTTTTTACAACAGGTTTTTGTAACCATGAGTATTTCTTTTGTTTCACTTATATTATTATCGTTCTTAGGTAAAGAATGCGTTGTCATAGATTGAATTTGTTTGTGCACTCAGATTTTGGACTAGAAAATATTTTGTTTTATAGATTTGATTTATTTTAAATTTACTAAGTGCCATAGTTGGTTTGTGATTGCCATAGCTAGCTAAGGATTGTACATGGAGAAACAATCAAAATGTGGGCAGCCAGATTTTGAACATATCCGATTTTATATAGTTTTGATGTGGGCTACCTGTGCAAAGATTGGGTCAAACTACCAGTATTAAGTAAAATAGTATTTGATTAGTTTAGTTTATTTAAGGATTTAATAAGCACTTTTATCAATTTAATGTAAAAAAACTTAGGACATCATACTAAACTTCATATCTAATTCTATTTCAACCTAGAAAACATATATATACATGCATATAAAAATTTACAAAACATAATGTTAATAACTGTAAATTACTCCTGTAGAATGTGTAGCCTATATAAAAGCTTCAACAATTGAATTAAAGTGGTAGAGTTTTATTTGTTTATTTACTAAGAATTTTGAATTTTTTCTTTTGATATTGATGAGATAAATTGTTTTCATAGAAAGCAGAGGCACAATTAGCATATGAGCTGCAAGCTGCAAAAATCCGCCAAAAAATTCGTAACGAAGAAATTCAAATTGATGTGGTGGAGCGTCGTAAACAGATAGAGATAGAAGAGCAAGAAGTACAGAGGAAGGAGCGTGAGCTAAATGCTACTGTGCGACTTCCAGCAGAAGCTGAGAGTTACCATGTGCAGATGATTGCGGAAGGCAAAAGGTATAGACCAAAATCATAAATATATTCTCTTAAGAAATATTCCACGAGAAAGCAAATAGTCATTCAGGATTATGTTGAAAAATGGTTATAATATTAATATTTAATAATGGCTACTGAACGAGGACATAGAAAGGGGTGTAAATTAATAGTTTGATGTATCCCCCTAGGTGAGGTCCATATACATGTATTAACTCTTTTGGAGGTTAGCTAAAGACATAGTAACATTTTCTAGTAGACCCTCCCTAGAAAAATAAGCTCTCCATGCCCTTGCTACAGACTAAACACAGCATAGTGTGAAAATGACAGCATTTCACATCATAACATCTCTTTAAGAAGTGGTGGGAAGGTCTTGAGTAAGGTTTGTATTTTGGAAGCTTTTATGACAAGACTTTTTTTTTAACATAAACTAGAGATTGTTCAAGTAACACAGTGTGATTTTTGTTATCCTAACGGCTCTGGAATATCTGTCATGAGAATTGTGAAATGTTAAATAAAAATAAAATATTATGTTTAAATGCCAATATTCTCAGAATATATTTCTAGATGCTATTGTTATATCAATATCTTGAAAATATAATTAAATATTATTGCTTAAGCAATATTTTGATTACTTATACTTAATTAAACATCAACATAAAAAACACAAAATTACATTCATTTACTTGTTTTCCCTTTCACTTCATGTTAATTTCAATAAATATACTCTAACAAGTGGGAATAAATGCTTGATACAAGATACATTAATGGGTGTAATCATATACTTTAGTTATTAACTTGTTATTTTGTTTTAGAACTCAAACAGTGGAAGTGGCTAAGGCTGATGCTGAGAAGATAAAGAAAATTGGTGCTGCAGAAGCCTATGCAATTGAAGGTGTGGGCAAGGCAGAAGCTGAGCGAATGAGAATGAAAGCAGCTGTTTACAAGCAGTATGGAGAGGCTGCCATCTTATCACTTGTGTTGGATGCTTTGCCGAAGGTAATATTGTCTATCGAGATATTTTTTGCATTTTAAATTAAAGACAAATACAAGATTGCAAGTTACAGTATAATATTCCCCTGCTTAGAACTACTGTTGGTTTCTGTTCATTCCTAATTAGGAATTAACTTTATTAAATATGTCATGTTTGTTTCATTATTAACACACTTTAAACATAAATATATGGAATTAAATAACAGACTAACAAAACAGAAACTGTAATAACAGGAACTATCAAAAGGATAAACTCAATTTCAAGCTGAAACATGTGTTACTAAGAGTTAGAAACAAACAATACAACTTATTTAGAATTTCACACAGCAACAAGCAAGAATCTAGATTAACAAGTGATTAAATTAGAATATTTAAACATCTTCTAAATGCATTGAACATGATATAGCATGAAAGTCTGTATATCATTATTAGTAAGAACTCAACTCGAGTAAGTAAGAATAAACAATAGATATAATAATTCCCACTAGTATTTCAAAGGAACGAACAGGAATAAGAAAGTGGTTTTAATAGTGACTAACAATAATGTGTAGAAAACATCAATATATTATTAATACAGTAAGGCCCCCCTTTATGGCGTTTCACTGATATGGTGATTTTCAATTGTATACATGTTCACTAGGTTCCTTCCAACGGTTTTTGGCATGACGCGTGCAGTGAATGGTGTTGGACTCCATTTTATATCAAATTCAGTCTGTAAATATAGTAGTGATGGTTTCTATCAAATGATTTAAATTATTGATTACCAAATTAAAAAAAACTATTGAATGAACTTACTAGTTTTCATTTGATTGTTTTTATTCAATTGTTTTCATTTGACTGAATAAACTACTCATTTGTAGCTTCTGTGTGTGTGAATCATAATCCCCAGCCATAACAAAGATGACTACTTAAAATTATAGTAGCAGGTATTTATACACTTGCCTGTGCCATTTAATGCAAACACACTATAAATATAAACACAGATCAATTATTATATTCTTTTCTGTAGGTTTCACCTGTTGGTTTTGTGAGTGTAAAGTTCTTGATTTGAAAAGGTGTTTTATTTCTCCATTTGTTTAGTAAATTATTATTTTAGCTAATATGAACTTGTAACACACATTTACCACGTATGTTTTGCTTAGAAAAACGATAAACCGAATACAAAACTTTAAAGTTGATTATAAATCAGGGAAATGATTTCTGATAGCGGACCTTATAAAAACAAATATTTCATTTAACTATAACTGTTGTTTTACCTACTAATAAATATGACTTAACACTATGCATTCATGTTACTTTATTCACTTTATTGGAAGTCACAGATTACCGTCCTTCCCATCATAGAACATAACAATATCAAAGACCTTTACTTAATAAAAAGAGTTTGATCCTAATATCCAAGAAACCCATTCAACTACTTTTGTCTTACAAATATAATCTTCCTGGTGGTTTTGTAATTCTCTTAGATTTCGTAAAGTAAAAAGTCTTCTCTTTTTTTTTCATCCTTATTACCTTCTGCAGGTGAATTGGTTTCATTTGGATATTCCATAAATTCAATTTGTTCTAACTCACTTCTGTTTGGAGTTCCAGTAACAATTGCTTAGGGAGCAACATTTTCCTTTGAACAAAATATAACATACCTAGTGGATCGTTGTAGCGATGGCTACAGATTTTTTCACTAAAATGTATTACAAACTTTTGATAGTGAAAATATCTTAGGTAATAACCATCACTCGACTTTCTAGTTAAAAGTTTACTCGTCAATGGCCGCCAACTTTACATATACATTCATCTTCAGGTGTTTGATTTAAATCAAAACTTATTTTACCGCATCACACCACGATAAAAACTTTAAACGACCCCTCTCCCAGATCTCTGTATATTTGTTGCATCAAACTACTCAAGTAAGAATTGAGCTGAAATTATTTCTAACCAAAGAGAAATATTTTATTTACTTATATACAGCTATCCATAAATCATGGTTTCTATGGCGATGTAAACAAAGAATGCTTGCACAAATGAGTCACTGCCCAAATAGAAGAAAAACACGAATAAATTGATTGAGTTTTAGTTTTAGGATATTATTTTTGCCGACATCACAGACCCCTAACCTTTAAAATGACTGTACATTTGTCAAATTTGGTTCAGCCATTTTCTCGTAGTTTAAATTACATTAAAAGGGCCTATCAAATTATACATAGGAGCAGAAGTAAATATTTAAAGACAAAGAAGAGGAAGGATAAAAATCAACAATGCAAAAAAAACTTATATACAGTATATCATTATTTAATCTAATATCATCGGTTTGCTTAGTAAATATAAAAATAATGGTCGTAATCTTTCTTATTTTTTACACCATACCCCAAAAGTAAGTGTTGATCTGATAATATTTGTAACCAGAAAAAATATATATATATCTCTACACTCATTCACAAATCAGAGTTCCCATGGTGATGTAAACAAAGAATGAAAAACTAAAAATTCTCTGAGAAACTCAGCTTTTAGTTGGAAACTACTTTATTTAGTGACATCCTAAACTCCCCAACCTTTAAAATGAGATTTCGTTTGTCATATGTTCAGCGATTTCCTGGTAATTTCTACTACAGGAAACGGGCTTATCAAGATAACCATTGGCGTTGTCAATTGTCCTTTCTGTAAATGGCCTAGGAAAGTTTTATGGGCAGACGTTATATTTCACGCATGGTAAAGTGAGATTCCAACTACTGCATGAACCATGTATCATTTGTTGGAGGACGACATTGTGAAGCTTTGGGTACTGTGTGGGGTTGGTTCCGTTCTGACGAAACTAGATCATTTATACCCTCTGGTTCTCTGCGTTTGGCTATATTTTCGAGGGTGAGCAGTATGTGGCAATGTGGAAGTTCTCGTTTTTGGATATCAATTACATATACATACGCCTTTATTTTGCCAAACACATTTTGTCTAATTAAATCTCCTTTCAGTTCTTTTAGTTGCAATGTGAACACGCAAGCCACAATATCAGGCTGATCAGCTGGTTTTTTTATTCAGGAGCATGGCATAGGCTATTTTAGACCATTTTGGATTACAGATGAATGTAAAGAAAATGTTGGGTTTGCCATATTTTTGAACAAATACCATTTTGTCAAAAAATCGTAGACCTACTGTTCGCAAGTTTCCTTCTCTTGTCAATATTTCTCCTGCGTTTTATAAAATAAAAATTGCATAGTGGTTCTTGGTGGGGAATCAATTGGTGGTGGTAGGTCCTAATTGTACCAATATATTTTACCCTGAATCAAGAGAGAGTGTACAATTTTGGGAGAGCTATTGTGTGAAAGAAAGAGAAAATGTGAGGGGGTGTGAGAGTGGGTTTGAGAGAGAAAGTTAGAGAAGGAGAGATTAGTTTAGAGAGATAGAGTTTATGAGGGAGAGTTATAGAAAGAAATTGAGAGATGAATTTGAGAAAAAGAGAGTTTGAGAGAGAGTGAGTTTGAGATAGAGAGAGTATTTGTAAGAGAGCGTTCAAGAGATAGAATGTTTGAAAGAGAGTGTTTGAGAAAGAGAGAGAGAGAGTGTTTGAGAAAGAGAGAGCATTTAAAAGAGAGCTTAAGAGAGAGTATAATAAAGATAATGTGAGCGAAATTGTGTGATTGAGTTTATGTGAGGGTAGAGAGGGTGTGAGAGGGATAAATTGTGTGAAAGAGAGAGTGTTAAAGAGTTTGTGTGTGTGTGTGTTTGTGTGTGTGTGTGTGTGAGGGAAGAGAGTATGAGTGAGAGTGTGTGAAAGCATGAGAGAGAATGTGTCAGATAGAGATAGAGAATGTGAAAATATAGATGTGGTACACAAAACATTACAATACTTTGAAATATCATTCCCTCAAAATTAAGCATCAACATGGAAACATAATTGAGCATACTGTATTTGTAAGCATGTGAAAAGATAGATGGAGTACAAAAAACATTACTTTTAAATATCATATCCTCAAAATCAAGCAGTATAATGAAAACATAGCTTAATTTATGTATTTGTATTGTGTTACAATTTGATAAATTGAACATCAAAACCCATTATATGATTAAAATTCACATCAAAATCCATTATTTGAAAAAACTGAACACCAAAACTCATACTTAGCTGTTTAGAATGGCTATTTTTAAACATTATTCAAGATAATTTTATCATTTTTGAGCTTATAATACATACCAAAACATATTTAAACATAATTTTATCAGGTGCAAAACAAAACGTAGACAATATTTTCACGAACTTAACAGCCTAACCTTTTAATTTTCAAATTATACTCAATATTATTAATTTAAATGTGAATTAATGATAACATTCCAATAAAAAATAAATTTTTTTCCAGCTTAGGAATCTCAAATTAATTAGATGTGTCATGACTAGCATTCAAAGAGAAATATTCCTCTAAATAGAAAATTGTGATATGTTCAGACCAACAATTAATGAGGATTGAGTTATTATTTTTCAGTCAAAGAAATATATTTTATTTATAGATTTACAGCCATGAATAAAATAACGGTTTCCATGGTGACTAAACAAAGAATGAAAAAGTGAAAATTCTCTGTGAAAATTGGGTTTTCGTGGAAAACTAATATTTTTCTCGACATCCTGGACTCTTAACCGTTAAAATGAGTGATTGGTTGTCAAAATCTGTTCAGTCATTTCCTCGTAAGTTCTATTACCGGAAACGGGCTTATTAAATTATATATAAGCTATATATGGAATTGCAGACTCCAAATCAAATACATTTCTTTTAAAGTCTTGTGTCTTTATATGATTTTGTTTTAAATTGTCAATATGTACATATTGAATTCTCCCATTTACCTTAACAGGATACATAATTGAACTTATTCTTTTTACAATAATACCTTTTTGGAAATTGCCATTGTTTCCCTTCACAGTTTTAACTAATACTGTCTCTCATGGAAAATTAACATCAACCACTTTATCAGTTTCAACAATTTTAGTTGCATGTTTGTCAATTTTACAAAAAGTTGACTTCAACATTAATAATTTTGTTCTGGGCTTATGTTTAAAAACTACTTCTGTTGTACAAATGCCAGTTTTTGAACTAGGTGTATTATTATAAGTAAATAAAAAATTATTTAACCTATGCTTCATTGTGATATTACTGTCTTCATACTGATACTTTCTAAAACATTTCATTAGTGTTTACACCCCTCTTTCCGCATGACCATTAGATGAAGAGTAATAAGGTGGGAGACCTACTAGCTTTTATCCCGGTTCTAACCTTTTCTACCAGTAACAAAATATCAACATTCTTATATTTTAGAAAATTAATTTGAACTCTCGCCCAACCTTTTGAGGCCCTTGGCCAGCAAACAGTTTTGTTTTTTCCACTTACATTCTGATTTAGCTGACAATTTACACAGTATATGGCTACCGCTAACAAATCTGCATCTAGATTTGGCGACAACAAAATATTTCTTGCTAACATTTTGATTTGAATCACACCAGGGTGATTTTCATGTAACATATGTTATTCAAATTTATCCTCCATAGTTAGTCTCGACAACACATCTGAATTCTGAACATGTTTCCTGTATTTTATTTAATAATCCTATGTTGCTAAAATTAAGGCTTATCTCTGTAATCTTGCAGTAGCCAAGATTGGTACCCCTTCCTTAGACCCTACCAGTTTCTGTAATGGCTGTACATCTGTTACAATTATTGTAAGCTTATGGTCATTCAAACATTCATAAAATTTGCAAACAGCAAATATTTTTGCTAAAGACTTGTGTGTTTTAAAATAGTTTTTATGAGCACTACTAAGCATTGAACTTGAAAACATAACTGCTCTTTCCTCAGAATTTACTACATTACACAATACAGCAACCCATCCTATACGGCGACGCATCTGAAACTACTACTATATGTAAATCTGGATTGAATGACACCAGAACTTGTTTTTCTCTTATCAATTTCTTACTAACTTCAAAAGCTTTTTGACACACATCACACACACTAGCACCAAGCTTTATTTTTTTTCTGAAGCTCATACAGCAGTTTCAAAATAGAAGACCTTTTTAGTAAAAATTTAGCAAGCCCAAGTGTGATCTAAACTGCGATACAATTATAGGTGTTGTACAATTTTCAATTGACCTCATTTTTTCGTCAATTGGGTGAATATCAAATATTTCATTTCTGTTGCCCAAATATTCAATGCTTTCCTCAATGATTTTACACTTTAAGATTTATTTTAACACCAAACAATTCTAATCGCTCCAATAATTTACTTACTTTAGTTTGACAATCTTTCATATCTCTACTTGAAATGAGGATGTCATCAATATAACAAAAACACCTTCTTTGTTGCCTAAAATGCTATCAATAATGGATTGAAACACTGCCAAAGAAAAAGCTATTCCTTCAATCAACCTTTTTAATTCAAACTGTCCTAAATAAGTATTGACCACCATTACTTTTTATGACAAATCCATAATAGTAAAAACTTTCTCCATCAGATAATGAGGCAAACAACACACAAACTTAAACCTTTATATTTTTTTAGGAACTACAACCCATAGTAAGGCCCATTCTGATATCGTAATAGGTTCAATTACTCCTTTTTTCCTCAACTCTCCAAATTCTATTCCTACTTCTGCCCATAATATTTAAACATAAACACAGATCACTTCAATATATTTTTTCCTAATCTGATCACTTCCATGAACCTCCAGAATGGCAATTTTATTTATGGAATTTACCACTAAATATCTCTTTTGGACTACTGATTTAAGCCCACAGCCAATTTTTGCCCAACATTGGATACTCAGATCGAGATTGACACACTACAACTTGGCAAACTTTGTTTGTAGCCCTGCACATTTTAAAATATTTGACCTAACACTTTATTATCTTTGCCTGGTGCTGAATTTAGTTTTAATGAACATCCTGCTAATTTATTGTTTCTAAAGTATTCTTTGTGAGTACTCACGGAGCAACTGAAGCCCCTGTATTTATCTCAATTTTTAACTTTTGATTTTCAATTGACATTGCTACACATAACAATCCTACTTCTTGCAACTTTTTTTTTTCAAACAAGTCCAGTATTTAACATGACATGTAGACTCTTCGAATTCAACATTTCCTTGATACCTGATTTTTCTCAAGTTGTTTGATCTTAATGAGACTGTAACTCCCAGACAGTTTTTTTTTTCTCTTCGATGCTCATACTTTGATGAACTTAGTTCTGACACCAACACTGCTGATGGTTGTATCTCCTTGATTTGTGAATCAGCCAATTCCAAATTTATAGCTATGGAACATGCTTTCTGAATTCTGAGGTTAACTTCAATTAGTAGCTTCCTCTGCATACTCACTAATCTCAACTCGTAAAAAAAATATATTTCTAAGAGTGTCCTCAAAAAATGCTCCAAAATCTCAGTTTTTTTGCCAACCATTTTAATTGAATAATATATTTCGAAACACCTTGGTTAATTATTTGATCCTCTTATGTGTTGAACTAAATCCTTTAATTCCTTAATTTTAAATCAAATCTGGAAAAAAACATTGTTCATACCACGTTATATTGTATATTATACTCTTTGTATTAATATTTTAAGGTGTCACCCTATGTTTTAACACTATTCATCAACTCGTTTGAGCGTTATATTTTGAGTTGATGATGCATTGTAGTTTTATCTAATTGTTCATATCATATACTATGTTTCGCTATGAAAATTTTATTTAAATTGTACATTTTAGTGCTTGTCAATTTCACGTAATACATTAACCACTTTATTAACTGCTTAATTTATAAATTAATTTTATAATTTTTTAGTTCAACTTATCAAAGTATTAACTTTCTTCACAAAACCTTTCACCTTTCATTAAATGCCTTGGAGCATAGTAAGTTATAAGGACCACAATGAGCTGATCATAAATCTTGTTGGTTTGAAATTCAGGAACAACTAAATTTCTTAATACTCCATAATTCTGAACTTACTATCGTAATGAATAAAACAACTTTTTATTCATCTTTTAATTGATTTATAACAAAATATTATTCTAAGCGTTCCACATAAGAATTGAAGTCTTCCAATAGACACTCATTTTCTCAATTTTCTTGATAAAATCCATCTGACTTTGTTTCACAACTAACTAAATCATAAAAACCTCAAAATAGCCAAACATATTATTCTTGCTCATCCATGCTGCTACTTCAACCATCAAATTAATTCACTTCCCATCTGTTTTAAATGCAATAACGTTATTGATCCCATCCTCATCACCATTTAAGTTGTCTATTGCATTAATATTAATTTAGGAGATGGTTAGGATATTTACTAGTCTGACACCATAGCTCAGTCGTTAGCGTGTTTGTCTACTGAGCTAAGGGTCACGGTTCGATTCCCGATATGGCGGAAAAATTTATCATTGGTGAAATGTGAGTTTACCCTTTCACAGTGATTAATTAACGGCCGTGGACTGGATGTTGTACCTCCTCTAGTCTTAAGTTAGATTCTAAGGCATATGAAGCTATGACAGGCCTAGAAAGCCAGTAGTGGAAAATATATGGCTTGAATAAAAAACTTTGTACCATGCCACAGGCTGGAAACAGTAGTGGATTTAAAAAATGAATATTTTCTAATAAATATGCTGTAACACTAGATACAGACATGTTATGTTATTCTCTTCATCGGGAGTCACAAATTACCATCCTTTTCATCATAAAACATAACAATATCATACATCATAACAATGTCATACATCATAACTAGGGGGCGGATTTATAGGCACTAAAAATTTGAAAAAAGGCAGGCAAATAGGCACTAAAAATCACAAAAATAGGTACATAAATAGGCATTATAAAGTAAAAAAAAGCAATAAGTAGGCACCAAAAAGAAAAAAATTGGCACACAAAGAGGCATAGTAATGAAAAAAAAGCACCAAAACACTCAAAAATTGTATTATTCATTCTTAAAATCGAGCATACACTTTCTTTAAACACAAATTAATTACTATTAGAGTTAATTACCAAATACTTCTCAAGATTTTCAGGTGTAGATTTGGTTCTGTTTTTTTGATAACATGTTTTTATACTGTGAGAAATTTCTCTCGACTTCACATGAAGTCATCGGGAAAAACTTCAGACAGGCTAGCTCAGCTGAGCTAAGCTTGACTTCTGGGAGTGATGTAGTTTGTCCTTCTAGGATGTCTGCAATACTTGCCATCATTTTCCACCCAGGATTTCGCTGCAATACTCTGTTAAGTTTGTCGACTATGGCCGTGCCAACTGAGCCAGAAGCCTGATTCAGTTTTTATTATATGCCCCGAAATCTGGATTCTCCAGCTTCTTCCAAGGAATATTTGCAGCTACCAGTCAGCAAAAAATTGCTCTTGGGTTTTAATGGCATCGATAACTTCAGGAAAAATTGGTTGCGATCCTGTTTTCTTTCTGGAATTCTTCATACGTATTGCAGTATTTTTGTGTTGTTCTAGGTGATACTTCTCGCATTTTACCTAACTATTATAAATGGAAATTTTCATCCATTAATATATGTGCATCCTACAAATTAAAATCAACAAAGCATCACTACAAGAGAACTAGGATTATAATTTTTTTTGTAAGATATTTATGTTACACTTTGGTAAATATTTACACTTTGTCGTTGAAATACTTCAGTAAGAAATGAAACCTAGTTGTTTGAAGAATAGCAAAGAATCATGGTTTACTTTTAAACGGTAGACAAAATATATAATAAAAACCTTGACTTTCAAAATTAATCATTTCATTTACCCTTTTGAAAAGGTAACTTACCTCTTTGGAACATGGCTGACAAAAATTGTTTTGCCATCCGTTGTGACTTTCCTATCACCACCAATCCACTGTTTGAATAATAAACTTTTACACGATTTCTCTTTAGGTATTTTCTAATAGTTCAATAATCTACACTGAGTCCAATACAAAGAAATATTAATGAACAGATATGCACATCTAACAACAGCGTAATATACACAACCAATGAATGAACTGACACTGCTGTGAGCTAGAAGAAAATCTTCGTCACCAGTCTGACTAGTCTGAACCTATCACGAGTATCCACGTGGAGTAACCTAAGGAGTGAAGGAGGAGGGGGGGGGGGGGGGGAGCAACCGCAAGTATTTAGAAAGAAAAAAGGGGGTGGGAGGAAGAGAGAGATAAAAAAAAAGCACTTTAAGGCTCCCATTTGTAAAATAGGCACTAAACACCAAAATAGGCATTTATAGGCAATATAAAAGTTATCATGTTATCTTCGCAATCATCGAAAATAAACTTATACCTCAAAAACCTATGTTTCAAAGCATAGGAATAAAAAAGGCATTTAGGGCAAAATCCGCCCCCTAATCATAACAATAACAAGTAAAATATTCCACTTAGTAAGGTTGACTATTGATCAGCCCCAATGAAAATGAATTTGAAAACTTTTAACTAAAATGATTTTTAAATCATCAAATGGATCAATAGTTTAATACTATCAAATTATTTGATAGTTTTCATTTGATAGTGCCCATCACAAGTTTACAGCATTAGTGTACCCAGCATTTATCTGTATTTTCACAACTTTCCATGCTTTCAAACTTTTAAAATGAGTTAGATTATTCTATATGTTTTATTAAATTACTATGACTTCGAGATGTAATAGTGATAAAAAGAGAAACCATAAGTTTATATAATTTTTTTAGGCCTATCTCTCTTGCACCTTTTATATATGATATTGTAAACATGTTACTTTATATGCCTTTGAAATTTAATAAAGGCTATGTTCTGCTTTACAGCAGAGCTCTAGAACCTAAACAGCCATATTAATGGGGCCTTACCTTATATACTAATTATTGGGAAATAACAAATCTAGCAATGATCTGCATTAATGAGTTGAAATGAAAAGTAAATATTTCAATATTTAACTAGACTAAAAAGGAATCAATAATAATTTTAGTATTAACTCGTAGTAATGATTAGAATGTACATTAAATATAATTATAGCTCTCATTAAATAACAGGAATCATCATTGAAATATAATAGCAAGAAACAAGAAAAATAATTAAGTAATTTTAATAATAACTAGTAGTAGGTAGTGATTAGAAAGGAACAGTAAATCAAGTATTATTTCAAAGGTATTGAATAGGAATTAAAAGACATTTTAATAGTAACAGCAATTAATGAGTAGTCAAAGACAATAAATATATTAACACTATTGGAGTAATGAAAAGGAATGAACAATAAATCTAATGATATTTTACAATAATAGGAAGTAAGTTATATTAATATTTAAATAAATGGCAGAGTTGAGTATTACCGGTAACGAACAGTAAATCTAAGTTTATTTAAAATGAACTAATAGTAGGAATGAATAAGAGGCATTCTCTGGGTACACCAGTCCTATGTGGCACACCCATAATCATATATTCTTTCAATTTAAAAATGACACCTCAGGAATTAACTTTTCAAATTACCGGACTTTTCCAGGGTTTTCAGGAAAAAAAATTAAACTTTTTTACCTGATCATGTTTTACCCATTTATATAAACTAACTGTATAATATGGTATACCTAATTTAATAAATTACAGAATATTATTTTATATATCTATAAGGAAAAGCTATTTTCGCTTTGTGAGGTATTTGTAATATATTAGGAGAAGATACAGGAAAGGTTAATAGAAACACATAAAAGGAATGAACACAATATGGCTTTCACAATGAAAATATAACAGTTCACACTCTACATTGCCGCCATTGGACAAAGAGTTAATGGCTGCCTTTTGAAGAAAATCGATCATTACTACTGTCCAATTTCCTAAATTATGTTTAATTATTATTATTTTATAATACATAACTATTATTTTATAATGCATAATCAATCTACCAACCTTGAATTCAAGCGCGATGTCAACTTTCAACAACTTACTGAGCAAGTAATAGCATGCATTTCTCAACGGGATTATTTTCCACTCTAATATCGTCATGGTTAGTTAAAACTGTTCCTAAATATTTAAACTCATTAACCGTGTCAATCTGTTGTTCACAGTAATCTCTAAATTATCATCCTCAATCTTTGTTCTCTGTTTGGTCATGTACTTAGTTTGTTTCACTGTTAACTTCTAAACCTTACTTATGACAAAAATACATTTCGGTTGTTTAGAAACAAGGTGCTTAGAAAGATGTTTGGCTCAAACACGGATTAAAATATTCGGGAGTGGAGGAGTTGACATAATGAGTTCTATACCCTGTATTCATCACAAGACCTTGTTAGGGTATAAAATTTTGCAGGTTATGGAATGTTTTCAAACTAGAAATACTTGTTTAATTTTAGCAAGGAATTAGTCTGAACAAATTAAATAATCAGTATCTGTGTTGCTTTTTTGATTTTCATTCATTACTCCCACAAGTAAATGTAATGAAATACTTGTGCTGATATTATCTAGAGAATTTGATTGTTTCCTCCCATTCCAGCTAAATCTGAACAGAGTTTGCACACATGTGCAATATATAATCTTGGTCAAGGGGAAGAAAGAATCAAAGTAGCACAATGTGTCCAAGGTTGATTAGTATTAGTTTACTTGACCTCAATTTCTGTTTACAATATTGAAAAGGAGTTAACTAAATGTAATATTGAAGTTTCTCTTGTTTTAATTGAATGTAGGTAATGCCTGATATTCCCTTTTTTTTTTGTGGTCAAATTCCCTGACTTTTACCAGATTTTTTCTCACTTTTCCAATTCCTGAATATTCCAGGTTTTCCTGGTTTTACATGCCTGTGGCCACCCTGCACCTGGACACAGGAATCAGACCTAGGACCTTTAGCTTAGTATTCCAAATCACTTACCACAGAGCTATTCAGGAGTCGTCCCATGCCCAGGGTCATTCTTCACGCAAGCATTAAGGCAGAGTCTGTCATGCATGTTACCTATGAGCAATCAATTAAGATTATGAACTATCAGATAATGTGCCAACTTCGACCAAGAGGGCTTTAAGCTCTTAATAGTAAAATGACACTAGTATCACTGCGCATACCATGATTAATTAACTATAAGAGCTATTATTGTTTAGTACAGTCATAGCATATATAAATATCAAATTCTTTTAATAGGAAAATGACACCTGGATATGGTAATCAAACTCTGTACCTTTGGCTAAGTACGCTAATACTCTTAACACTAAACTATCCAGAATTATCCCCGTGCTCAGGATCATTCTTCACTCATATTTTAAGGCAGAGTCTGTAATGAACTCACGGAAATCGTTCGATACAAATTCATAATATCATTCAAAGTGTATAAAGGTATGCAAATGCAAGCTGTAATTTGCAATGCTAATCTATCCTTTTTCTTAGCACTGTGTTTTACTAACCACTTGGTTATATGCTTATTTTCTAATTACGCTTATGGGTTAGCGATGAGGAAGGGTACCCACACTTGCGTGAAGAGAGAGAGTGGTAAACTATTTAGGAAAAACCACGCTCATCACACCCGACAGATACATGGTTGCTCCTTCATTGGCAATCTAGTCTACTAAGAGAGTAATAGTGCCTTATACTATTTGGCCCCTGAAGCAAGTATCACAAAATTAATTAATGCTTCTTTCAACTAGATGCGGAAATAGGACAATAGGTGAAAGAACCAACCCAAGTTTTGGTGTCCAAATTTTTCTAAAACCCACAACTTAAGTTTAATATAATTTGTTAAGACTAATCAGCAATTATTACAGCTCACTTCATTCAAATTCTACTAAATTAATTTTCATTCCTACTCAATATTGTTATTAGTATTGGAACCCTTTTTATTTGAGAGGATGGATGGGAATCTATGAATAAGATCCAGCAAGAAAAAACTGTTTCAAGATTTTTTTTTTTAATTTGATGATTTTTGAAGCTATTGGAAGGGTATTTTTAGTGGTAATTTTGTTTTAATATAACCTCCCACTCATAACCATTTTTCTAATAATTGGATTCTTCTAGTAGCTATTTGGTGTGTTTTTAAGAAATGGTAATTTGAGTTTGATGGCACTTCTCCAAAACATAAACATTTTGTTTTCTTTTTAAAACTATATGCTTCTTGAAGCTATTAGAATATATATTTTTTTTAAATTGTAATTATGCTTCAATGCATCCTCCTACATGCAACCAAAAGTACCTTATTTATGACATTTTGGTTATGATACAGTCTTACTGCCTATTCAGCCTATCCTCAACTTACACTAAATTAAGGACTTAGAAAGTCAAAGTTGTAAAACAACTCGGAGGAAAACACTTTGAAATATATGTAGTTAATCGAAATTTAATATTTAATACATAAACATCAACTATTTTTGTTTCCTTCACAAATTTCAGAGGGGATGGACATCAACTTTTGTAAGCATTCCTATGGGTTTTATTAAAAGCGAGCATATGCAAAATAAAAATTGAGACTTAGTGTAGCTACCTATAGCTTTTTATCTAAATACATATGTCTTGACAAATCTTTGTACATTTCTTCATTATTTTTTATTTTATGGCCAGGTTAGTTTTAACTTAAATTTTGAAAATATCAGAAATGGTGTGAAACAAATCCAAAGGGGTGCAAGTTTATTTCAGGGAAGGGAAATAATTTATTCCAAAGGATGGAGCAATCAATACCCCTTCTGACCTTTCTAGATCTTCCATAACTGATTTTGTTACTTGCTCTTAATAATACTATTAGTATTATTCACTCATGTCAGTTACGATTAGAATCATATCTCCTTGTTCTTGTCAAATAAAATAATACTTCCAGTTAATCATTATCTGTCCACATCAAAAACTCTCAAATTTATTTCTCACTTCAGCCAACCACTATTAAATTTACGATTCATTCCTGATTGCTCATTTCAGTGTCTATTAAATTTACTACTTCCTTGTGTAAGTTATGTAATATTTTGATTTCGGTCGATGTTAAGTCTACTGATCAATCCTAATAATTATTGTTGCTAAAATGTAATCCATACCCTTTACTGTTTTTTTCTTTTACTCTTATTTATTACTGTTTATGTTATTTTCTGTTTAATTCTGTCCTTTTCTGTTGATTCTGGATTATTATTATTCGTCACTGTTACAATTACAGTCTACTCCTAATAATGTCCTCTGGTTGGTTTTCATATTTAACAACACATAATAAGTATTTTAGCAGTAATTTCTCAAAGGAACAAACAATAATTTCAAGCAGGGCCAATATATTTTATCTCAAAAATATAATTGTACTTTGTAAGAATATTGAATATGCTTGTTTATATTGAATCAAATTCATATTAAAGATAAATAAAATTATCATTTTATATCCAACTTAGAGGAATAAACTACTAGTATTGGAATGTATTTTAGGGAATATTACTTGTCAAGCACACTTTTATTATGACTTCCACAAATAACATTTTAAGATTTATCCAAATCATATTCATTCTTGAAGTTGTTTGAAAACTTTGGCATATTACTTTTATAATTTATCACTGAAATTTTCAGATTGCAGCTGAGGTTGCAGCTCCGCTTGCTAAAACAGAAGAGATAGTTCTATTGGGTGGAGATGATCGCACCACTGCTGAAGTTAGTAGGTTGGTGGGACAGATTCCACCTGCCATGCATGCCCTCACTGGAGTTGATGTGTCCAAGGTGAACAAATTCATACATAACTTTTATTTTATTTTAAGGCCTGATGCTAATATTGACCTTAAATATATTATCAGCTTTTTTGGACCTGAGATTGTCAACTTCAAATCATTGTAGTGCTGGTGGAGGGACAAAATTATGTATATGCATATTAATCCCTTCACGGCATTATTAGTGTGAAGTTAAGGTGAGGGATGTGAATACTCTAAAATTAAAATCAAATGTTAATTAATTATAGAGTTGATATGAATTGGTAAAACCTTGATTTTCTAGTATAACAGAGCAGTATTGATAAAAATCCCACCATTAATATAAGGAGTTTATTTTAATCTTCAATATTAGTTTAAACCCTTTATGACATAAAACAAATAGCAAATAGAGAGGCTTCAAGCTTTGCAACTTAAATTAAAAGCTTACACATTCAGTAAAAAGAATACATTTATTTCTCTTTCATGCATTTCATTAAAAAGAGTGAAAATAAATTTTTAATCCTCCTTGCAGTTCAGTTGGGATTTCATATAATTTGTTTCGTTTAACTGAAATTATAGAACTTTTAAAAATCTATGTATAGTTGATGTTCTATCATATTGTATTCTCACATTTTTAAATATTTCCCGAAAAGTAAAAATTGATTCGTTGTTGATCTATTTTGTCAAAATCCACTCTACTAACATTATCACTAGTTGGTATGAGGTAAGAGGAAGGCAGGGGAGAAAGAAGTATGCTTGAAATTCCTCCGTTATCCTTAAGAGGGTCTAGTATCACAAATATCAAAATAATCGGAAACTAACCTAGGCGGGCATCAGGCAGGAAAGTCAAAACTAATTTTCGGCAGACCCAGTGTACACAGTGGCATCAATACTGCACCGGTCTGTAGGCTTATTGCCAATTTTTTTTTATCTGAATGTCCTAATGCTCATCCGAATTTTACACTTTTTCTACTCTAATGGGATAGGTATGAGAAAGATAATATTAAGAGTAAATGTACCCACATTTCTGTGAAGTGCAAAAAGCTTTCAATACACCCAGTTGAAATTTAAAACCCTAAG